>CM069446.1:39012147-39079278 GCA_035610835.1 Ophiura sarsii
CCAAAATACGGGGAACAACCCCAACTCAGAAGTGGGGAGGGAGAGGACCTATAATTTCTTTTTCTATCTTTCTCTGTTAACTCGTCATTTATAATATGCAGAGTTAACTCATAATATATCTCTCTACCCAATATACTAACCTTCCTATCTTGATTATTTCACTATATACAGCTAGATGCCGTCCGAATGAATTTCTCTGTTTCTCTGTACATGAATGTTGGGATAGAAGTGTGGTGTGCAATCATCAGTCAGAGTGTGTTGATGAGTCAGACCGAAGCAAACTGTTTAGGGAATCTGCCAAATTCTGGTAAGAGATGTAACTGGTTGGCATAGAAGCAAACTGCCCATCGCCGTCAACGTATACTTGTATCAGTAAGGCGACACAAAACCTTATTCTACGGGCAAACGGACCTCTCAGGGTCGGTCGGTCGGTCGTTGTGGTTTTTTTGGTTTTTTTACTAACCCCCCCCCCCCCCCCCCCCCCCCCCCCAGCTGACACTAACTTTTGAGAATTGCCGCCGAAACAGAATTTAAGAGTATGTGTAAAAGCTACTGGTTATCAGCGGGTTTATGTCACGTTAGTTTCAGCTGTACTATGTGTACGGGAACAGGTAATTTTGATTTGCAAGTATCCAATTTTAAGCATCCTTCATTTAACTTCCTAAGAACAGAACATTATATTATGGTTAATACGAATTTGCTATTTTCAATCAAAATATTTGACTGGGAATTAAAATTGTATTTTGAGATACGTGCCATAGCGGCGGACGAATATACCTCGTAATTATTATCGATGCTTGTTATGGTTACCGTAATACTAAGAGGAAATATGCCTATGTATGTATTTATTCAAATAAATATAATGTATAGTTCCTAGTCTTAAGGAAAATATTGTAGACGTGTATTTAATTTATTGTTTCATTGAAATGTGTTTCATTTAGGTTAAACATGTTGCATTGATTTATGCTTATTATTTCCGTAACTTTGACCATAGATCCTTGAGAAGACCATGCTTACATAATACATGAGTTTTAAATTATGTCCATCTACTTTTGGTTCTTTCATAGGTTTTTGCAGTATGCCATGGAGAAATATCTCTTCTGAAGAAACTACCAACATTGAGTCACCCCATTATCCGTTAGAATATCCGAACAATGCTGATTGTATTTACTACCTACACAATGTCGACAACTCGTCTAGCTCATATTTCAAAATAAGCATACTCCAACTAGACCTTGAAGCCAATTATGACTTTTTAACGCTGGGAGCTGGATCCGTTGTAACAGATGACAGTACTGTGATAGAGTTGACGTCTACCGTGTCTTCTAATAGTGTCATTATTTCAGGCTCAGTAATGTGGATACGATTCAAATCTGACTCTAGTAATACACGTCTTGGATTCTTTCTACGCGTAGACATTGCAAATAACATAACAGGTAACTACCATCTGTCTTTTTTATGTTGTAACTTGTAATAAAGACCCTTACGGGCACGAACGTTAAAAACTATCATATGTTCAGTGATAAGTTGGTACAAATATTCTACAGATTTATTTGAATAATTTATTTGCACTGCATTCATAGTACAATGTATTAGAATAGAAAGTCAATTTTTAACATTTTGAAGTATTACTTTGTTGTTTTGCTAGGGATCGTTCAATATTTTATTTTTTTCAAAATTACCTTATAAGTTAATACATTGTATATATAGATAGATGGATGGTGAAACATTTGAGACAAATTAACATCTGCATAAAACAGGTCATCACGATGATGTATTATAGTTGTCAAATTTAGTATGTTCATGGAATTATCTCTTTCTAATAATTCCATGGTATGTTTAACCATGAATAAAATTGATATGATATGCGCGTATTTGATGTGTCTGTTTTGATTTCCACTAAAAGTTGATACATATCAACAGTGGTGGAACTTCAGATTTTTCCCAACTAGCCAGTTGGGCAGGTAACTCACAGAATTTACCTGCCCGACAAAAATTCCACAAACCCAAGGTTTTTTCATAATATTTTGCAACAAACAATTAACCTGATTAAGAGCAAGAGTACTTTTAAACTACAATTACATGTTTTTGTCTTTATTGTATGTTCCACTGTAACCCTAGCCCGTTACATATCTAGTAGCTCTAAAGATAACAGTAATAAGAGAGGTTGTGGCAGCCATCTTTGATTGGTACATTCATGTATATCTTCATTTTGACTATCACAATATGTATACACATTGATTTAAGCATTTTTCATTATTTCTGATTAGAATTTGAAGGCACAGTAAGCTTCTGGTACATTTCATGATTTTAGCCATTTTTGGCCCAGTTCAAAATGATCTGACGTCTACGCATGCGCATATTTTCTGCAGGTTTCATGCGAATATGTTCAGATAATTAGTTAGCTATTATATGGAATCTCCCAAACTAGTTAATTGCTTGGATTTTTCCTAAATTGTTTGATTTTCCGCAATATTAGTGAGTCACGGACTGGGGCATTTTACAATGAAATTGGCTATTTGAAATACTGATATTTGTATACTTTTTATTAAATTGCCTCTCCTTACTTTTTCCACTTATACTATATATATATAAAATTACACAGGGATTAAAGTTAATATTGTCTTTTTAATCATACTTACGCGAACAAAAATTGAGATTTACCGTATAAGCCGTATAGGGAGGACATAATCACTTCCTCTGCTACTTCTTTCACAAGTGCGGACCAGGTATTCCAGTGTTCTTTTTTGCTCTGCCTGTCTGAACGTGACCCCGTTTTTGTGCGGCCAAGACCCTGCCAACTATCATAATACGCTCTACTCTGCAGCATTCATGGATGACTTTCCTTTTCACACATGTAGATATCATGTGACCATACACAAACTGGATCTCCGGATCAACTGCATACTTCAAGATATACAACTTGAATACCTTTGAGCCCCTTGTTTTCTCTCTTATCAATATTCACATATAATAACAAAATTAATGTGATTTTCATATATCCACAACTTTCCTGTGCCGTTGACCTGGTCTCTTTTCGTCTTCACTAATTGATTCTTCGGTTTGGTATCCACACATGATCTCATCTCGTTCTTTACTAATAAGGTCCTTGAAGATCGCTTGGCATAGAAACCTCATCGATGTCTGGTGGCTGTCACTTTCCCATAGGCATAGGCGTACATGATGTGGCATGGGCGGTTGTGTTTTCCCATTCTGACCTACCTCTTGGATTTTATTTTTCATGGCCAGGCTCTTACACTTCGTAGAGTTTGCCTACATTAAAGAATTAGGTCTCCACTAGGCGCAGTATTTTTTTTGCACCCATTTACACTTACAGGTTAATAAATTCATGTTTTGTTTCGAGAGAAATTAGTCAAATCAATGTACCTGTTGATGTTGAATAAAGGCACGACCCCGCAGGGGGAGTCCTGTTGTGAGCAAATCAATATTTCCGCAAGTGGATTGACAGGCGCGGAGCCAGAACCTAACTTTACGTGGGTGGGGGTGGGGGGGGGGGGCTGAAAATGTATTGACGTTGAAAGCTGAGCGAGCGAAGCGTCTTGCGACTGGGGTCCAGGGGCCTGCAATTAGGGCACCTGGTGGGGTTCCAAGGGGGCTTTGCCCCCTAAAGCTTTCAGCATTTTGGTATGTCAGAGTGTAAATTTGGTGCTAAATTTTGCCAAAACATGCAAAAGAAATCCTATTTTATGTAGTATGTTTTATAAAAAGTATGGGCGGGGAAAAGAGTCAATAATATTCAGTACTAAAGATTGAAGCGTTTTTTCAATAATCACCAAAACCTTACCTGGTCCCGGTCACTCTGACCAACACCCCTGACCATGATATTTCTTTTAACCATAACGCGTGCTCATTTAATATTTTCATTATGAAAAGATAAAAATTCCTACCTGCATGTATTGCTTTCCTTCCACGTGTCGAGGTTATACCTTGCTAATGTAGGCCTACTCCTACTTTTTTACTTCGTATACCAAAACACTTCTCACAGTCCAACACCCTCCCATTTATTATCACTGCTCATCTGCTAAAAACACCAGCCATATTATATACCCCGGCTATACTGTTATTATTTATTGGAGCGCCACTTTCCTTTTAAAGGATTTTGTTATGCTTGTATAATAATGATTGGATAAATTTCGTAAACCTCTTACTAAGCGTCTTAGATTAGACGATGTTAGAGGATCTAACTGGAGGCCTAAGTTCCCATTTGACTCATTAGCTCAAGCCTACGTATACAAAGGTTCCAGTTTCAAATCCTGGATGGTCAGTGAAAGTTTTCACTGACTTTCATTTATAATATGTAGAGTTAACGATAATATCTCTTCTAACCAATATCTTGATTATTTCACTATATACAGCTCGATGCCGTCCGAATGAATTTCTCTGTTTCTCTGGACATGAATGTTGGGATAGGAGTGTGATGTGCAATTATCTGTCAGAGTGTGTTGATGAGTCAGATGAAGCAAACTGTCCATGGAATCTGCCAAATTCTGGTAAGTGATGTAACCTAGAAGCAAACTGCACATCGCCGTCAACGTATACTAGTACCAGTAAGGCGACAAAAACCTATTCTACGGGCAAACAAAACTCTCAGGTAGAGTCGGTCGGTCGGTCGGTTTTTGTTTTGTTTTTTACTACCAGGTTGTCAAAATTTGCCGCCGAAACAGAATTTAGGGATGTGTGTGTGTGTGTATTGGAAGGGGTGGTTGCCGCCGAGTCAGCAACTTGAGACCGGGGAGGGGGGGGGGGGGGGGGGGGGGTAACGTGTCGTCCCCAAAACCGGCGAAAGACATCAAGCTCCGAAGACAGTCAGCCAACAGGTCTCGCTCTGTGCACTGCAAGGTCATTTTTTCTTTTAACGGGATGTTGCTGCTTCATGCAAACATTTTCCGAATTGAAGAGTTCACTTTAGATTGCTTTCTCATAAAACCAACGTATGTTACAGTAGGAAGACTGCTTCATTCACAGTTGTTTGATTGATTATTTTCTGCAACATCTCGTATCAAATAGTGTGACTTTATGACTATAGATGGGGTGACAGCAATGTTTATCAACTAAAGCAACGGTCGAAGGGACCGGGCGAAGGGACTGGACTGTCCATACATGCTTGAGGGAACAGCATATGACCACAACACTGTCCAATATGCCTTATTGCCCTTTATAATGCTTTGGCACAAGTTTTAAAAGCACGGGTTCTAAACAAAACAGGATGCGCGCGCACACCGCCGGGCAAAGAACAATGGCAACTGCCGACCGAATGCCCGGCGTGACGTCAAATGTCACCTTAAGTTCCTAGCGCATACAGCGAACAACGACTTTAAGTATGGTACATCTACATTCTGCAAAACCCGCTACTGCAGTCATGTTCATTTCATTTCCAAGTGTTTGAGACTGAAACTTATTCCCAAGGGATTTGAGCTTCGTCATGATGGTCACTCGGTGATATATACATCGGCTATCAACACGGCAACACGGACATGCTCACGTAAGCTTATGCGTATTTACATTAGAATCATTCCATAGGCACAAGTGCTACCGCAAGAATATAACGGACATCAAATGCAGCGCCCACTAGCGACCAGCTGAACAATAGGAATCGAACCACAGCTAAACATCAATGGTCCATTGCTCTAATGTCAATAGTCCAAAGCTAACTATTGGGTTTCACTATAGCCATGTGTTTTGAACTCGCCACCCTTCCCGTTGCATGTCCTGATTTTCACATTTTACACCATCTGAGATCCAAATTAAAGGGGGCGTGTTCCTCTCAAGTAGTGTTTGTCCTGGACAAAAATCACATGACTCGCTACGCACCCTAGTTCTCGCGTACCCAAAAAAAAGCCCATGATGCAATGATAAGGCGTGAATGACGTGACTAACATTAATCGACAACATGATGTGTGTACGAACGAAATATGTATCTAGAATTGTTTCAAAAAGTAGTGTTATTCGTTACATTTAAATCAGAATTACATTCTATTACAGTAAATACACAACTTTTGGGCGAGAACGTATATACATGTACATTTCACCATCCATAAGTTTTGAAACACGGAGACTCGGGTACACAGGGAGTCATGTGACTTTTGTCCACGGACAAACACTTGAGAGGAATACGCCCCTTTAATCTCACAAGAAATCCAAATACAGGCTGACCCAAAAAAATGTTAACACTCCGGGCACATGAGATATCTTAAAAGGACATAAACACACGGGTCTAATCTTGATGTATTATGAAAGCTGGGTAAATAAGCGTTCATTTGCATTTTATTGCGTTCCAATTGGTTATTTAGAACGGGAGATATGCTTCAGCAAACATGAGGAAGCAAAATCGGCTTGGTCCAATCCTCTCAGTATGAAAGTAAAGCTTTTAAAATGCACGAAGCAAGAAGCAACATGATTAAGTCACACACACACATCAGTTAATCTCTTTTCTTTGTTCTTTTCAACGCATTCTTTCGATTTTTTTCAAGCTTAAAAGACATAAATAAATATATTCCACATAAATTATATAGGTATTTTGTCATAAGTGCTATACTCTTTTTCCATGTGCAATGGGTAGCTGTCAGTAAAGCAGTCTTTAAAATTGAAATTGAAACATTTCATGTTCTTTGTTGAAATGGTCCATCCAATTAAATCAATTAACTAATATTGCACTGAAATAAAACTAGTATTGCACTGAAATTAACCGTAAATCAATTTATGTGGATATATTTATTTATGTCTTTTAAGCTTGCTCTAATGTCACTTTCTGTTTGAGGTTGTTTTTATCCTAAAATTTTCCGGGGAACACGATCCCGCCGACCGTTTTTTTTTAAATGTGTCCAAAGTACTTTTTCCGGGGGTGCTCCCATTTTTGGGGTCAACATTTGATATTAATTATTCTGTGACCAATTATGATAATTTTGGTGTATATTTGTATGTTTTCGGCTATAACAAATTGATTGCCATATATTTTAAAATCCAAAATGGCTGCCGTGTGCCTGAAAAATTCAAAATGGCGCCCAAAATGACATTTTTTTACCAAATGATAATATGTCCTGGTTTTATAAATACATTAAAATCGTTTTTGGAATTCAAAATGGCTGTCAAGTACACACAAATTCAAAATGACTTCAAAATATTTTTGCTTTGTTAACATACTTAAAAATCCAAAATGGCCCCCAAAATGGGTCCCAACATGACTGAACAAATTGTCGGAATTCCATAAAATGGGATAATATCAACCAAAATGTATGATGACAGTATAGTTTTAACTTTGGGATGTATTAGACCACTTTCGCGCATTTTCGGTTGCTGCACCAACTCTCTGGAACTCACTACCTTATAATTTAAGATGCTGTGATTCACTTGACTCTTTTAAGAACTTGTTAAAAACAAGATTATTTGACTCAGTTTATAATTGATTTCTTTGTATTATACATATGTACATGTATATGCACATCATCCTTGTTTATGTATTTTTCATGTTAATTTGTATTTTTGTTTTATATGTTTGCGCCTCGGAATAGTTTTACCTAGATTGACGGCGCATTATAAATGCCATTATTATTATTATTATTATTATTATTATTATTATTAGACCACTAGTAACTCATGATGTAAATATTAAAATAGTCTACAGGAGTGTATATTGCATCATATTCACGAATATGACGTTACCTTACATTTTGGATTGTCACTTCTTCAATATTCAATCGACCCTAGCGTGAAATATCTCATATTAAAGAAGATGAATTTCTCAACAACTTTATAATTTAATATTTTATGTAGGATATATTCTTTTAGAGTTAAAAACCCGTGATTATTTTCTCTCATCATAACTTCATAACGTTATGACGTACAACAAGGAGGAGACCATCCCTGGTAGCACCTCTTATAGTGTAGCATGTAGAGTAGCATGTAGTGTGAGGGGGTAACCGACTTGTGTGATTATGGGTAAACGTCCTGGTCTACCTTCCCGTGGTAGGGGTTGTTAACTTGCTGCCTAGACAGTAAGGACGAACAGACCAGGGTGGCTAGGAGAGGAAAGCCTCACCCGCCTTAGCTAGTCAAATGAGCGAAACCTACGCAAGATGAAAGTACAAAATAAAAGCACTAGGGTTAGAGCCCCTGCTACTAAAAACCAGCCACCTCTTCCACTGGGCCTACAACCAGTAGTGCAACATGACGCAGCAATCTCAAACCTAAAAGGAAGGTTTGATGATTCTCCTAACACAGGACCAACCCCCTATTAGAAGGATTGATACCGACAAACCAAGGGAAAAGGAGGCACTAATTACCTCCAAAACGACAATTGGTATCGGTACGTGGAACGTACGAACATTATACCAAAGTGGGAAACTTGATATCCTACTCAACCAAATGGACAAGTTCAAATGGGAGATCCTAGGCGTTAGCGAAACCCACTGGACAGATTCGGGAGAATTTACAACCGATGGATACAAAAGTCTATGCTCAAGAAAAGACACCATCCACCGCAGGTGTAGCATTTATCCTCACGAATTATGCTCAGAAGGCTTTGCTGGGATACAACCCAATCTCCCCTCGAATTATATCAGCAAGGTTCAAGACAAAGACCGGAGCCACCACTATCATACAGGTCTATGCTCCAAATCTAGCAGACTCGGAATCAGAAGTGGATGGCTTCTACGACCAACTCCAAGCGGAAATGAAATCCACCCCGAAATCAGACAACCTAATGATAGTAGGTGATCTAAACGCTAAAGTAGGAGACGGCTATTCCAAATGGAGTGACGTCATTAGTCATCATGGCTATGGGAAAATGAATGCCAGAGGAGAAAAACTTCTAACCTTCTGCGCTGTCAACAATCTTGTCATATCTAACACACTGTATAAGCAGAAGAGAGATAGCAGACATTGGACTTGGGAGTCACCAGATCAGAAGACGCACAATAAGATAGACCTCATCGTAATAAATAAGAAATGGAGACATTGCATCACCAATTCAAGAAGCTCTCCTAATGCAGACGTGGCCTCCGATCACCAACTCATATTAGCCAATCTCCGTCTAAGATTCATACGAACATCCAAGGCAAACTTACCAAAACGCTATGATGTCTTCAAACTTAGAGACCCCGATATCAGGAACAAATACAAGATAGAAATTGGTGGAAGATTCGGACCATTGCTGACCAAAGAGGATGTTGACGTTAACTCGGCATGGGAAGATGTCAAAACTGCCTTCAATGATACTTCAGAGTCTCTGCTAGGCACCAAAAAACCACACCAATCCAAACCATGGATCACTTCTGAGGTACTGGACTTGTGTAAGGAGCGTAGTAAGGCAAAGGCAGATAAACTGAAAGACCCATCAAAAAGGGCAAACTACAGAGAGATTAAACGGAAAACAAAGGGATGTAAGGACAAATGGCTGAAAGACCAATGCACAGATGTAGAGAGTGCACATCAGGCAAGCAAGTCCAAGACTGTGTACAGTACCGTAAAGAAAATCACAGGAAAGAGGACAGTCAGAATGCAATCAGTCAAAGACAAAAAGGCGACATTCTGACATAGCTAAAAGATGTCAAGAAGCGGTGGAAAGAAAACTACCAGGACCTCTATAACCACCAAAATCCTATCAACGTGGCTATAGCTGACTCAATACCACTAATGGCAAGCTCGGACGAGGAACCACCAATCCTAAGAAAAGAAGTCGCCAATGCTATCAAAAACATGTCAGAAGAAAAAGCTTTAAAACATGTCAGAAGAAAAAGCTTTGACTGTATTAGACATACTACACAAATAATGTTGCAAGATATGGAAGGAGGAGTGTTTCCCTGATGACTGGGGCAAAGCTATTTACCCCAATATTTAAAAAGAAAGACAAGCTGGACTGCGCTAACTATAATAGAGGATAAAATGTAAAAAAATGAATCCAACGGAACCAGGAACAAAACACACCAAGGATCAGAAAACTGATACAAGAGGATCTCTCGAAAATGTAAAAATGTTAAGAGTAAAAGCAAGATATACCAACAGGGTGTGGGGAAACAGGTAATAACAAGGGAGAATAACGCGATAAAAGAGATAAATAACAAAACACAATAACACACGGAAATGCACTGGGACAAGCAATGAAAATTGCTGTGCAATGAAACAACAAAGATATATGGTAACAATAAAGACCGACGTTTCAAGTGGATATACCACCCTTCATCAGGGACAAAATATAAAAACAAAAGTGTTAAGAACTATAAATAAGATAATGAACTAGACAAATCCACCACTGTAATTATAGCACAGTGTCAGTAATAGATGTTGACTACTAGACACCCAAGTTAACACTCGATCCCAAAAAATGTTAACACACCGGGCACATAAGATATCTTAAGAGGACAGGAACACACGGGTCTAATCTTGATGTATTATGAAAGCTGAGTAAATAAGCTTTCATTCTCATTTTATTGCGTTCCAATTGGTTATTTAGAACGGGAGATATGCTTCAGCAAACATGAGGAAGCAAAATCGGCTTGGTCCAATCCTCTCAGTATAAAAGTAAAGCTTTTAAAATGCACGAAGCAAGAAGCAACATGATTAAATCACATACACACATCAGTTAATCTCCTGTTCTTTTCAACGCATTCTTTCGATTCTTTTCAAGCTTAAAAGACATATATAAATAAATCGTCGTGCGAGTGCAACAATGTCATAAATGATATTTTGGCGAAATTGACTTTTTATATATTTTGAAAGAGTAAGTAATTGCGCTCATTTTAAGCTAATTTTGAAGTTCTAACACAAATTAATTATGTTTTAATTAATAAAAAACAATATCGTAAGTGCACTTTAATTTAATTTAATATTATTCTGAGTGCAACAACAACGTATCTACCACTTACGATGTTCTTGCACTCTGTTTTCTCATATTTTCCCAAGTTTTCTCAGTGCAATAACGTATCTGCTACATACATTGTTGTTGCACTTTGATTTTCATATTTTCTCAAGTTTTCTCAGTGCAAAAATATCGTATCTGCCACATACGTTGTTGTTGCACTCTGCTCTGATTTCTCATATTTTCTCAAGTTTTCTAAGTGCAATAATAACGTATCTGCCACATACGTTGTTGTTGCACTCACTAGATTTGTTATTGCAGATACGTTATCTAAAAATGTCAATATCTTTTCAAATACTTATTTTTATGACACGATGATCAATTTATATCACCAAAGAAAATAATCTTTATACTTCCATAACATAATATGTTTACTCAAAAACACAATAAGTATGAAAAACATAAAAATGCTTCTCTTGCAAATACAGCAAAATGCAGATACGATATTGTTGCACTCGCACGACGAAATATATTCTACATAAATAATATAGGTATTTTGTCATGAGTTCAAGTTCTATACTCTTTTTTCATGTGCAATGGGTAGCTGTCAGTAAAGCAGTCTTTAAAATTGAAATTGAAATATTTCATGTTCTTTGTTGAAATGGTCCATCCAATTAAATAAATTAACTAATATTGCACTGAAATAAAACGACATCCCCTCCCAAATTTGAAACTTCGGGCCCGCCCCTTAAAACTTAAGGCATTTCTTTTTTTGTGGGAGGGGAGTTCTAACGGGTTGTTTTAATTTTTAATATCTTATTTAATTTTGAGTTATAGACCAAAAACTGCCAACAAATGTTTACCTCCAAAATCATAAAAATCACATTTTTTGTAAAAAAATTTTTGTTGGTCTATAACTCAAAAAATAAATAAGATATTAAAAAAATACTTCCTAGGGAATGTTATCAGGAATATAATAAAACTAGTATGACAAAATGTGACAAAACATACATATTTTGAGTTATCTTTGCAGAACCTAAAATGGGTCAAAAAATGTGCTTTTTATAATGTTCTCCAAATTGGTCAATTTCATTATCGTGGTTGGATTCAGTGAACCCTTTTCTGCAAAAAAAAAATGTATACTTTTATATGGATTACACATGTATTCCAATGGGACATTTATTTAGCGCTGTCATTAACTGTAACCACCTGATTTTAAAGCTCTGACCGTCAATCTCAGCTGGGTTGTTTTACGTTGTTTTACGGTGATGATACTTTTAGACAAGAGGAGTTCACTATCTCGGAGAGTTATTTTTAACGAATTACGGTCGCAGCGCTGTAAAACACTGTGATATAGGCCGGCATAAGGGATCCCGGGAAGGGACTTTAATCATTATTCATCGAGTCAAAACACACAACTCCTTTCAACTTGAATGACTCCCATTAACTCTTAAAGTATTGACAGAATCTCACTACATGTACACTGAGCCAAAAAAGAAACTTATACAATTTTAACAGATGACCATAGGGTCAGTGCGCATTTCTCTTGTGTCATTGAAGCAAACAATTGGTTATTGACTGCCATTTGACTGCCATTTGAAGCAATACATTGCAGTAATATTGTATCCAAATTTGGTACATTTTCATGCACAGAATTTTATTTGGTGATCTGTTAAAATTTTATACGGTTCTTTTTTTTATAAGTTTCTTTTTTGGCTCAGTGTATATATTTTTTTTAACTCTCTACTATAAACAGGCGAACTCTGTACCCCCACGAAAAATAATAGCGGCGAACTTAACGGCACCACTAATGTATTCATCGGGTCAAAACACACAACTCCTTTCAACTAGTGCCCGACACCCATTAAAGGCATATTATGTGATCTTTTCCAGATAGCGCCCTCTATTCATGTCTTTTTTTAGAAAGTAGATTTTCTTGCAGATTTACATTTCTGATCATAAATCGTACATACGTTCCAAGTTACAGGGCGATACGATTCTCAATTACTTCAAAATCATGGTTTTAGAGTAAAAATAAACTGTCGTGGTAATAGCGGCGAACTTTAAGGCACTACTAATTTACGGTAAACTAGTGATGCCTCGTTGTCCTCGTCGATTCAAAATGGCGTCAAAAAGCGAAGTCAACCTCAACCGTCTTATTGGTTACGTCACTTACCATAATTATTAGAATATGGCAGATTCCATGGGCAGTTTGCTTTATCAGACTTATCACGACAATCTGATTCATGATTGCACACCACACTCGCATGCCAGCAATTACCGTATTAATTCACGAAAGTACAATATGTTTTATTTTAGAATTATGTGGAATAACAACTTTCAACATGACCATTGGTAACAGAACCAACATTACATCTCCAAACTTTCCGGGAAACTACTTCAACGATGTTAATTGTGCCTGGTACTTCTACGCCAGTGATATGCTGGATGGAAATTTCTTGGTGAACTTTTCATTTTTTGAACTTGGTGATTGGCATGAATGGGATCCTGACAATCTTGTTTTTGGAGCCGGTAGTGATGAGCATATTGTGTCGGATCAAAATCAGTATTCGGCAAATACTATCACTGTATATGGACCAACCATGTGGATAAGATTTTCTACAGGCAACAGGAATAGACATGGCGGCTTCTTAATGCAAATTCAAAGAATCCCGTATCATGAAATGGGTATGTACTGTTCGTCCTCGTACGTTCGTTTTCTAATTAATTGTATTGTTATTTATATTTGGCATCATCGACAACAAATGCAATGACAAGCAAGGGCGAGTGGGCCTGAAGACAGCATAACATCTCTGGGTTATCTGTCTATAAATTAATAAAGAGATTGTTTTTTTTCTTCTTGATACAAAGACAAAAAATGCTACAACGTAACCACAGCAATCTTTATTTTGGCCGACAATATCATCTTCTTCTTTATTCCTATATAATACTAACATCGTGAATACAGCCAAATGATTCTATTCATTTCATCAAAATGATCTTTTTTCGAAACACACTGTGACCAACTTTCAATGGCCTATATCTCAAACATATCCAAAACGGCATTGAGCATACTCCACTGTTTATTGTGTTTCTGTATTTAGGGCAAAATCCTTCAAGCCCGAGGATCACCTAGGAGCTATTAAATCCTTCAAGCCCGAGGATCACCTAGGAGCTATTAACATGATTAAGCTTTGTCTTTATATTGAGGATTAACATTACCATATGGTTATTTACAGTTCCGTGTGATGACAATGAGTTTCAGTGTTCAACACACTCAGGACACAGCTGTATTGACCAGAATCTCGTTTGTGATCGGCACCCGATGTGTCCAGATCTCTCAGATGAAACCAATTGCAGTAAGTCCATCTATGGTTGAACCCGATTTAGCACCATAAATAATAATAATAATAATAATAATAATCATCAGTACTTATATAGCGCCTTTTCCAAATGGCTCAAAGCGCTGTACCAAACACTTAGAACTATTTGAGAAGTTATCACTATCACCTTATGTGCTTGATGCGAACTTTGCTTCCGTTGATTTTTGTAATATCAGCCTGATTATGAACAATATACGAAACCAGTCCCAACCAAACAGTGTAGAGAACCATAATCAGGATACCCGAAGGTGTGCAGAGGGACGAGCACAAATGTAAATACAGTATAATAGAGAAGCTCATCCCAACCATGAAAGTAACAGTCCCAACTGAAAGAGCGAATAAACACAGAAGCCGCCCCGCTGAATGTCCCAACTCGAAAACAAAACAAGGACATTCAGCGGCGCAGGACTCGAACCCACAATCTCCCGTATACTAGATTGTAGGTTTGAGTCCCACGGGACATTCAGCGACGAGGCTTGTTATTTATTTCGCTCTGTCAGTTGGGATGAGCTTCTCTATTATACTCGGCTTAAATTTGGCTTGAAATAAAGATCGAAATAGTTATTATTGCTCCCATGTGATAGAGGATTGAAATCACCCTGGGTACTTGTATAACCACCACTCATGATATTCATAACATTTCTCAACCTATGTTATAATCTAGGAGAAAGTTGTGGTTCACGAGATATGTTCTTAGCATCAAGTGAGGACACTAGATATATAAACATTCCTACATTCGATAGCCAATTTATTTGTATCTGGACTGTGGAGGGACTAGATGGTTGGAAGATCATTATTGACTTATTGAGGTACGACGTTAGCAATGGGATCCTAATCATTGGCAATGGACAATATGATGTCGCAAATGCGTCTATTGTCGTCCGTATCATGAGTAGGTCAACTAAGCTTCGTACTATAGCAACAGAACAATCTCCCATATGGATAAAATTGGAAACCAGTGATAGAACAGACATCAAGTTTCTCATCAAACAAAATAAGACAGCACAAGGTATGATCGTTATTTGGATGGTTCTTGTACATTTAAGGTATCAAATCACATTTGTAATGCTTTGATAACTACTCCCCTCAAAGGGTCCATTGATAAACATGATAAAGTGTCCGACTTGTAAATGACAGGTCGGTTCTGTTCCGGTCGATAAAAGTAATTTATAATTTTCTGACCACCACGAGCATGACGAGGGAAAGAATACTTGTTAACAAATCACACGTTCTAAAAATGCCATTTGATTCTAATAATTATTTATCGGCTGAAATTTTATTATTTGGTTAAAAGGGATTTTAGTATTTTAAAGTCATCATATTTTCTGTGCGAAATTTAATTATACAAGTCGATAAATTAATGATAGTACTATTATAGTCACCGTCACTAAACGATGGACACAATTCTACCAAATTCGCGCGAGGCCCGTGACCTGATTTAAGTGCGCGCTTAAAAGGAATATTTGTTACACGTGAAAATTCACTTCCGGGTTTACGCAACATACAATTACCTATAAAGGGAGCAAATCAAAACTCGACCGCGCGGCAACCGCCGGTTCCGTGCGGTTCCGCCCGGTTGGACCGCATATCATTGTTTAGAACAATAGAAACCGGCTGCCGGGCGGTCGAGTTTTGATGTGCTCCCTAAGGCAATATCGTCCACCATGATTATATGACGGCAAAGATAATATTGCTGTCCTAGTATAGTGAATACCCGGTAAATTATACCAAAACTACTCTTGAAAAATCCTCTTACATGATGGTGCGCGAAACACAGCTACATGTCCGGTGAAATTCATATTAACATGAACAAGGTTCCTAAACAAATTGATCAAAGTCGTGGGAAGAAGCATCAAGTTTTACATGCCTACACACACTGAACTCTCACTGTTTATCGCCGTCGCAGATTGCGTTTTCGTTACTGGAGAACACATTTTTAATCAAACGGCATCATTTATTATCATGATGGATGTATTTTTACATTTGACCTTGAAAACTAGAATGTTGCATGTTCACCATACTTTGGTAGATGATGTATGGGAACAATGCGCACGAACCAATGAAGCCGGATTTTGTATACGGAACCGACCAATCAAGTACTTTTACGTTATAATTCAAATTTGGAAAGATAAATTGAATATCCGGCTTCATTGGTTCATTCCTCTATTCAAGCTTATTATCCATTCCAAATATCATCCTGATACTAGGTTTCGTTTTTGAGTTACGTTTGTTCCCGTGTTTAGCCAATCAGAGGCCTTGACTGGTTACCATAGCAACCATATCAAAATAACGCGCATTTTTTTGAAACGCTGTTACCTAAGCTTCAATTTGATATATGACTCCAAGGGGTAAACCCACGGTAACATTGAGAAAATCTGTTTCCAAAATTGGTACAAATAACATAGACCGCCACCCCCCCCCCCCCCCCCCCTTAAACCCATACTAAGAATGTGGTTATTAACTAGTCTTTTGAAAGTGTAGTTCATATCTGCATTGTTTATGTTTTTAGCCCAAATGCACTTAAAGTGCTACCATAAGCGTTTTATCCATTAAATCCAACAACGCTAAGATCTTAAAACTCGGACGTGGCGAATTTGACAAACTCGCGACTGTTCAGGCCTAGTGAAATTGGTAAACGAAGCATAAGCCTGTACCAGAAAACCTGTGATTTAATGGACATAATTTGCGTTATGTTTCTAGTTTGAGTTCAAATTTTATGCAGAAAATATCGTTAATTTCAACAACAACAAAACCTGCTCGTACCAAAAAGAAAATAATAATTATATTTTTTCCGCTCGATATCGTCGGTTTAACGGCAGAAGAATTGGTGGTGTCGATAAGCATGCGTCATACATCAAAATGTTGATTTTATCATTGCGCAGACAATTTATGTTGGTCCTTTTTTGATGACTTTGGCAAAGCTTGGCTGATCTAAGGTCGTCGTCTGCTTGTGTTATATATTCTCTAAGTGTAAAAGAGTGAAATTCCACTCTAATGGAGTGAACATTCACTCTTCAAAGGATTGCCTACAGTGTTCACTCTAATAGAGTGAAAGTCACTCCTTGAAAGAGTGGAACCATTTTCACTCCAAAAAAAGAGTGAATTTTGTTCACTCCAGGAACGAGTGAATTTTCACTCTTCGAACAGTGCCTATAGTGATCACTCCATTGGAGTGAAAAAAGAGTGAATATCACTCATTTAGAGTGAACTTCACCCTCATTGAGAGTGAACAATAATGGAACATTTTAATTACCTAATCACATTCACATGAATAACTTGCAATTCAATAAAAAAAAAAGAATAACAAACAAAGAGTCATTATCCAAACTATACTTACCTTTTCTCGACCAAACAACTGCTGTCATTTGCCTATGTTACATTACCACTTAATATTAACATGATATTTCTCTATGTAAAGTATCTAAATCTTCTTTCTATGGTGGCATTATTTGTAATTTAAAATCATTGCAGTAACAATTAACATTGATATCATCATTAATTATCACTTCAATAATGTTTAAATTTAATAAAATAAAGAATATTTTGAGTTTTTGAATATTTTTCTATTTGATTGTGTTCCGGCTCTCAAATTAAATCTGGTACAACTGATCACTCGCACAGAGTGAAAAGTCACTCGACACAGAGTGAAAATCTTTACGAGTGACAATGACTTCACTCTGAACAACGAGTGACATTTTCACTCTTTTACATTAAGAGAGTAGCGCCATCCATTGACGGTTCGGATCAATTGGTGCATTGACAGTTCAGTGTGTTACATGCCTATACACAGTTGTAATTTATGAAGGAACGAAATAAATAAGATAACGGTATTATTTTCTAAATCAAATATATATTTTGAACACTTAAGTTATCATGGGAACAGCATGGGGCAACTGTTTTTGTGCGATTTCTTATCCTGGTTTCTAACGCGAAACATGTTGGACCCATTTGTTTCAATACGCATCACATGTAAAATAGCAAATATTTCTCTAAAACCAATCAACATAATTCGGGCATTCTTTAAACAGCTAAGAGTGTTTAGGCAATTGTCAATAGCTCTCAGAAAAATCTGCGACATTTATATTAAACAACTTAACACGGCGTACATAAATGAGCATGACCACCCTCGAGCATTGCGTGGTAACTAAAGTTTTCTTCCATAACGCTGACTTCTGCCGTGCGTCTACTGGGATTTTCCTGTGTGCTTATGCGGCGCATTACGCCGACGCATGGTGTTTGTGGGTTATTCGATTCTAACGGGGTAAAAACTGACAAATATGGACAATTTAAGGTACAATTTTGATTAAATAAATGTCTAAAGTATTACTGAGTAGTATTATTGGGTAGCATTATTTTTTGCGTGAAACACCTCCACCTGCAGCGTCGTCGTTCCACTTAAAATGATACTACCGTCAGCATTTATGTCAGACAATATAACACGGGTACGGTCTAAAACAATACTTTTATTCTCTAATTCAATCACAGCTTCATACTATCGTATTGGTCATTTTTTTTTCATTTTCTTTGAAAATCCGCGATATAGGCCTATTAAGTAGGTCTACCTTTTGATGGTAGGCTGTAGAAGAAAAGGGAAGAGAGGAAGAGAAAATTGCAAATTTTTCGCGCGCTACACGCGCATTTGTCCAGGTATGTCATTATAAAATCCCGCATTAGGTGCACAAAGAGCACTATTTTGTTCACATTAGACAACCAAAAAAATTGTTGTCCGAGCACACAGCTTCTCAGACTGGTTGTTACGAGCTCTGCTTGAGTGCACACCCATTTATGGAGACTCCCCTCTATCATTTGCATCATAGTGCACATTCAAACCCTTCCCTGTATCAATACAATACTAAGGTTTTGGCCCTAGCAACAGAGTACAACAACTAGGCGCTTCAAACTGTTTGAGCAAATTAGTGCTGTACAATTTTGTCATGATTTAAAACAAAAATGTACCTTCGTGTAAATTTGATTTACAAATTCGCGCGCTACGCGTGTATCAAGTTTAGGATGCTACGTCATTTGTTGGCATAGATAACTCAGCCGCGCAATATTTTCGTAGCCTTAGGGTCGAACTGGTGTTCACCAGGAAAAATAAAAAAATAAAACATATTTTATTATTTTAGATATATGCCAACCTGGTGATTTTTACTGCGGCGATGGATCCTGTATTAACTCGTGTGATATATGTGATGGAGTAGTTGACTGCTTACAAAGTAAAGCTGACGAAATGATATGTAACGGTATTTATGATAGCTTATTTACACTACTCATTTCATTTAACGATTTAGCGTTGGGTGGTTGGGTGACCATATACTGGTATATCAAAAATCTAAAGGACCTCTATGAATTTGAATGTGAATCAGCCCATGACAAATTTTTGTAACTTTTCTAAAATGAATGCACATGATTCTGACAGGCCTAAACCAGAGAAAGTTGTATGTGTATTAGCTGCCATTTTATTAGTATTTCAATGATAACATTATCCACGTCATCGGCTTACTTCGAATCCATCCATTTGTAGTAGTAGGGCCCCATTCACTACACCAAAGTACCAAATACACCAACGCAAAGCATGAAGAGCTTGTGGCAAACTAAAACAGTTATGGAAGGCCAAATCACTATCCAGAAAGCTCAAAGAAAGACTGTTCATAGCTACTGTAGAATCAGTCCTCCTCTATGGATGTGAGTCATAGACAGTTACCCCAAAGCTTAGTAAACAGCTGGACGGATGTTACACAATGCTTAGAACTGTGTTCAACATCAACTGGAGACAGCATGTGACAAATAAGAAACTGTACGCGGATATGCCCGGATAAGTGTCGGATAAGATCAGAGATTTGCAGGACACTGCTTTAAAGGGTCCAATGAGCTGGTCTCCAAACTCATACATTGGATACCAAAACATGGAGTAAGAAAGCGTGGTAGACCAGCCCTAACCTACATCGACATACTAAAGCGTGACACAGGATTGCAGGTAGAAGAAATCAAGACAGCTATGTTGGATAGGAAGATTTGGAGAAGCATCGTGGTTCGGGAATATCACCCGCCCTAAGTCTAGTAAGTCAAGTCACTACATGTTGATAGTTACTTTTTGACACGCCCTGTATATTGCCTTTTTAGTGATATCAGCTACATTTATGAATCGGATTAACCTCCCATTCCTTTTTTGTTGTTGTCAAAAATCTGAAATCATGTGTCATTTTTGGGATCCCTTGTGGTGATTCACATTCAGATCCGTGTAGTTCTTGTATACGCACTCAGTGGCGGTACATACCAGCATCGATATTCTTGTGGGAGAGGAGCAAAATGTTCCGCGCGCAAAGCAAACATGTTTGCTTTTAATGTCATAATTACTTGCAATAAGCTTAATTTGGTCTTGACATTTTAAGCTGATGTCAACCTTAAACGTCGACAGTTTCGATTGTTGTTGTTTAGGGTATTTTGTGGGGTTTTATTTGGGAAGATGGGGTGAGACTTGAGCTGACTGAGAAGAAATGGGGCGATATGCCCCATGCACCCATTTATTTTATTTGTTATATCTGGAAACCCTTTATTGTTTCATTATTCATATCTCACTTCGATGAATAATCTTGTTTTTGGCAATGCAGAAGTGCTCATAGATGTATCAGAAAACCATACAACACGCTTGACATCACCTAGATATCCCTGTGGTTATCAACGTAACATTCTTCGTGAATGGATAGTTCGAGCTGAAGGTAACGCAAAGATCGTTATACACTTGTTGCACTTCAGAATGAGAAGATTCTCCGACGATATTTTGTCCATTGGGAATGGTGCCGATTCGACGGATTCATCGTCTACCATTGTCAGATTAACAGACACAACATCAATACGTCTTTTATCGTCACAGCACTCAGAGATGTGGATTAAGATGGAATCGGACGATGACTACTCCGCGTACGTCAATTCCGGTTATGGGTTTGATATGACAATTAATCAGCTTCAGAATACAACAGGTTGGTTTCAACTAATGTACATTTGACAGGGGGTTGAAATAATACATGTTTATGGGCAATATACATTTTACACATCTTTTATTAAAATATCAACAAAATATAACTGTTCCGAATTATGACTTGAAAATATTTGTTATAAAACATAAAGGTGTTTCATAGCTATGAATAAAATTATTGTTTATGGTTCAAGCAAAAGAAATGTCGAAGCTTAACACAATTCCGCCCGGGTCTAGCCGTAACAAGTGGATCTATTAGAGATCTAAATTGGTCAGTGTGGAATTGTCAAACCTCCTGAAAGATTTCTTAAATTTGAACTATTCATGAATTCATTTCTGAAGACAAATCGAATCACAAACCACAGGCCGTAATCTATTCACATTAATTCGAATAGAATATACATTTATATAACCGTTGCCAGTTTAACTGGCTCATTCTAGTGCCACTGACTATATTGATCGTAACACAAAGCCTTTGACAGTATCATAATTCGGAACAGATGTATGGGCCCAGGCTTGATCCAGTACAAACAATGAGTTAACAGTGGCAGAACCAGGATTTAAATTTACCATGTTTCCGGTAAACTGAAATAATTTGCAAGTTGGGGGCACACCTGTATACCATCATGTAAGCGTATCGAACGGAGCTAAATTAGCGTATTGCAGCGTGAGTTTTGGGGCCCGCTTAAGGGGGAGGGAGGGGCTCTATCAGAATTAGCCTATGCTAGAAAACAATTTTCCCGACTATCAGCCGATAAGTGTTGTATACCATATTCCCGGGGGGGGGGGGGGGGGCACTCATGTATAAAAGTTGTAATCATCCGTATCCGTGTGAATCCATTCCCCAAAAACTACCCTTAACGCGGATTCTAAAAGAAGGACAAAGTTACCCTTAACAAGGATTTTAGCTCGACGAATCATACTCACAGCAAACGATATACTGTTTCGTATTTTTATATCTTGAATTTTACCTGTATTGGGCACTTCTCAATGGACGCCACGGTGACTTTAACTAACACATGTTACCATGGTTACGTAAGAGTTATGCGCAATTATTAACACACTGAAACAAACAAAAAAAGTTATGGGATAACTCTACCAATGAGCTGCCTATGTAGTTAATAATCAACAGTAGGATTAATTTACATATTCTGTTTTCAACATTTTATGTTTTATCACAGGCGTTTGTCATGAATATTCATATTTTGATTGCGGTGATGGGTTTTGTACAGAACCATGCGTCCGATGTGATGACACTGTGGACTGTCTACTCAGTGGTTTGGATGAACGTGACTGTCCAGGTAAAACAACTGTACAGCTAAATGAAGTCCGGTGTGATAGAGCCCTTTTTATTTGATGTAGAATACAGAGTGGCCATTATATAGCGCCCTTTTTATTTGATGTAGAATACAGGGTGTCCAAAATCTCTCGATACCTTCTTATTGGAGGGAGGGGAGGGTGGGGGATGTTGAGGAAGTCTGGGTTCATCCTTGGTGTAAGAATGCGTGGGCCCATTATAAGAGGTACATTTATACAGCTGATACATGTTGTATATCATATTGAAGTACAGAGGTTTAAAATGGTTGGTCTGGTATCGTTCATTGCTGGATGGAACTAGAAGCCCAAAATGTGACTTTTGAACTTGAACTTAAATTTGTTACAACACTAATGCTATTTCAGATTTTGTAAACTCAAAGGTTCAAATTTCGAAAAAAGGTCACAATATAATATCCCCAGAGTATATTGTAGTTTTAAAAATTAGCGCAATGTGACTACTTCAAGGGGCTGAAAGTCAACATGTGGCAAGATTGTAGACTGCCATTTGGCTAAACACCAGGTCCCTAGCATGTGGTGAAGGGTGTTGGGTCTGCCAATTCTTGGGTGGAACTACGAGACCAAAGTGAGACTTTTGACAGTTGTTGTTTCAAACTTTGAACTCTCATTTGCTATAAAAACTAGTGCTATTTCAGATTTTTTTAAATCAAAAGTTCAAATATCGAGAAATGTCACGATATAGTATCCCATGAGCAGATTTTTAGTTTTAAAAATTAGCCCAATGTGGCTACTTGAAGGGGTTAAAAGGTAACATTTTGCGAAAATGTAGACTATTTTCGGCTATGCAAGGTCCTGGCATGTCGTCACGGGTGTCCATGGAGCAAGTACTAGCTTCATGGCCTGTCAACCTGTCAAAAATTATCGCAAGATACACAACCACGGAAGAAGCTCCTGTATGCATGGACCCCAGAACTCCTGTCATTCCAGATTAATGCCAGCCTTAACCAACTCCCGAAACCAACTAACCTGAGACTCTGGGGCAAGACTGTGCCAGTTATGTCACCACCAAAACAGCACCCTGATTTCACAACCTGAACTGTTGCGGCTTTTTTCATTAGAAAATGAAAGGTATAACTGGCGTCACTACCAAAGATTGAGAGCAATTGTATCAGGACTGATACCATAGGTCGATGAAGCAAACAGAAACAGAATAACAGATCTACATTACAATCTCAAAGATTCAGTCCTACCATAGCTTTCCAAAAAGCAAATAGCACAAAATACCGGAACCCAGTCTTGCCGTACACAAAACCAAGAGAAACAGACATCCCGAGAAATGCTAGTCACTGGAATATCCTGGTGGATGAGCACTCACAGATAGTGTTTCCTCCAGAAATTGTTGAAACAACCAAACGACCAGACATTACCATTTTCTCAACTCGCACTAAAAACACTTCCATCAGAGGAGAACCTTTCTAATGCATTCGCCAGGAAGAAAAGTAAATATCAATACCTTGTAGCAGACTGCGAAAATATCAAGACCTTGAAGCAGAAATGTAAATATCAAGACATTGTAGCAGACTACGAAAATAATAATTTCAGGCTTTTAGTAGTTTTTAAGATTTTACATTGTAAAGCACTCAGAGGCATTTTCTTGTGTATGGCGCTATATTAAGTGCAATATTATTGTTATTATTATTATTATTATAATGGATGGTCTGTGACTACTACTTTCCAATAGAAGTTGGGAGCAAGGGGATATACAATACCACGTTCAGCAAATGTCTGGCCTTCCTAGGAATCCATAACGGAAAAAGAAAACCCATCTTAGACACAGCATCAAAAATAGCCCCGCGAGCAAGCTACATTATCTGGCTTTGCAGAAGTACCATGGCATTCAGACAGTCGGAGTTGAAACCACCTCCAACGAATGCCATGGTACGGTTGAGCGCTCACAAATCCGGTTTAACCCACAGATGTCTGGTTCGCAGCCCAGAGACCTCAGAGCATAGACTATATGAAGATAATGAAGAAAAGCTATATTCTGCAACACGGTGATTTCCCCCAATAGTAATCTTCCAAGAGAATTACATCGGTAGTGCTCATCTTTAAAAGGGTAAAATTAAGGCTCCGAAGATGACTGCACTGGTAATCTACCAATGAATTCTTCTTCTTTGTAACTGGAACGTAATAATATGGTGAAACGCCTATTCTATATATATTCTATGGTAAAATGGCAGCCATTTTCTTTTTTTTGCAATTCCTGAAAATGTTCAAGGTTTCACAACTTGCACCCACTGGATTCTGTTTCAGCACCTAAACATGACTAGAAAAAGTAAAAAACCACCGTATATATATATCATAAAAACAAGGTTGATTCAAATTACTAGCCTGGACTATTAAATACAGCAGTAATTACAAGTCGCAAATTGTGTTCATGATGAGTTAAAAAAATATAAGTATACTATTTTAATTATCCAGGTACATTGATCAGTCTGGATTATGATGTGTACATAGTTAATTTGACGTCACCAGGATACCCAACATGCAATTTACCAAGTGACTTCCAGCGACTGTGGTTTGTAACCGCCAGCAATGGAATGAAAGTATCAGTCCAAGTAATAAGCTTCCAAGTTACCACCAGGGATTCTATGACGTTTGGGAAAGGAAATATCACCGGATCATCCATTATCGCAAGATTAGGTAGTACAACTAAAATGCTTACGGTAACATCACTTGAATCACAGATGTGGATTACAGGCAGTTGGCTTGGGGATGATTATCGTGGATTTCATTTTCAAATTCAACAATTACAAAATACAACAGGTAATAACAAAGATGATTTGCCTTCAATACGACTACACATACATGTATGGCTTAATTATTTTATTTTTTTCTTTGTCTTTCATTTCAACAAAAGTTATACACGAATAGTTGTATTAACCCTCGCCCGCTCGAGACCTTTTTAACACTGTTAACTAAGGGGCGGGTGGTTACCCCTCCTAAAATAATCCAAACCAAGATATGCAGAGTATGCTTATTTTGATACCATGGTATAGCTAGAGGTCTCCTCTTTCTCAACATACAACAACAAGTACTAACATTCCACGCATGTCGTCACAGTGACGTCACTAAACATGGCCGACCTAAAAATCCTGTTGTATTCATATGTACAGTGAAATATAGGCCAACATTTAAATTTTCGCCATACAAAATTAAAGTGAATAACATGCAGGCTTACGTATTATTTTCATATTTATTTAATATTAGTATTATAGAAGCTTTACCTTTTTTGAACGGTAGTTGCTACTCCGAATTTCACACTTGTGCGATCATCAGACATCCAGAGTTGTCTGATCATGCTGATGATCCAACAGAGAGGAAGATTATCTCTATTGTATGTTGTGTGGAGCTGTTATTACATGTATGTCTGTTTCGCCCACACCTGTATAACTAGCATGTTTAAAAATCCCGATAAACGGTATGAGTATTGATAGTCTATTGCATCAATTGCATTATCTAATACTACAGTGCAACAGAGCATAAAGTTCCAAAAGTGCATGTTATTGAAATTACGCTCTAATTCAAAAAGTAACATAATGTAAGACAAGGAGACTATATCATATTATAGAATACAGCTTGGTGATTTAATGTCATAGAAAAAAAAATGGTTTGACCTTATTTACATATAATTAGCATATTATAAAGAAATACATTACAAATTTGCTTTTTGGAATTTCCAGCAAAAACTATAAATGCTATTAACACCAAAGTTACAGGAAATGAAGTTCCCATGATTGCCAACAATACTGTCTGAGAAAAAGTTCACATTTATCTTTACTTTTTAACAAAAACCCAAAATCTGTCTTAATTAAGCTTAATTAATGACCAAACTCGTTGAAATTATTAAGTAATACCGTGTATCTAAACCCGACTTGCATGGTATCAAATTAAAGATAAAGATGTGCTTAAAAGAATGGTCTGAGCAGATAATTCAATATCCCTTTAGTATTTAAGATATCGTCCTCCAAACATTTAGTATGTTTAAAAAGAGAAAAAACCACATGTAACCACTATTTCATACAACTGTACACAGACTTGGCAACAGTCTATTAATACTTGTGCAGCCATGCACGCAAACAATGGAAGGAATATTCAAGGACATGACAACGCTAAGGGATCAATGGTTTAAAATACGCGCTAAAAGAAATTTGCCAGTGTGCAGTCAAGAGTTTAAGCATAATGCATGTTACTTTAGGTGACCGTGTGCTGACATGCATGGGTGTACAAACAGGTATCGTGTTAAAGGCCTGCACTAAGTCTAAATAATAATAAAAAGTTTAAATAGTCAAGGCCATGAAAGGAAGTAGGCAGTAGCTGGTTGGATTAGCGTGTATGGATAATCAAGTATTGGCCAATCCGAAATCAGGTTTAATAAGAAATGTAACAATGCTGATAATCATACAAGGACACGAAATAGCACTTTAAAACAAAGCTGTTTTAATGATGTATGATACACATACTTAGGATTGAAATGTTCATTGTTGTACAACAATCAGGAGGCACTATATTTATAATTCAATATTTGGAACTTTATGCTCTGTTGCACTGTAGCTTTAGGGGATACATAAAAACAGTTTGATAAAAAAAGCAACGGTGAAAGTTAAAATTCTTCTGATATTTCAAACATATTAATTTAGTACACGCATTCACCGATGCGATAGATGAAATCGATACCTACCGATTAACACCGTCTGGGAACGAGAATGACGTTTTATTTATGGACGTTGAGAAGTCAGTAGCGTATCTCCGGGGGGGGGTTGTAGAATAGTGCCTACCTCCCCCCCCCCCCCCCCCCCCCCCCCCCCCCCCCCCCCCCCCCCCCCCCCCCCTGACGGCTTTGACCGGGAAGGCCAGCTCAAACTACCGGGCTAAAAGCGAAGTGAAGGGAAGGAGAAAAGGGAAGCCTAGGGTAAGTGATGAATAGAAAAAGGGAAAGAAGGGGAAAAGAGCAAGAGAAAAAGGAAGGAAAAGGGACCGGAAAGGAAAAGAAAGGGAGAAAAGGAGTATAAAAGGGAAAACGAAAAACGAAAAATAGGAAGGAAAGAGAGGAAGAAAGTGGAAATCGAAAAGATATTTTGAGAATTGAAGAGATTTAAACCTTCTTAACCCTTAATGATTCAGGTGCAAGCGTGCATTGCGTAACTTCAGTGACTTTCGAAGGTTAGCATAGGAATGGGAAAGGGACCCCCTCCCACTTTGAATTTGGGGGAATGCGCCTAAGCCTATTTGGGGAATCTAATGGATTTATTATGTAAGTCTAATTGACAATTTGCCCCTTACTCAACCTGACAGGCGAAATGTACGTTAATGATGGCCAGATGTTGTAAATATGTTTGTAAAAACTTCGTGGCTACGCGCGTATCATCTTGATAATGCGCCGTCATTCGGTGGGATAGAGAGCCCAGCCAAGCTAATTTTAAACCACAATAGATCGATCGAATTCCCCAAATGCATGTGTATTTTTAAGACTATACATCACCGGGCACGGTTGAGTAGTCATTCAACATGTTCAAGGCGTACAATTGGTGCACGAGTTAAACACGCGTTAAACTACCCACATACCCATGTTTAAAGTTAGACACTTTTCAGGGAGTTAGATGCGTGTTTAAGTTAACAAATGTTCGGGAATTGCATTTGGTTAAGCGATGTGTTTAAAATCGAAGTTAAACACGTGTTAAGCTTAAAACCACGCGTTTATATACGTATTGGAATACGGCCCATAACTTCTATATAATTTCGCTCTGCATCGCATTGGAGCACTCGGTAAGAAGATTGCTTCCGGCCTTCCCAGTAATAGTAGTAGGCCTATTATTTATTTTCAATCGACAGCATTTTGCTGTTCTGGAATTAGTTTGCTTCGTCGATCGGTCCGTGCAGACAAAAGCTTTGGTCCCATGATGGAACCACAGACTCATGCTCGGATCGGGCTAAAAATAAGCCTACTGATAATAAGGCCTATGCTGGTTGCATAATATTGTTTCATAACGGTATTTTTTATGTAGCTGTAAGATAACAGAGAACACTGGGGTCGAACAATCAGCGTTACAAATAATGTCGTAAGAATATTCATTCTAGCACCACATTTCCATCATTATACAGTGTTTTTGTTGAAATAGAGGATTATACGCAACGTACGACAAATGGGATTCACACACGATCTGTGCATGACGTCCAATTCATTGAATGAACCGTGTTTACCATATTGGCCTACATATCATGAAACAGATGTATCTTATTTATTGAAAATCTTGAACACAATTATCATTCATTACCAACAAGATGGCAGCTAATCCAAAACACGGATAACCTCTATTTTCATTTCATAGGTTTATGTCTCAAAGCTTTTGAATTTGATTGCGGTCAAGGCATATGTGTTAAACAGTGTTCCTATTGTGATGAGGAAATCGACTGCTTGCTTAGTGGAGCTGATGAAGCTGGCTGCCCTGGTAAGTACATCACTGTATTTTAACTCTGGCGGGCGATCACAGCGGGATACAAACGGTGTTTTGTTGTTGTTGGGTTTTTTATGGGTGAACGAGTACCGACAGCTCCGAGGATCAAACCCCTGGGTACCTGCGTGGTAATCCGGTGTAGTAGGACACATGGTCCCCTAGAGCCGTACCCCAGGCGATTGAATCTCACAATCTGTGCATTGTTTAGATGTGGCCCATAACATAGCGCACTCTATAACAGTATGGTATGGTATGAGCAACATATGGGTCCAATTTGGTGCTTTTAGAATAATCCCTTAGCCCCCTCCCCCCCCCCCCCCCCCCCCCCCCCCCGCCCCAACTATTTGGAAATGATAGCGCGCCACCTAGACCAGTTGCGACAAACTATTAAAGGTCAAGAGAATCGGGGTTTTGTCTTGGGAGTTACTTATCCCATAATTATATAATCGCTGCGTACCCATCCTGAACAGAAAATTATAGGTTGGTATAGCGCACTTATCTACACGCAACACCAGTTTCACGCTCCACTCCGGTATGTCTTTAGAGGCCGGCCTATATGGCTCCAGGGGTACCATGGCTCCTTTCACACCGGCGCCAACTGAGCTAATGCTCACAAAACCAGCACCTACTAGAGTGTTAGTTTGTAGCATTTAGTTTAGTTTAGTTAGAGTTAAGCCACCACCCGCCGATATACCGTTTCACGCTAAAAATGACGAATTCAGCAATAGACCATGGACAAAAACCCACGTTAACAATGGTTATGGATGCAACATTGTACATATGAAATCAAATATCCCAATAGAGAAAATACACACATTGTGATGGTGTTTTTAAAAAGATATGTCAGTATGCGATCATTCTAATGTTAATATTCATAACATTGGTCCATTATGGTCCATGATGCTTTCAGTGTCCATTATTTATAATAGATTAAACGTCAAGACACGATTATTGGTAGTTGTTCATGAACAAAATAAATTCAAAAACGGAGGTTCGACTTATGACATAATTTCCAGTTGTATCAATTATTTCCGCTCTATTTTAGTCAAGGAATAATGGAAGCTTTACAAAAGTAGTACCAGTTACGTAATGATGAAAACTCATAAATCGTTTGTTAATTGGCCGGAAGTGGTGATTTAACATGTACTTGGTCTCTCTATATTTTTTTATACTGTCGTAGGTATCTATTCTGAAATAGACCTCCGGTACGTTGTCAATCCATATATTCTCACATCTCCGGGGTATCCGTGTGCCTATCCTATTAGTGATGACCGGCTTTGGATTATAACAGGAGAGCAGAAAAATAACATAGTCATATATATAATGGATTTCCATGTGCATGGTCCAGGACTATCCGCATTTGTAGAGTTATTTGACTATATCATATTTGGTAAAGGAGATAACACCACGTCGGATTCATCAGTTATTGCTAAAATAACGGAAACAACCAAAATATATTCCATAACATCGAACAGCCCATCCATGTGGATTCGTATGGATACACATATCACGTCATACCCTGATACAGGATTTCACTTTAATGTCACCCAAGTTAGTAATACTACAGGTAGGTTACATGATCGTTACTTCTTTATTCAGGCGTGCTTAAACTGTTACGTCTACTGAACTATGCACTCTCAGAACAGGTATTAAAAAACCATGGGTTAAAAGAATGTTAGTTAGGGGAGACGTCAAAACTCGACCGCCCGTTGACCGCCGGTTACGTACGGTTCCGCCCGGTTCTTTCAGGTCAAATGTTTTACTGGTATATGAATATTCACGCATGCAACACTGAACAACTGCCGGTAGACTTAATGCTGTAACCGGACCAATTTACACTATCAATCTGTTACTTTGCGGTCATAATAGCTCTCTCTCTATAATCGTTCTATAATCATAACCATTCATAGACTTTCGGTATTGATTTAAAAAAGTTAATTGAGCTATAAACAGATTGAAAAAGCCAACCCCAGCGAAAATCAATAGCTGCATTGTACTGGTTGTCAACTGAGACTTTTATTGCTCACGCGTGTGACGAGGCACTTTCAACCGGTCGTGTTCACCAGAGTGTAACTATTTGACCTCATTATGTGTGTATATTATAACAGACGACACGTTTTGTAAGAACCGGGCGGAACCGGCCGTAACCGGCGGTCAACGGGCGGTCGAGTTTTGACGTGATCCCTTAAAAAGTATACTACATTGGTTAAAAATAGGCGTTGGTTAAAAATTACTTTTAATACTGCGTTGGTTAAAGAGTAAAAATATAATTCATTTTTAGTTTATTCAACGTTAGTTAAGGCATCATAATTTTAACAAACAATAGGTCATAACAAGATTCCCGCCAAAGAATTACAATGGCGAGAAAATATTGTGCGCATATTATTTAGATCACGTCAAAATTTGTATATGAAATCAATCGTGTTATTTTCCGCCCCGGTTATATTGTGCCCGATATTGGACCAATATTGGTTTTACATTGGCGCTTTTCAATTTGCATCATGTTGCCAAACCAATATTGGACCAATATTGGTTTTACATTGGCGCTCTTCAATTGGCATCATGTTGGCAACCAATATTGGTCCAATAATGGGCACAATATACCAGGGACGGAAAATAACACGATTGATTTCATATACAACTTCTGACGTGGTATAAAAATTGTGGCCGCTGTTACAAGTTATCGCTTCCCGGCCTTTTGGCTAGGATCATGTGTAGTATGTGTGTGACATTGTCATACATGAACAGCCCGCATACTGTTGGGTCTGCACGTGGAAGGTGTTTAAGCAGACAGCCGACCATTGCACTGCCGGTTGGTGACGAAAGCTACCTGCCATGTTAAGCTTACGCTTCATGGGTTCATCAGGTAGTCTAGTCATGTCTGCGAACCACCTTCGCTGTGCCATTTTTTAGTTCCCGCGTACATGGCAAGTCGGGGTAGACTGGATTGCCTTTGGGTTGTCCAGCCTACGGCCCAATGATTTGTAATACGGGGTCATCAAGGGCAGACCGGTTGTGCCTGTCCTCTAACAAACAAAAAAAGAAGAAAAAAAGGATCATGTGTAGACATGAAGCCCCCGCACACTGTTGGGTCTACATGTGGAAGGTGTTATCAGACAGCCGACCATTGCACTGCCGGTTGGTGACGAAAGCTACCTGTCATGTTAAGATTACGCTTTATGGGTTCATCAGGTATCCTAGTCATGTCTGCGAAGCACCTTCGCTGAGCCATTATTTTAGTCCCCGCGTGCAGGCAGATCGGGGTAGGATCTGGATTGCCCTTGGGTTGTCCAGGCCCATAATCTGTTATACGGGGCCACAGGGGAGGCCTGTTGTGTCTGTCCTGTCCCTTGATGGTTTTTACCGTGGCTTGGGCTTGCCTTTGCCGCGGCTTTCCCTTCTTGGGGTCAACAAAAACAAACAAAAATGATCTTGTGCCTTGTCCTTTGCCTTGTTATGTCCCTTGCCCTTTGCCAAAGTTGGTCCTGGCCACGGATTGGCGCCAATATAAGAAGCCAATATTGGGCCAATGAAACATCAATATTGTAATGTTGTCTTGGTTAAAGTTTAGCAAATAAAATAAAAGTTTAATCAACATTTTTTAACCAACTACTGTGGGTTAAAACATATTAACCAACAAAATGATTAAAAATTGTAACCAACCACAGGTTAAAGTTTTTAACCAACCACTGTTGGTTAAAACATATTAACCAACAAATGATTAAAAATTGTAACCAACCACAGGTTACAGTTTAACCAACAGCTGTTGGTTATGGTTTTAACCAACCAATTGTGTGGTTCACCTGGTAACCTCCCGTTGGTTAAAGATATAACCAACATGGTTAAAGATTTTAACCTTTGTTCTGAGAGTGTATAAAATACAATGAAATCAATGCACATCCACATATGTAATCATGTACAAGGCAATATTAAATTCAAAGTCGTATAAGACGTATGACTATCCAAGACATGATGAGAACTATAATCTAATATCGTACCCCTTACAAATGTAAAGAGGTAAGGCCCCTAAAATTAGATCACTTTATTTTTGCATAATCCACACACAATTAAACGTTTTGAGAAATTGAAACATTTATGAAATGTGAAAACGCTTGACAGCACATAGAAGGTTTCCCCTTTTCAATATCATCTTTAGGAGACGACATACTTCTTTTGAACCCTTTAGTTAAAGATGAACATTTCCAATCATACAAAAACAATAAAATATTATTCGTTTATACTTATTAGATGTATGTTCTGGTCATTTTGATTGTGGCGGCGGCATATGTCTTGCATACGAGGCAGAGTGTGACGGCGTCATTCAGTGTCCAGCAAACGACGACGACGAATCATCTTGTGGTATGTTTACACATTTGTAACATGTTACGGGATGTCGAGTTTTAGTTAAGAAATCACAATCTCGTGATTTTGTGTGACACCTATGCAATATAAGCGTATTCAAAATACATGTAATCCGTTTTACCCGGTTCGCCGTCAGACTAATTTGAAAATGATGTCTGACCTCTAGTCAGGACCATTTTATCATAAAAGAATAAATGTGGTCTTTGTTTATCGACAATTAATATTTTGGGTATTTGGTAGTAGATGTGCATTTCGTAATAGTGAATCAGTAGTTGCCAAAAATAAGTTTTGTTCATGTCTTAAAAGAGCTATTCAGAATACGTTGTCGAAAAATCAAAAACATAATAACGGTACTGTGTGAATCGAATGCTTTTCGAAAGGTTCTGCCCTTCATTGTCATCTCGTTGTTCGTTGATTTCGTGTTATAATTAACAAAAATACGCACATTGAAATAATGTCTATTGTCTGTGTCCATACGATAGATAATTTATAACTTTATAGCACTATTTGTGTCAAAATATGATAAACAATAGTTTATGTTTTTCAAATTCATGGCACAAACAATTATCATTTTAGGAATATGTGGAGCTCCTAATAGATATTTGTCAAACGAGCATGTGACGAATATAACGTCACCCGGATTTCCAAACGCTTATCCGTCCGATGTCAGTTGTTCATGGTCTTTAATCGGTGATGATGAAAAAATAATAACCATCAAGATACACACACTCATGACGGAAAGGGGTTTTGACCTCTTGATTTTCGGGCAGGGGAACAATCCAGGAAATAATTCTACGGTGACACTAACAGGCACTACGAAACTTCGGACCTTTACGTCATTGAGCTCAGTAATGTGGATCACATTTACCACCGATAATGTCGTCAACATGGAGGGATTCTTTATCGAAATTACACAAGTTGTTGACATAATTGGTAAGGCCAAAGTATATTAAATTTATTGTATTATTTTATGTAAGAAATAGAAATGATCATCTATTTAAAAAAAAGCGATAGCTTACCACGATCCACGACTACATATATTGAATAATTTCTAAGATCATTTTAGATTTATAAAAATAACAAGTTAAGTTGTGCAGAGAATACCGACGCTCACGGGTGAAACCAAAGATTATTGGTCTTATGCGATATTTGGCAGAATGCCTACCTTTAGTTGTTAATTCCAAAATTGTTTTGGGAAACTGGAGGCTACCCGTTCGAGATGATGATCAGGGCTTGAAATAATCGAAGGCCATTGACCATTGGCCTTCAAAGCCCCACCTAGTAGCCTTGGTGCCCTCAATTTCTGGCTGTTTTTACTCCATTCAAAAGTACATAATGGCCTTGGATAAAGTTGGTGCTCCTTTCAAATTGCCTTAAATTGCCTGCCCTTTTCATTTCTTATTTCAAGGCCTGATGATGACGATGATGATAATGACGATGACAAGGACGAAGATAAGGACGACGACATGAGGATAATGATCACAAGGAGGACGATGTTTTAATGACGACGACGATAACTAATTTAATGATCTTTTTCATTATATTAAGGTGTCTGCGGTGTTGATGATTTTAACTGTGGTCAAGGAATGTGTATCCAATTAGGAGCCAATTGTGACGGCTTTGCTGACTGCCCTCTACAACCAGTTGATGAAATGTGGTGCGGTAAGTCTTGAAACCCTCGTCTTATAGTAGGCATAGCACGCATGCAGCAAGTCATGCTGCACAAACCTGCCACACACATATGGCGTGAACAATTGAGAAATGTCTATTTTTTAGGTAAACTTCAAATCTAATTTATAAACACACAAAGGTATATAAAAATGGTATCTTTTCATTTATATCATTTAGTTATGTTTTTTGAAATTATGGGGAGTGTCAATTCATTAAACCTCCTAAAAATATTTTAAATAAAATATTGTGTTTCAGTAGTTTAAATACAGCGCGTGAAATCTACTACTTTCCCCATTGAGTGCACACACAGAAATCACCCCTGTAAGAAATGCATTTTCTTTGAGTGCTTCATTCCATGAATGGGCATGCCATTACTATATATGGTAGCCCTGACCTTTAGCTACATCCTTAATTATGTACTTTTCTAAATTTATTTCCATAACTCGAGATTGTACTCTTTGAACGAATCCACATATTTTGCTCAAAATACCTCATTTTGGGGCACATTTAAAAAAGTAGATATTTTTTTGTGTACTACACATTCCTGGGAATCTATTGGTACATTTCGATTTTCAAAACAGTGAGTGTATCACGCAAGCATTTAGACATTTATCGGGATATGTATGCATACTTTGATACAAATCAATGGCTACCATGGTTACAATTAAAAAGTAATGTAATATACTTTTGTTAAGCATGGTGACACATACAAAATGGCGTAAGGTAACTAATTTGCCTTTTTGAGATTTGAATACAAATTTAACATATTTGCATATTTGACTAAGATATCGAACTGCTTGTCAGTTTAAAAGATAAATCTTAGCACAGGTATCTAATAAACCAAATGTTATTAGTTTACTACCTACAGCACTTGAGATATTTAGTTACGCATCATTTAGCTAGACTTTTGCAAATAGGCCTATAGTGCTTCAGGAACCTGATGTACAAATATGGAATAAAATACACTTATTATTTCCCATCAGCTGATAAGCCTGTGAGGAGTTTGATGATTAATGCGTTTTTTAGTCATTTTAAGAACATGGTTATTAAAATAAAGAGGAGGTTCAACATTGACAAAATGTTGGCTCAAAATGGCATTTCGTGGCAGGTTTTCGACTACTTTTTTTTCAAATGACCATATCACCAGAACGCATTACTCGATTAACATGATTCTTGCACCATATATATTTTGCCAAGATCTTTAAGATGACACATGTTTTGTTGAATTCCAATATATTTGAAAAGCTTTCAACATTATTTTGCATCCCATTAAATCATGTATATGAGCCATTTAAACGTATGTGTTATTGCTATTCGTGTAACTATATACTTTTGATATATTCTACAGTTTGAGTTATGCATAGAAACGCACCTAATTGACAATTACTAAAGATAATGACTTCACTGTTAAGGTTAACCAATAAAGAGCTAACTAGTATAGTAATGAATATTCTCTCTGTAATAATGTCAAGCATATGCCTATCCGTTTCAAATAGGCATTTTAGCCTATATATTCACACAAGCATTTCTTATCCCATAAATTATTACATACACTCTGTGTTCTTAAATTATAAACTCCGGGCTCAATTTAGTGTATAATAATGTATTAATTTTGATTTTATAACATTAACATTATTTTTTAGAAAATGTTTAGATACACTTTTCGAATAATATGGGGGGGGGGGGCTTGAAAGAAACAACCCAGCAGGGTCAAGTGCGCTGAGTGCCAACCAAGGCAGGGCAACACAACATCCAGGGTCAAGTGCGCTGAGTGCCAGCCAAGGCAGGACAACACAACATCACGTGAGCTGTCGCCTAAGAACAAGTTCTTTGACTGCTGCCATAGTACGTTAGTACGTGACGTAACGATGATAGTATATTCACAAGATCAGCGAAGAGCATAATTTAATACACCATCAGCGTGTTTTTATTAACAGTCTCTGCCTGTAAGAGTGTACCATTTTGGGGGGTGTTGCGATTCATGGGTCCTCAGATCAACTTTATAAAAAAATCAGTGATACATTACCATACCATTATACCATAGCCAAATTTTAAAATTCCTAACATTTTTTGTTCGGTCGTTAAAAATCACTGAAATTTCAGGGGAAAAAACCAGTAAAACGATTACTACGTTCCCTATAAGTTTATCTATGCGCGCTACGTACATCCCAACGAATGGAAAACATATTTTAAAACCTCCAGTTAGGTACATAACAAAAGTGAAACAAAATCGTTGGGATCTCGTTGGCATGGCATATTACGCTGACCTTGAACCATTGACAAACAGCGCTCTTATGCAGTTTCAAGACCTTATAATTCGGTGCGCCAACAAGATCCCATTCAATAAACAAGTGCATATGAAAGAACTCGGAGCCTTTAACAAATTCAAAAGGAAACATTGTTGGGATCTCGTTGGCGCATGGAGATAATCAAGGTCAAAGGTCAAATGTTACTATTTTGAGCCATTTTTGCACCTCCGTACATCTGTGCGCCATCTTTAAAACACCTTGGAAATGATTTCCAGTTGCAAAGATGGGTTACCTTAAATCAAAAATGAAGATTCCAGCTTGGGATCTTTAAGATTTTTTTTTAAAACGATTTTTAAAAATTTGCTTAAGGTCAACTTACAGTGCATGCGAGTCAATAATAGCCCCACATACATTGTTCAAGCACTTATAAATCAGTGCGCCAACTAGATCCCATTATTTTTTTCAATTATTTGCTTAGTTTGGCCACCATTCAATAGATACCACTAGAAAAAACTTTGGGATTTTGATGGCGCTTAATTCTAAATGAGCGCAAAATTGAGGTGTCATCAGCTTTATTCTCAAGCCTTTTTGAGCCATTTCAGACTAAGTCCCAGGATATCAGATTACTTTGGTGAATTTTGACATGTCATATAGGACATTGTTTTCTATGCATTTCAGACTATTCTGAACACATCTATGTTAGTCTGTAATGTCGATTTCAAAATATGTAAGTCAAGTCTTCCGAATTCGACAGGGTTGTTGAATTCTGAAGACATAATATGCAATTTATGAAACATCATGCAACAGATTAATGTTGATGGGTTGAGAATGGTTTAAAATGCATGAAAATCATTGTCCTATATGACATGTCAAAATTCACCAAAGGAATCTGATATTCTGATAATCTGATAAATGGCCCAAAAAGGCTCGAGAATAAAGCTGATGACACCTCAACTTTGCGATCATGTAGAAATAACCGCCATCAAAATCCCAAAGTTTTTTCTAGTGGTATCTATTAAATGGTGGCCAAACTAAGCAAATAAATCAAAAAGTTGATGGGATCTTGTTGGCGCACTGATTTACAAGAACTTGGACAATGCACAAAGGGCTATTACTGACTCGCATGCAGTGCAAATTGCTCTTTAAGCAAATTTGTAAAAAATCATCAAAAAAAAAATCTCTGAGATCCCAAACCAGATTCTTCATTTTTTATTCAAGGTAAACCATCTTTGCAAGTAGATGTCATTTCCAAGGTGTTTTAAAGATGGCGCACGGATTTACGGAGGTGCGAAAATGGCTCAAAATGGTAAAACTTGACCTTTGACCTGGATTTTCTCCGTGCGCCAACGAGATCCCAACAATTTTTACTTTTGAATATGTTAAAGGCTCTGAGTTCTTCCATATGAACTTGTTTATGTAATGGGATCTCGTTGGCGCGTCAAACTATAAGGGCTTGAAAACTGCTACGGACGCTGTTCGTCACGGTTTCAAGGTCAGCGTAATGTGACGCGCCAATGAGATCCCAATGATTTTGTTTCACTTTTGTTGTGTACCCAACTGGAGGTTTCAAAATATGTTTTCCTTTCGTTGGGATGTGCATGGTGCGCATAGTTATACTTATAGGGAACGTAGTAATCATTTTACTGGGATTTGTTCCTAAAATTTCGGTGATTTTTTACGACCGAACCAAAACTTTTAGGAATTTTAAAATTTGGCAGTACTATAATGTTATGATAATATATCACTAGTTTTTTTAAAAAGTTGATCTGAGGACCCATGAATCACCTCATGGTACGCCCTTAGAGGCAGAGACTGTTAAGCAAACTGGCTTTTAGCCGGTTTAACAAAAAGGCTGTTAACAACCGGTTGCTCGCATGAGCGAGTGTTTTTAATGCAGTTTGACTGAGTCCGACGGGCGAACTTGCCGGCTGCTGTTGACCTCATTATAATAAATACCTGGGAAAGGTCGTAAGCAGGTTTGTCGCCATGCAATGTTGTATTGACCCGATCACGTTTTTCTCGCAGTGAATCTCGTGGTTTTACCACTTTCTCCGGTTTCTAAAAGTGTACCAACATTGCGGAATTACATTTTTTTTATACAGAAAACAAAATATCGAACGTAAGTGATCTTGGGGAAATACACTTCTCTAAATGTAAACAAAAGGATGTCGAGCGTGTGTAGAATAAAACTGTGAAAGTTCAAAGTTCATAATTACGGCGCATTCCCGGTTTTATTCCCGCTAAGGCAGTAAATTGGTTGAAAAGATAATTCTTTGACACAAAAAGTCGAATTACGACAGATAGTAATTGGAATTTAATGAACATTGTGAAACCAATGAGTTATTATAATAACAGAAATAATTCGAAGGTCATTTAATTGTCACACATTCGTGCCCACTTCCGTTTTCCACCGGCAAACGTGTGAGCTGGAACGGCGTGTGTTTATACTGACGAAAGACTGCTTTTCTTAACCGGTATCAACCGCTATTATCCTTCGTTTTGAAGGATAAAAGGCTGCTAAAATGTAGGGAAAATAAACCGGTATGAGCGGGCAAATGCCGGTGGAGGTGTGTTTTTATTGGAGAATTTTAATCCCTTAGCAGGCATATGCCGTCTTTTTTACTTCAGTAAAAACACGCTGTATGTCACCTCTTGTAGATCGGTGCCCGGTTCCATCCCATACATGGGGGAACATGCACAATTGACTGTTGCATTGACTTTTGTTATTACAGATGACTGGTTTGGTTTAGTGTATGGTTTAAAGTGGACACCCCCATCGAATGTTCGCGCATACCGGCAGGCAAGCTTTTATTGTCTGGCATGTAATTCACGCGCGCACCGGCTGGCAAGCTTTTGTTTGCTTATCGTTACAGGTGACATCGTCTATATAACACCCACTATACTGCTTTGTTCAAACAGCCTACATATCGTGTCCAGGATTTTACCTTTGTGATAAGGACACCCAGAATGAAAATACGACCAGTTCATGCGTGCTTATGGAACAGGTGTGTGATGGCAACCAGGATTGCACAGCTGGTGATGACGAAATACAATGTGGTAAAGTTAGATATCTTAAATTTAAAAAGAAAGAAAAGAAAGCACCAATAAGGCGACGAACAAAACATTGACCTCATTGTTCTCCTAATTTACTACAACAAAAGGAAGACATTTACAAAATCATTTTGAAAAGTGTACGAAAATGTTAGAAAATATTTGACTGTTATTGGAAATTTTTTAATTTTTGTATTAGAATATTTTGAAATGTTTGAATATTTTGAATATTCAATAATTGTTGAAATACACTCAAATTTTCATGGAACTATAAACCTCCCAAACAAACAAAAACGCCCGGCTGACCCTACCTGAGAGGTCCGTTGCCCGTAGTTACAGGATCGGGGGTTTTCGTCGCCTTTTTAAGAGCCATTGCCTCACTCGATCCGTAGACAGAAACATTGCAAAAGGATATTTCCATAGGTATTCATTAGTTTGTCGCATTAAATACTGTCGTATCTTATAAAATACAGTTTCCAAGAAAATCACGATTGAAATTCTTTCGGAATAAACTCATCACAAAAAGTATCGAGACACTTACAAATGAGCCAATAATTAACGTCCCGAAAGGGTTAAATCGAAACAAATAACCCAGTGCATAATTTTGATCTGCGTATTTTGACACCTCGATTGTTATTATTTTGACACCTATCGGTAGGTCCAGTTTCAAAAGTGATATTCATCCCTATAGAAGCGGGTTTGCATTATTGTTTTGAACAATCAGGTTTATGCTTTACGCATGTGTACAAAAATGCAACTGACACTCAGAAAATGGAGATAATGTGTTCCTTTCACAACACAGCTTTATTGTTTTCATTCAACTTCAACTTTGCCATGACTTTTATCTTTATGTTCAGTAATTTGTGTGTCCACCATCATTGCCCATATCATTGTCCAAAACAGCGACGAGGATACGTTTGTGTCAGGTTTGATGGAGTTGTTGACATCTCCTTCTTCTATAGGGATGATTGTCACTTTTGAAACTGGACCTCCGACCATTGAAATGACAATATCTCCGCCCCGCAACATCGTATCTCAACAATCGAGGTGTCAAAATACGAAGAACAATAATTATGCACTGGGTTATTTGCTTCGATTAATCCATACCCTTTCGGGCCGTTAATTATTGGATCATTTTTGAGTGTCTCGATACTTTTTGTGATGAGTTTATATTCATTTCATGTATGTTGCTTTGTCTGTATATGTTGGTATTTCATGCTAACTAACGTCAAGAAAAGACAAGTTTTGTTATTCTAGTATTTCCTATTATTACCAAAGTCATAGATCTCTCTGTGAAACAGATTGGCCCGTATTCTCACGGAAAAGTGTATAACTTGAAGCATGGGTAGTTTAACCCGCGTTTAACTAACCTCATACACCAACTGTGTGCTTCGAGTGAATACTCAACCGTGCCCAGTGCAAGTTCACGTGAAGATCGTGTACATCGTAAAATAGACGTGCATTTGACGAATTCGGTCGATATCTGTTGTAACCCATTTGGGCCACAACAAAATTAAATACCTGTATACAGTGAAAGCACTACAACTCTGGGGACAAGATTCGCAGAATTTAAAACCGGTTTATGTTAAAAACATTTCGTTTAAAAGATAAACTCGCGTTTAATTTAGACACGAGTTTAGTTAGTCACGGTTCTAAGCTAAACCCGAGTTTAGTATGAGAATACGGCCCACAATATCCAATTTCTGCTCCCGATTTTCGCGAAAGCAATTAACAACAGTATTTGAGATTCGCATTAGAGATCTGACAGTATGTGAAAGTCATTTATGGATGTGATGTTTTCCCGATGTTGCCGACGCAGATACGAGACTATGTGAAACAGCTTACGTGAGAATTGGCGATTCAATGTTAGAGATATGACGTTGTAAATATGTAACATAATTACATCTGATCAATATTTCACTAATTAGACTATTAGTTTTGAAAATCCGGTTTATTTGTAGTACATAACAATACAAATACAGATACCAAATATCTCGACAAATATAAAACAGAAATTTGAGATACGACTGCATGTCATGCGGACGACGAGTTGATCTTCTAATAAATCAAAAGGAACAATTCAAGCTACTTTTTCACCCAATCTAATCATTTTTGACCGAATTCGTCAAATGCACGTCTATTTTCACAATTTACACGATATACACGTAAACTTGCACTGGGCATGGTTGAGTAATCATTCGAGGCATACAGTTGGTGGATGAGTTTAGTTAAACGCACGTTAAACTACCCTCATACCCAATCTAATCACTTTTGACTAAAATTAAAGTTCATCTGTGTTGGTAATCAAATAATCTTTCATTCTCAACACAAGATAAAAATTACCTGAAATGTTCAGGTGTAGCTACACCTTTCATCAGCAGACTAATGACTCGAACTGATGGGCTCGACCTCATCGAAATGTACAGCGAGTTTAGTTTTGTATTGATACTACTTTCAATAGAAATGAAAACAATCGCAACGTTAATATTATTGTCATTGTTTCCATCCACTTTTATGTAAACAACATTCGGCTCTCAATACCGTCCAATACCGTAAAATAAAGAATACCGAAATCCGTAACTGAAGTTTGTCACCTTTAATATAACTAATCTTTCTATTTTTAAAATAACTGATGTAAAACCATTAATTTCATTCCATTTTTAGATACGAAACGGTGCCCATCACAATGCGACTGCCGTTATGCTTCAGACGAAACTAGAGACAAAAATGTGTTGGAGATACAATGTGAATACACACACGCCCTATCTATCTCCGAAATACCTGAAGTAACACAAATACTGTGAGTTTCTCTTTAAACATACTTGTCTACGATACATAAACCCATGACTATATCTATGTTTGTTTGAAGATGCATTTGTGTTTGGCCAAACAAGCAATTATGAATGCCAACATTGTATGATTGCCCGGGTGATTGCGTTTGTTTGATACATCTGAATAGTTCATCAATGTATATGATGTAAGACATGTTTTGCTACGATGTTATTTGCTACATGTAGTAACAAGTTAAATAATGTAATAATCGTGTATTTCCATTGCAAGAACATTGACGGGAAACAACGATACTACGATTGCCGCTGGTACTTTTAAACGATTGCGATTTCTAGAAACCCTGTAAGTAGACATTTTATTTTGAAAATTATAGACATATAGGGCCGTTGAACACGGTTCTAAGCTAAACGCGCGTCTAACTTTGACGTTAAACACATCGTTTAACGCAATTCTCGTAAAATTGTTTAACTTAAACACGCGTCTACTTCGCAAAAAAAGTGTCTAAACTTTAAACATGGGTATACGGGGGTAGTTTAACTCGCGTTTAAATAAACTTCCGCATCAAGTGTAAGTCGTGATTTTCCTATCGTGATACCATGGTTTTAAAGGAATACAGATTTTTATAAATGATGGCCCTTAATATAAAGACAAATAATTGGTTAATACATTAATTAGTTAATCAACTCATTCACATTACGTTCCAGTTACCTGCAGTAAAGTTTGAGCCCAAATTTGAGCTATTTGCTGACAGATTGAACTAGCCATGACGCTGGTATTTGCGTGTGAACATGGTGTGAATGGTGTAAACACCCTGGACCAACTGTCTAGACGACCCAAAAGGCAGTCAACACTCCAGCGATGTGCCTTGCCACATGTGTCGACCTTTAGCCCCATTTGGGCTCATTTTTAAACTGAAATCTGCTCTATATCGTAACTTCTCTCGAAATTTGAACTTATGATTTGACAAAATCTGAAATAGCACTAGTTTTTAAAAAAAACTTGAAGTTCAAACATTGCATTTCTTTACACAAGAACTTTGAAAAGTCTCGTGTTGAGCTCTAAGTTCCACGCAAGCATTTCATCAATCCAACACCATTGACCGCATGCTGGGGGACCTTGAGTATGGCCAAGACGCGGCAGTCTACATTTTGGCTAGTTTTAAAACTAAAATCTGCTCTACGGATAATTTTGTTTTTTCTTCGAAATTCAACTTTTAATTTTACCAAATATGAAATAGCACTAATTTGTATGACAAATTGAAGTTACAAGTTTTGAATTTCTTAACATAACAACTTTCAAAAGTAAGACATTGGGCTTCTAGTTCCACCCAGAAGATTATCCGATTTTAATTGTATCTAACTACTCGAGTGTATGGGTAAAATGTTAACATTTTATTTCAGTAACTTTTAGCTAACTTCGTTAATATCCAATGGATTTCACTCGTTCGACCAGCAAACAATATGAACATTGACACAATATTTCCATTATTTAACACTTTTATCCCCCCCCCCCAAAAAAAAAAAAACCCTGCAAAATAAAAAGTCCCATAGACAACACTTGAAGTACGCCGGCCGAAACAGACCTCCCCAAGCGCCTACAGCTTTGAGCCATGCTTTGGATAGCGGTGGAACAAGACACAGGTGGTGTAAAATAAATCAGATAAATGGTGTAGAAGGGGATGATTTATTACCCCTGATAAAGTTTGGAATCGAGGGTAACAAGTAGGCTGGAAATATACAGGCAATGGCACCGTTGTGATTTGTAAATTATTTGACCCAATAACATTCGTTGGGTTTGATCTATATAGGCCTACAGTGAAAATGAAGAAATAGTTAATACTAATTGGAATATGTTAACCATAACGGACTTATAATAGCGGCGTAAATATATTCCTAGAAAAATATAGATCAATAAGTAATAAATGAGTAAAATGTATATAATATTTAGGTATTAGTATAACTAAATGTATAGGCCTACTTCAAATGTTAAAAAAACATTCATTCATTGATCGATTTGTTTATTTCGTCGTTACAAGTGTGCTTTTCATGCGATACTTGCATGCGCCCCTGGCATAAATAGTATGTCTTATTTTGCAACAGTACTTATTTTGACAAAATAATGGTCACAAAATACACACCCTCCCGAGCGGCAACCGCTACGAGCCGACGGATAGGCCACTAGTATCGCTAAAATACACGTGTATTTGATGCATATAATTGTTAACTACGGTTTCTTATCTGGGCCACTATATATCATAAACCTGCATGAAATTACACTACGAGTTCTCTGGGGACGATATTTGCGTAGTTTAAAACCGTGATTTGTTAAACGCTCTGTCTAAAACTTAGACACGAGTTTAGTTAGCGACGGTTTTAGTTTAGTACGAGAATACGGCTTATTTTATTTTTTTAAATGATCATCATCGTTGTCATCGGCGTAACTGTCATCGTCATCACCATCGTCGTCGTCGTCATCGTCATCACCATCGTCATCATCATCATCATGATCATCATCATCATCGTCATCGTCATCGTCATCGTCATCGTCATCGTCATAATAGGTCAACACGCTGATATTATTTAGGAATGATTAGTACACAAAATGCCATAAACATGATAAAATCATAAATAGTCGTTTAGTGGTAATTTCTGTTCTGATCTTATTCTTTGCCTTACAGTTCTTTAATCGAAAATGGATATTCAAGAATCGAACAAGGAGCATTTTCGGATTTATCCAAGTTAGTGTGGCTGTAAGTATGCTATTCGTCAAAATGTAAACATTAATGATTTCGTAGGCTGTCCCTTTGCAAAATTATATCTACTATCAAAAAGGACACAGACAAAATGTTGTATTAACACACAATGTTACAAGTGCAATTAAGGTTATGATTTTTTTAAAAATCTATCTTATGGAAATGTGATGCAGACAATATAATATGGGTAAATGAAGAAAAACAAATGATAGTAAAAAAAATTAAGTATGCGAATAGTTAAAAAAGACGAAGACATGATATGTGATGATATAAAATTTATGATGAATAAATATACAAGAAAATGCTACAAGCGCCTAGAGCGTGTAAAAAAAAACGAGAATCATGTTGTTATCTACTATGATACTATTATGAAGTCAGTCACTTGATTCTTTCATTTACAAAGTTGAACAAATTTACAAATATATTCCAAACGCATTAAAAATACAGTCAAGTTAAAATGAATTTAATACTTTCAATATTAAGGCTCTCGCTATTGTTCAAAACTATTGGACTGGCAGAGTGACTGAAAAGAAGTCACTTGTAAACTGACAAGGTGCCACGTTTTTACCACTTATATATATATATAGTTTTTAGACTCGGACAAAATGGCTTGAATTAGATTATTAAACGAAGACCTTACAAATACACGTTCTCGAACCCAGGCCATCTCCAATTCTAAAAATGTTTATTAATTTCACTTAGATCGGCTTCTATCATTTGCTCGATTGAGTTTCGCTTCTCATATTATATTCTGCTATAATCTGACTAGGTCATTATAAAGTGTTTTTTATCATTTAAGCTGAATATCATCGGAATACGAATACTATGAATACTATTATGGCGAAAATAGTCATAGCTTGAAACGCCCACCGTCGCCATTATTCCGTCGAGCGCATCACATACCGGCATATCTCTTGTTGTGGTTGAGTTTTTAGAAAAAAATTGGATTATCAAATTATCACATTGTGCACTACAAATCCACCAAATCACCCATTGAATTTGACCTAGTCAGTTTGAAATTAATTAACCCATAACGTCGTATGTATAAAAATGGAACAATTCCTGTGTCACACACAAAGTGACGTTTCGAAAATACGCCTGTAATAAAAAAATAATATGAACATGAGGCCGAAGATGTGAGACAGTGTGCATTATTTAATGTGTGCATAAACCTTTGACATTGTTTTTCATTGTTCATGTATTAGCGATCTATCTAATAACAATCTGACGCTTTTGGAAAGTAACACATTTCAAGGCGTGGACAATCTGCAAATGATGTAAGTGTAATTTACGTTTATCTTGTTTATAATAATACTAGGGGGTTGGGGTACCGCGCCATTTTGCTATATTTGCGAAAACGATCGTGGTTATCACGTGATACGTATCGTTGAAAAATAATTTACACTGTTTTAACGAAATGCACTGTGAGATTGTGTTACCAGCCTAAAATCAAAGAGGTCGCAAACCCGGTCGCAAATTTGCTTATAATTGTATATTAACTATTAGCCTAGCTATAACAAGCTAAAAGTGACATCTCTGAATGTATATAGATGGTGTGACCGGTGACCGGCAGTTTGCGTGCGCACCTATAGGGAATGTGCTTTAATTCACACTTGATTGATCATTACTTACCATGCTTACGGTGTAATAGTGCAGTAGCATGTTCTGCATCCCTAAGCACAGTGAGAGACCAGGTACTAAATCTGGTTGCCCGGCAGTATGCGTACGCACCATAAGGGCATGTGCTTTTAAAATTGGCGCTCAGTGATGTGTGTTTTGCTTTCGAATAGTATGTATGCAGTAGTCATGGACTAGTACCTCTAGCATGTCTTTAGACCAGGCGCTAATAAATTTGTAAACACTACTGATGTAAACAACGGTCACCTCATCTATAAACAAAGTGTGCAATTGTTGGGCACACTGGTAAAATGGTTTTACAACAAGTTTTGCTATCATTAATCAAACTGAACTCAAGTTAAATCACTTATTTATCGAGCAATAATATAATTGTTTACGCATTTTAATTGTTTAGATACAAAGTTAAATAAATCAAGAGATAAATTTATGATAGATAAATAAATAAAGAGAAAACTATAAACGCATGGGCGGCCTTTATAAACACAACACCAAAAGTAAGTCCCCCCTAAACAATTCGTCATAACATCGTGAGATAAAACATTTTACCAATAAAACTTAGTTAGAAATAATCCTATGACAGTTTCCTAAGTGGTGTTTGAAAATGAAAGATGTCCATGACTTCATGGCTGAATAAGCTCAAAAATAAGACAAAAACTGCCCTTTTCAAAAGTCACAACTCACTATGCTAATATCTGAGCCAAGAATGGGATTTACATGGCTGAATGATCATGAATTGATTAAACATTACAGTAAATTTTGCTCAGCCACGGGTACTTTTCCATTAGTGAGAAGCAATTCATACACTTTTGTGACTTTTGAGAAGGGCAGTTTTTGTCTTCCATTTGAGCTCATTCAGCCATGAAGTAATGGAAATCTTTCATTTTCAAACATCACTTAGGAAACGGTCATAGTAAAGTAAAGTAAGTAAAGACTCGTGCCGAGCAAAGCTCGCGCGCGGAGTGCCCATCTCTCTTTCATTAGCGTTTGGGCCAGACTCCCCATGTAATACTTGGCTGTGGGGGGTTCGCCACTCCTCCCGCACAGCGAGTCTGTTTTACTTCCCAACATGAATTAATGCCGGTACCCAATTATACACCTGGGTGAAGCGTGGCAAGTGCGGTAAAGTGCCTTGCCCAAGGACACAACACGTTGGCACCAACGGGGCTCGAACCCACAATCTTTGCATTGTGGAGCGAGGGTGAATCCGCTGGACCACACGCGCCCGACTCATAGGATTATTTCTAATTCAGTTTTATTAATAAAATGTTTTATCTTACGATGTTATAACGAATTGTTTAGGGGGGACTTACTTTTGGTGTTGTGTTTAATTGATAAAAATGGACATAACAATGATGTTACATTAATCCACCATCAAGTTTAAAAAATAGAAAAATAAAAAAGGATTTTTATTGTGCCATTTTCGCCAAATGTGTGTTTCTCTCGCACAAAATGTGTTCGTAATGTGATTATACTCCTCTTTTTTGAAAGAACGGTAAAAAACTTTTCGAACACTAAAAATGTTATACGGTCAACGCCAGCAGCGGTGTCCGTGTGGGCACGCATACAGATGATGTCGGCAGGCTAAACAAATCCAGCGGCAAGACCCCGCACATGAAACAAAAGTGATCATAATGGGGCTCGAACTCACAACCTTTCGCTCCCCCATGTCAACGTTCCATCCACTACACCAACCGTGCTAATTTAACGAAATGTTGGCGAATAGTTTATTAATATCTAATTTTATTAATTGGACCGGGGTCATGGGTTAATGCACTGTGTAACATTCCCGGCCGCCACTCTGTTCAAAGGCACAAAAAGTGGACTTGTTTTAAGCTTTTTTTGCCAAGGGCATATATTTTGCACGTAAATCCAATACAAAAGTTCAGAAAATCGACAAAAATATGACGTCATGGCAAAATTGCGCTGTACCCCCCCCCCCCCCCCCCCCCCACCCCTATGATAATACTTTATGACAATGTGATAGCGCCCTTTCATAATCCTGCTGATAAAAATAGTCTTTACGCGCATTTATCAGTGCTTGTTTCAAGTCTTTGAATTTCGGCAAAAATCTTTTAAAAATAACTTGTTCGCTGATTGGTTCACTGATGTGATGTGGACACTTTATCGGTTACATACTTTTTTGGATTTTTTTTCTTCTTCGTATTATTTGGTTAGTTATATATAAGAGCACGATTTAAATACTGAAAATGGAAATCAATGAATGATATGTGAATATATTACGGCATTATCTTATATAAATAAGATTGTAAGCAATATTAACTCATGTAGTTATGCAAATAGTGTATTATCAACTCGATATGCCTTTGGCATTTAACATAATAGTCACTTTATGAGTTTTCCGTATGTGCAACCTTCAGAATAGCCAATCAGGTAGTCAATGACAAAGATAATCTCTTCGAGAGACTTATGAAAATCAAATATGACTTTTGCTGGGTTCTATAGGGGAGGGGTAGGCCAAAACTTTATATTTGTCCTGATCTGGTTCTGGCTATTCAGAGGGCACGTTTTTTTCTCCAAAACAATCATTCACATTTATTATTTAGAGTCTGTTAAAAAGACATTTGACATTTATAACTGTTCTAATTGACCTATGTACGTTTTTTCTCTTAAAATAGGCGAAATGAAAAGCACTTCAGCGATGTTTTGTTGTCCTTCATCCGTTTCCGTCACATTAAATGGAAGTTGGGTTTTCACTTCATCTCCAGAAAAGTACAACCATTACTCAGATCAATTTACAATAAATTTGTAGCTGAGGTTCCAAGCTACAATTGTGTATTATTTCATGTTTTGCCGAATCTCTTCTCATAATTTAAAAATAATTCATGTTTCCTATACCATTTGCTTATCAAATTTCATGACATTGAAGAAAATATCGTCCCTTAAAAATCCCAAGCTCATTATAGCAAATGCAATCCTAGGGTAAGTCTGTCTGTCAACGTTTACTTACTTTCAAAATAACCTTCGCCATTGTTTTTTTAATGGATTCACTATTTTGAAAATAATCTCAAGATTTTCAATAGTCTTAAATCACCTACATGTACATATATGGAATTGATCTCTTTATTCGCTTTAAAGATAAAGTATTTAGGGGGAAATCGGTTTTTTTAACATCGTGACTTTCATATTATAAATGGAAACCATTAAACTACTTTCATATTATAAATGGAAACCATTTAACTAAAAATATCAATGAATAAAATAGATCACTGAAATCTTGTTATAATTGATTCCCCTTAGTGATCCAGATATTCCAAATTCGTTATGTTAGGTGAATACATGTAGGCCCACACACAACTATAGATAAGCTTAATGTATTAATAGAGCCATGTGTCAGCAATTGTACATATATATAATGGTGAGTACAACTTCTAGGTAGCTTGCAGTCCATCGAACAATTATGTAAAGATTAAATCTGAACCAGTTCATGGTTCACATTAACGATACCGGCCAACTACATTTATAAATCATGCAGTACACGCAGAGCATTATGTATAAACCAACTGGTCAAGTTTGTAATAAACACTCGTAAAGCTTGTTAATTTCTCTGTGCAAACGGTTTGTGATATGAAGCATTTTGTAAGCCTCTTCGTTAGCACGGTGTCACTACCGCTATGGCCATTATCAGATGACTAATTGTGCATTGAGTGTTTTACAGTAATTTGGCCGTGCATGTATTGCAGTAAGCCTAATGATAACTCATTCATTCTATAACTTTCTCCAAACTGATTTATATTGCAAACCCACGGACACACACCAATACTTATAGCTCTGTTTGACCTGTTAACAATTTGTTGTTTTTCTCATTCATTCTATACGATTATCTATCATGAACTGGTTCAGATTTGATCTTCACATAATTATGCTCTGAAATATACAGAGTCTCCTAGAAGATATACTCACAATTATATGTTTGTATAATTTCATTACTAATGATTATCTTTGAGCTACCCTTTTACGGTAATCTCGGCCATGTCGATCTCTCTCCCCCCGCAGCGCAAAATTCGGCGTTCCTGATTGGCTATCAATTCAATCTTTAAAAGAGCGGTGTTGTCGAGCCACTCTTTAGCGAGCGGACGTCACTTTGATGTGAGGGTGAACAGCCGGAACGTTTTACGCTCTTAAGTTTAGAGCTAAAACCCACTCGATTAGAGTTAAATCATATTTACTCAAAATTTAGAGAACATTTTCACTCTTTTACATTTATAGTGTACCTGTGTGCCAAACACACTGTAGGAACAAATCAGAACAAAACAAAAATCCCACAACACTCCATTTTAATGCATTTTACTGTTATTTCTTGTCATTCTTCGTAGGTTCTTATATAACGTGCCGCTTGTGAAAGTGTATAAAAACGCCTTCGCTGGTCTACGCAAGCTAAATACACTGTAAGTTAACGAATGTTTTACGAGAGCAGTGGCAGCACCAGCATTGAAATTCGGGAGGGGGAAAACAGAGGAAATTTTCGATTTTATTGCCTGAAATCAGCTTAATTTGTTCTGAATTAGAAAAGTTCAGCTAATTTTATGTAATTCTGACATTAGGTCTAACAGTCAATATTCGATTGTTTTGGGGGAATGGGGAGGTTCAGCTGACTGGGTGGGGTGGGCGAAGAGGGGTGCTAAGATCGTGCCTGGGGGGCAGTATGCCGCCACTGTACGAGAGTGTAAACCCCGTTTAGCCACAAAATGTTAGGATTTTGTTTGTTTTTTCTTTCTTTCAAAATTGTGTATTTGATATTAACAATTATTAATAAATTGTATATATTGCAGTGTTATGATCCGTGGAGATAAACCTAAGGCTGAGTTGGACGTACAATACAATGGATTTAGTGGTCTTGATAATCTCCAAACACTGTAAGATGATATCTTGTATTCATCCAAAATCTCGAAAGTAGGATTAGATTTGGAAAATAATCTTAAATTTCATTCACAATCTAAATTAATGCACGCTTTGGTATGATGCATTGAACATATAATAATTATGATTATGGACCGTATCCTCGTACTAAAAATCGGTTTTAGCTTAAACCCGTGTATAACTTAACTCGTGTCTAAATTAAACGCGAATTTATCTTTTAAACTATGTGTGTAACAAACAAAACCCGACTTTAATCTCCGCAAGTCTCGTCCCAGAGTGGTCGTGTGTTAACTGTATACAGGTATTCAGGTAACTGTGGCCCAAATGCGTTACAATAGATATATCGACTGAATTCATAAAATGTACGTGTATTTTTAAAACTACACGTTCTGCACGTCAGCGTGCACCGACAACGGTTGAGTAATCATTCAAGGCGTACAATTGGTGCACGAGTTTAGATAACGCACTTTAACCCTAACACTCTTGAGTACTCCAAATTACTACGATGCGGTGCTGGTTCACCCGTCGCGGCAGTTTGTCGATGAAATAATGGCCCAGGCTATATACTTGGCGAAGTATACTGAGCCAAGTATGGTTAACCCCGTGGCTTAGTAAGTGGTAAGTCGTTTGCCTCTGAACCCAGAGTTACGGGGTTCGAGCCAAAAATATTTGTTGAGCGATCTTTTTATTTTTATTTTTCAAAATGTTGGTCTCATTAACCCTAACACTCTTGAGTACTCCAAATTACTACGATGCGGTGTGCTGGTTTTTCGATGAAATAATGGCCCCATGCCATTTACTTGGCGAAGTATACTGAGTCGTTTGCCTCTGAACCCAGAGGTCCGGGGTTCGAGCCCCGGGGCCGTGGGGGCCCTTTTTCCCCTCGCTTTTTGGCCGCGAACAAATATTTTTTTAGAAAATGTGCCTCGGGGGTTAAGGTTAAACTACCCCGTAAACACTTTTCAGCGAGTTACACGCGTATTTAAGTTAAGGCCATGTGTTTTGAACTCGCCACCCTTCGCATATCGCAATAACTACTTGGTCTACCCTATAAAAATTATATATTTTCTGAACGGAAATCTCACAATACATATCCCAATCTGTGAATATTTGAGTTCCTCATTAAATAACCCATCAGAACATAATGGTCGTCACGGGATACTTTGTTAAGATATACTATATCAGGAAGTGAATGATTAAAACTGCATTTTTGAATTCCCTTGTTTGAGAGCTTTCTAAAAATGTATACTTTTGCTATCATCGTTTGAATACTTTTTTTGCATTTATACAAACCGATGAATTAAGTCAAGTTCACTCTGTAGCCAATATTAAGAATAAAACCAAGGACAATCCAATCGATTCACGATTATCAGTTATTACATTATCGGCCGAGTGCACCAAACTAGCGTAACTTAATATGGAGGTAAGCTACCTCCCTACTGTAGTAGTTATGCTCTAACTGTAGCGTAACTTACTAACGATGCATATGCCAAGTAATAACCTATAGTTTACTGTAAAATTCTGACGTGAATGGTCCTCCGTAATATTTAAAATGTGTCGTCACTCGCAAGGTCATGTGAGTAACGACCTATAAAGAACCACGTTCAGTCGGCTTGCGTTCCGGACAAAAATGACGCCATTTTTTTGGCCAACAATTTCGATGTTGTTTATCGCTTTTTCAAAAAATAAGGACTATCATGACATTACAAACATATTTTGTGCGAGGGACACATACAAATATTGCACCAAAAAGCACAATTTTAATGACAAACACAAGCACCCGATGGAAACAAGTAGTTTAGGGGAGGATGGGGCAACTGGTCCGGTTAAGCATATTTCATGATATAAAAGCTTAAAGCTAGTGTAAATATTTATGGAATTGCTATGAAAATATCACCCATGTAACTGTTTACATATAACATATAATCAAAGTTAAAAAACATCCAAACAAAAGGCCAATTACCACTAACTAAAAACTTTACTTGGCACGGACCAGTTACCCCATCATTGGGGCAAACTGGTCCTATATGTTCCAACGGTTAGAATACACAGAAATCATTTTGATTGACAACACGGTAACTGGGCAGTATTCTTTACAAACTCATTTCCATATTATTTAACGTGTAAAAAGGATACAGATCTCATGAAACCCATGTTTTATACAGTTTTCGTGGTTAACGTGTAAAAAGCATTAATACTAATGGTGTACAAAGCAAGTGCAATTTTCGACTGCACGTTTATTAGATAACACAGTGTGAACCTAGTTAAATGGTTACATGGTTGTGATATTCAGACGCCCCATACCATTTGTCTATATATACCCCTTTCTTTAATGATTTTATTTACTTCATATAATCATCATTTAGTACTTATAATAAACCATCTTGATATATAGCCAGCTTTTCATGTTAAAGGGGAAGTTAGTCAATATGACAATGATGACCCAACGGTTAATATACACAAAAAGCAGTGGATAAAATACATAAATCATGATATTTCACAATAGCAAATACCGATACAGACACCATTCAAAATATAATAAAGATGTAATTCATAATACCGAGGATTTAAACCATTCTAAAGCAATTTCATGTCAATATTGTAATCCTTCAATATCAGAAATAGTGATATTAGACCCGAAATGCCCCAAAATGTCTAAGAACTAGAAAGAATGTGAATTTTTTCATATTCTATTCACATTTCAATACCGAGTCATGTTTTATTGACACTAACAACTAATTTTCAAAATGAATTTTACAATTTTGATTAAGTTTTTACAGGCGGACCAGTTTCCCCATACCCCTTCGGACCACTTGCCCCAACAAATGACGTAGCACTTTGTCGAGATGAAACACTATTGAAACACGCCTGTGACGTAATAAATTTTACGCCAAAATGTTTTAAAACATACCACCATTTGTCATAATAATCAATAACTCCAATACATTTCAGAAAAAAAGGCAAAACTGCATTTTTGTTTTTAGCCATTACACAGATTTCTGTAGCTAGCGAGTATCTTTGAATTCGCAAATATTACGGCGTTCGGGTCCTACAAGTAGACAAGTGTCTTTAGATAAAATAAGAAATGGTGTACTTTGTTATTTGCAAATTCATAAACTAATAACTCTACCAAATGAATACCCGTGATAATGATTTAAGTTGAAGCATTCTTTAAACATGTTAAATGATAATATTGATCGGAAATTCAAACCACAAATGTCACAAGTTAGCAATATACGCCATTTTACGGTCATTTCAACCACAACCTATGGTTTTAATCATATTTCGGAAAGTTCCTAAGCGCACTACAATATAGCACCCATCAAATGCAATATGTACCTAGCATCTTAAGACCACTGTACTGCATGTATATTTACTGTGCATATCTGTCAATCATATAAAGTACATTTAACATGATCTAAACCCATCTTCATATATCGCCCATACTATCTGTGAATTTTCAATCAGTCACTCAAGGAGTTGGCTTCAAAGATCTGGAGAAAATCACATGTGTAAATACCCTAAAGTTCCAAATGTTTTGGATTGTAGAAGGTAAGGATATATGTCAAGTATCAACAAAAGTCGTACTGTTCAAAAGAAAGCAGTATGCCCATACAATTACAAAATCCTTCATTTCGGACCACTTGCCCCACGGTCCAGTTGCCCCATATTCCCCTAATGGTATATACAATTATAGCACATCTCTTAACCATGTTAACACAAATACTTCCGTGGCGTGGATACCTTGTCCTTCGCTTGTGAACCGTAGAACCCCGGTTCGATCCCCACACACGGCACGATATGCTTTCATTGTTTTTGTTCTTCTACCCTTCCACTCACAATAATGGTGAAACTTTGGCTTTAATCAGTTTTTAATTAATAAAAACAATAATAAGTTTATTTATTTAGTCATTATTTAAAATTCTTGGACAATTAGTACATGTTGGTCAAAAATATGACCCAAAGTTGGTGCGATTAATGTTTGAATGGGCAAAAGGAGTTGATCTTAATGTTGACTAAAAGTATTCACCAAATTGTATGAATGGAGTTTCAAAAATATGAAATCTTTCAGCTCAGAGGGGGTCACATTCCACTTCAAATAGACACCCCCTGTGCATGCAAGCGCAATTAGTCCTTCCGCATCAACAAATTTATGCTACTGCTAGAATCGACTGACTTGTGGCATAAAACGTTATGCCCCAACTTACTCTTGGGTCCGGTCAGGTATAACATTTAGCGTAAATTACCCGCCAGTAACTAGCCTAGTCTGCTAGTAGCTTACCCCGATTCAGTGCTCTCCAACGCCTCAGCTACTAGCGAGGTAACGCTATTCTTCAGCTCAACTCGTCATTGGTGCACTCGGCCGATTATTTGGCACGTTTGTTGAAACAGAGACTTGTAGAATATAAAAATATATATTTGAAATGAGGCCAAGATCATGTTTGTACCATACGGGGATCGGTAAATTGAACGTAGAATTGGAAAATGTTTCCATATTCCCCTTAGAGTTTGTATACAGCGACCGCCGCCACCCTTCTCAGCCAATACTTTGTCGAACATTTGGTTGCTTTTTCATCTTTGGCGGATTCTATCTCCAACAACTGGCAACATCGGTAACTAATCTTGATCATGGTGAAAATTAGTTCATTCCGTTCCGAAGAGGTGTATTAGTTTGCGAAATTCAATTGCTTTCTTTATTTTTTGTTTTATTCTTTGTGATCTTGTAGTTAAGCTGTGTTTAACATCAATCTACGCTTGTTTATTGATTACCGAAGGATGGGGAAATCCCCAAATGCATTTATGTTTATTTGCCGTAGGGCCTGACAAGGGATATAAAAATGATTGAATAAATAAATTAACATATCTAACCACACCCACTACCTTATAAGATAAAATGAATTACCAGTATCCTCGCATAGCATACGTTTTAACTTACCATCTGCCTCTGTCAGATGGCGATTATATTATAGCAAACTCCATAATGGACAGATGGTACAAAAATGTGTACATGATAGCGATATGGTATTAATTTAAAATAATATGATTAAATCGTCAATTTGGTAAAATGTGCATTTTATTTTATTTCATCACAGGTACGTGGATGATCATCGAATATGCTGCTACTTGGACAACGTAGAATCTTGTATTACCCTAGAACCTCAACCACCTTTATTCAACTGCGGAAGTCTCATGCAGAATTACGTACTCCGGGTCTCTATGTGGGTGTTAGGGTTAAGCGCACTCGTTGGTAACTTATTTTCCGTCATTTGGAGGCTAAGAGACGCCCCTCGAAATCCAGTTCAACGAGTCCAAGGTATATTGGTTGGAAACTTGGCGGCCTCTGATTTTTTGATGGGTGTTTATATGTTGATTTTAGCGAGTGCAGATATCTATTACGGTGATGAATATTTCCTTCACTCTGACCAATGGCGATCCGGTGTTGTTTGCAAGGTTGCCGGACTAATCTCACTTTTGTCTAGTGAGATGTCTGTGTTCCTGTTAATATTCATAAGCTACGACCGTTTTATGGGCCTCGTATTCCCATTCAGTCGGCGGCTCTTAACCCCTGGATCAGCTAAGATAGCGGCTGCCGCTCTGTGGCTGCTTACATTTGGCATGTGTATTGTTCCAATCCTACTCGCTGGACCCAGTTCTGATGTATATGATCTTTCTGATGTGTGCATAGGATTGCCCTTGATCACACGACCTTCGACCTTTCAGTTTAAACCAAATGATATCAGCCAAACATTGACCTTTGACCTTCCGGTAAAGGCAGATTCCAAACCTGCCTGGATCTTTTCTATTGTTGTATTTCTTGGAGTTAATTCTGTGAGCTTTATCGGCATACTGGTATGCTATATCGTAATCTTTTATTCACTAAAACGCTCGGCCAATAAGGTCCAGCGAACGGTCGAGTTTAAGGAAGAGATGAAGATGGCCATTAAAATGGCGTTGATTGTGGGAACTGATTTTCTGTGCTGGATGCCTGTCATCGTAATGGGCATCTTGTCACAGACTGGGGCTGTGGTTATTCCACTTGAGGCATACACTTGGTCGGTGGTTTTTATCTTACCCATAAATTCGTCGCTTAATCCCTATATCTACACTCTTGCTTCTCTATTGGCAAATCGGAAAGCAGTAGGCAAACCACCAGTGGTTAAGAACAAAATAGGGAAATAGATCCGGCGCTGGTCACCGATCTAAACAAATCGTCACCTAAATATCTCGTTCGTTTCAACTAATTTCGACATGTGTTTTTATTTTAAAAAACACAGTTCACTTTTTCACAGAGAGATATTTCAGCACTTTCTAACAATTTCTCATGTATTTTGCTTATAAAATGCAGTTCATAATATTGCTATCTTTCGGCGTCGGCGTCATTTGTATTGTTGTTCTATTTTTCTGTATGTGGAATTATATAAATTATAAAATATCTAGCACCAGCCTTGAAACATTAACACTTTTCTTCACTTCTTATGTAAAAATATTATCATAATAATGACGATAGATCTAGTTTGTTTATTTGGTAGTCTTCGAATTAATTACAAGTGCAGAAATGTGTACCCGTATTTGTAACGAAATGGCTCTATAGCTTGTGATGCTCACGCACCTCCTAGATATCAAAATTCTGAAAATTCTTACAAACATTCTGTTTAGCAATTGCATCTGTGTCAACCATGTCAATACTAAATAATAACACCTGCTATCCGCAGCAAAACGTTCCGAGCACAACGTTAGACATAGCCCAGTTGAGTGCATTTCTTATTAAAAAAACGACGAATGTACATTTACGGTACTTGGCTATGTTCTATGTCCGATATTTATTTCAAGTGCGAAATTGCGTTTTTGAACATTTTACGTCAAATTGTCAACAGGTGTTTGATATCAGAAGTTAAACGGCTTATCATATATGTATGTATAATAAATGCATACAAATAGCTTTGTACCACAGCAAGCACATGGCCCGTTTTCCGTAAGTAATGTTTGAATAGGGATACGGAAAAACATAATATATAAGTCTTTAGCTATTCAGTTGGTGTGACATTGTTTTGCTATCCTCTTATGGCAGGCGCAATGTGCAATAATTCGAAAATATTTTATTATTACTGAAATTCTTGGATTATCGATTGAAAAACTTTTTTGATTTATTATACATGTATCATTTTCACGAACATCCGAGAACATCTTGGAGTTTAGCAATGACCTCACCACAAACTGCACGATCATGTAAAGGCCAATATCGATTAAATAAATGTTACCACATGACAAAGGTGTCCTCGTGTGTCTTCTTTGATCTCTTTGACGTCACATTTTTGTCTGGCGACAATCAAATCATTCCTGCCTATACAGGGTGTCTCAAAAAAAATGCATCTACAATGTCAGAATAGAACAACTTAAACGACAAAATAAAGGCGAAATAGTTTGCTATACTTTAAAGAAAACAGGATGTGATTCGGTTCAGTAATTCCAGAGAAACGAGCAATTACGTAACATTAGTCTGAGAACACTTCCATCCAAGTTTGCTCATATTGAGTGATTCAGACAGCACAATACTTCTCTACAAAATGACATGGATTAACGTGTTTTTATGGTTCTAGATTTTATTTTACACCAAATAATATGCCAGATGAGACCAAAGTTTAACACAAAATATAAAATAAAAGTTGTACTTATACTTAAGAACAGTAAAATTTAAAATGGGTACGGGTGGGATACCAATTGGGACGCCTACCAAATCGTTCCAAAGGGATAGTTTGGTGATGTCATGTTGCTTGTGTCTTCTACTGAGATATTCCTCTTGGATGAATTACAAATATCTGTGGAGAATAATTAGCGACAACAATTAGTTGACATCGAGGTTTAATAAGACAAAACGTTACAATCTGGAAAGTGCTGAAATAGTTGAGACCATTTTTCTAATAGCTCATATACTCAGCATTACCACCCCCCCCCCCCCCCCCCCCCCCCCCCCACACACACCTTTTTTAGTTGGGGTGTGCCCACCGTTACGATCACCGTTACGATCATTTTAGCTCGTTAGCCATGACTGGCATAGCAAATGACCAAGGTCGAAACACCTAACGAGTTCACCTCACGTATAATTAAATGTAAACAACCACAAACGTGTTTTAGCTTCTTATGGCATCAAAACATGGAGTACGATTTATTCAACTAAGGGCGTGTTCACACTATAGCTAGTTTTCTCCACGACCTGGGTTGGTCCCGGGTCGAACCCGGGTTTAAGTCTGGTGTGAACAGAAAAATAGGCTCAAAAAACCGACCCGGGTCGAAAATGTACAACCCTGCGAAAGTGAAGGGTAGAACCCGGGTTCAACGCGGGTTCAACCCGCATCGACTGTAGTGTGAACATAAATCGCTGTTTCGACCCGGGTTGCCGGAAGTAGATAACCTGAAAAGAATGTTAATGGTTGCTCGCTTTATTCCTGCCATCTTTCTACGACCTCTGGCACGTTGTCGCTGATGTTTTCGACGGTATTTCATTACCAGCCACTGTTGCTTGTTGTTTATACCCGCCATGATGAGCAAGCTAGGTCATAGGTCATTGATACAAGAATTTTAACTTCCGGGTTCAATAAACCCATTTGCCAATGCGGATACAACTTCAACACATACATAGCGCTAGTGTGAACAGAAAATGAAATATCGATTAATCCGGGTTCGACCCGGGTCCGACCCGGGTTGAGGAAAAAATTATAGTGTGAACACGCCCTAAGATACAAATAATAGTCATTATTATGCAATCGATAATCATCATATTATTATATCAATCAATTAATATCCGGACACGAGCTAAGCTTTGCATGCATGCTTTAGTTTATGACTGTCTTTGAGACTGAGAGTTTCATGTTGAGCTTAAGCTTAACTGCATTTGCAGGCCTATGCGGTAGTATACTGCGTTTTACCGTTCATCAATTGTTCGATGCAAATAAAGAGTTTGAGGAAAAGAAAAGCCGATTTATCGACGAAAGCTGCTGATGTGTTTACACCAAAACCATGTGCGTCTTGTTCATGGAGTCAGCCATCTTGTTCCTCCTAAAAAGAACCTGTCTCTTAGGCAGGCAGTCTGTCATACAGCCCTATCCAAACTATAGAGGGCTCTCTTTCTCTATCACAGTTAACTCATATCTAGGGATCATCACAAAAAGAAAGAAAGTTATAGTGTAGTAAGAATTAAACTTTCGTTTTCTTATTAATCATGGTAAAATACCGAAAATATCGAACAGATAATAGTGTCCATCGTTATTGCCATATCACTCGAAATAATATCATTGAAGCACTGCACAGTACAATAAATAATGTACTCGTTCGTTGCATTATCACTTACCGTTGAAACAAGGAACAGTTAATAGTGTCTGTCCATCACTGACATATGCTGGAAGTGTTCTCATAAGCTGAATAAGGTGCAACGTTCTATCCGCGTAACAACTGCCAACTTGCAGTTTAGAGTGAAGGAACTATGACTTTGAAATGTTTCTATGGGTCTTAACTGCCAACTTGCAGTTTAGAGTGAAGCTGTTACTTCAAAAAGTGTCTATCAGTGTTAACCGCGATGCATAATGTTTCTATGGGTCTTAACTGCCAACTTGCAGTTTAGAGTGAAGCTGTTACTTCAACAACAACAAATATTTTATTAAGCTGTTGCGGAGACCATTGTTCTTTCACACAGCTGAAACTATTGTTCTTTTATCCGGCTGATGAAGAATCCATTGTTCTTTTATCTGGCTGATGAAAAAAAATTGTTCTTTTATCATTCATCCCAGTTGATATGAGCGACTACATATTCAGCCATATTCATCACGTTTACTTTAACATCGGAGCAAAATTTTGAAAAACAATATCTCATATTGTTCGTATGATCAAAAGGATATTTTGTGTAGGTCAAAAGGTCAAGGTATAATGACCTATATAGAATCTGACCTTTTGACCCCTTTTTAAGTTACAACAGACACTCTAGGTGGTAAAAACGATCATTTCTGGAATCCTTGCAATCAGACAAACAATTTGAGATATCATTTTTCTTAATCCTTATAGGTGTAAGTTCATACATGTAATACAACTGTAAAAATATACAAATCCCAGTTGTTATCATATATTTTTGTAATTGAGGGCGCTGCCTCCACCACATCTCTTAATGCCCCTTTCTTACTTGTGATTTGGGCTGAGAGTGTAAGAGTGCTGGGTATTGTGTTCTCATATAATGAAAAACTTGCAAATGCTCGTAATTTTGAAGATAAGATAACATCTTTGAAGCAAACTCTGGCTCTGTGGAAAAATAGGGATCTCACAGGTATTGGTAAGATTCTCATTGCAAAAGTGTTTGGTCTTTCAAAATTATTGTACATCACAAGTATGGTTACCGCACCTATTGCAATACAAAATAAGGTCAATTCTATCGTTCACCAGTTTATCAGGAATGGTCCAGCTGAGATAAAACGGTTTGAGTTAAATGCTAGTTACGAAAATGGGGGCCTAAAGATGGTGGACATTATTTCTAGAATTAAGGCACAGCAACTTATGTAGTTAAAAAGATACTTTACTGATAATCAAGCTGTTGGAAGAAGATTTTCAATTATTATATAACAGGATGTGGTGGTATGGAATTGTTATTAAAATGTAGTTTTGACACTAAGAAATTGAGTAATCACATACCGCAATTTTATATTAGTATTTTTAATGCCTATGCAGAATTAAACTCAAAACATGGTGAACCAGATACTGTTGGGGAAATAAGCAATCAGGTGATATGGAACAATAGTCAAGTGTTGATGAATAATAAATCTGTATTCTACCAACAATTTTATCAGGCCGGTATTGTTAAAATCGGTGACCTATTGACAAGAATTGTATTCGTCCCGGATATGCCATGGTATCCGTGGCTGTAAATTATGATTCCTTTCATACATTGGGCATAGCGCAGTGTGTTAACTTGAACTGTATGAAGTGGTACGGTATATTATTCAAGTCATTCCTGATAAATGGCGTAAGAAAATAAAAATGACAACTTGTAAATGGTAATGGAACTGTCATAACAAATCTTGATGAAGTTTACCAACAAATAAATGTCTGCATAAAATTGGTATTATTACCCCGGGGGGATTTAGGGTCCCCTCTAGTCGAGCAGTACCAAGCGGGTACGCATCCGCGTCTAAAATAAACGTCGAAAAGGGTCCAGATTTCGCCACACGACGTCGTCGACGTCTTTCTGAAAAAAGGGTACTTTTTAGGGGACATCGCACTTTAGGGTATCCATTACAGCATCGAGGTATCGACGTTTAGGGGTACTAATTGCCGGTCTAAATTTTGTTGTATGTGTGACTTTTCAATAAACATGCAAAATGTTGAAAAAAATCTTCAATATTTCCCTACTTTTTGCATGCATTCTACATCATGAAATATCACATGCATATCAGTAAGAATGTCATATGATTATGAATTAAGATTATTTTGAGCATTACTATATTACGCCATTTAGGGGTACATTATTGAGTGTTGGTAACGCCGTTTAGGGTAGGGTTTGTATGTTTTACGCCATTTAGGGGTTTCAAAATAGTGTTCTGTTTTACGCCAATTAGGGTCCATTTCAGCCTTACGGTTCTGTTCCCTCTACATACTGAGCTTTTTTGACCACGGATATGCCATGGTATCCGTGGTTGTAAATTATGATTCCTTTCCCCAACTCTTTGAGTTATTGCACACCAGCTGTTAGTGCCTACAGCGCTTTGGGTACCTGCTCTGGCTAGGGTGTTTTGTAGCAAGCCCAAAGTATTAAGTTTATCATTTGTTATGTTATAAAAATTATACTTTAAACTTCAATTTGTTATAAAATTAGTGCTGATTCAGATTTTGTGAAATAAAATGTCCAAATTTCGAGAAAAATCACGATTATACTATTGATTGAGCAGGTTTTAGTTGAGCCCAAAAAATTAGGACATTGAACAACCCTCGTGTGGCAACACTCTAATGCCTTGGTCAAGGGAGGAAGCCAGCAAGCAATTACCACAGCATGTGGGCTCCTCCGTGGACGGTGCAATTTATGTCTGCCAATTCCTGGTTGAAATGACACACGCGCCACAATTGTATGTTCTGGGCATGTTTTAGCGAGGTTGTATAAAGAATTTCTAGTTATGAACTTCAATTTGTTATAAAGATTAGTGCTTAGTATTTCAGATTTTATAAAATAAAATGTTCACATTTTGAGGAGGTGTCGATATAGCATTTCTAGATTAGACTGTAGTTTCAAGTATTAGCCCAATTGGGCTACATTTAACATGTTAAATGCTATATAAATAAAACGTGTCAAGATGCCTGTATTGGCTAGACAAAGTCAGGATTCATGTTCACGGAGCAATCTTGGCCTGTCATTATAGTCAAAAAACTAAATTCCAAAGTGGCTCAAATTATAAAGGCGATGGAACCGTAACGAGAGGTGCTTGGACGCGCATGTGTACCCGCTTGGTATGTTCACTGACCACCCCCCCCCCCCCCCCCCGGATTAATACAAGCCCAAATTGTTTGAGATGCAAAACTGAGATCGAAACTCTCGACCACATTTGTATCACTTGCCCGGATGTTGTTGAATTTTGGAATGATTTAAAACAGAAGTGATGATTTGTTTGACAATCTCACTAATGACAATGTTGAAAAACTGTTCGGTATACTTGTAACCCCTGTTAGCATGGTTAGATTGACCATGTGGAGTATTTCCATGGATTGACATAGCATACTGTACCATGTGTGTTTTTATGAAAGTTTAGGTATTTGTCTACTTGTAAATGTTTTGTTTTTTGGATGGACCACGTTGATATTTTAAATGTTTGTTCATGATGACGTACTGTTTCTTGCAAAACACTCCAAAATTGCTGGCGTTTTATGATATTGAAGTTAGCTGAGTTTAACTTTCCAAAATGTTATCATTATTTGCGTGTTGCCATTTTAATTAATTGATTGATTTATTAGGCTTTTCATTTGCAGATCACCAGGTTAATTGTTGGAATTTAATTTGTGGCATCCAATCGTTTATTTGTTATGTGATGTAACTTGTTTTTGTTTGTTTAAAATAATATATGAAATGCTTGTGTTTTCAATATATCCACGTAAACAATGAATACATGCACACTTTTTTTGTTCATGAGTATGATTTGTCCAGCCCAGCTCAACTCTTCTCATGGCCACACATGTTTATGTGATTAACCCCTGAGGTCATTGGTCAAACTTTTAGTAACAGGGTGTTTGTTTATTTGACCTTCCCCACTGTGTTTGTATAGAAGATTATTTATATTTGGCAATTTGAATCACCCTCCATACTAAAATTTACATGTGCTTGCATTATGAAATTTTGTTTGGACCCACTGGCATTCCATCGCTGCTGTCCATCCCAGCAACACATATCCATACTGCTCGGCTATTTACATGTTTTCAGCCATTTCACTTGGGTGTCTACTAACCTAAGACCTAAGACCCAAGACCTCAGACCTAAGACCCCAAAACTAAGACCCAAAAACTAAGACCCAAAAACTAAGACCCAAAAACTAAGACCCAAAAACTAAGACCCAAAAACTAAGACCCAACAACTAAGACCCAAAAACTAAGACCCAAAAACTAAGACCCATAAACTAAGACCCAAAAACTAAGACCCAAAAGCTAAGGCCACCCCCTCTCAAATGTCCTCAAATCAATTTAAGATACACGAGGATAGTGAATAAGTTGTTTGGAGAGGATGAGAGATCATTTGAATCCATTTTGGCGCCAAAAATCCAAGGGTCTTAGATTAGTAGTTGAGAGGGGGTAAACTACTAACCGAAGACACCTCTCAAATGTCATAAAAATCAGTTTTAAATACACGTGGATAGTGGATAAGTTGTTTAGAGGGGATGAGAGATCATTTGAATCCATCTTGGCGCCAAAAATTTAAGGGTCTTAGGCTAGTAGTTGAGAGGGGGGTAAACTACTAACCTAAGATCCCCTCTCAAATGTCCTACAAATCAGTTTTAGATACACGAGGATAGTAGATAAGCTGTTCATAGGGGATGAGAGATAATTTGAATCCATTTTGGCGCCAAAAATCCAAGGTTCTTAGGTTAGTAGTTGAGAGGGGGGTAAACTACTAACCTAAGACCCCCTCTAAAATGTCCTAAAAATCAGTTTCAGATACATGAGGAGAGTGGATAAATTGTTTAGAGGGGATGAGAGATCATTTGAATCCATTTTGGCGACAAAAAAACCAAGGGTCTTAGGTTAGTAGTTAAGAGGGGGGTAAACTAACCTAAGACCCCTCTCAAATGTCCTAAAAATCGGTTTTGGATACACATTGATATTGGGTAAATAGTTAAGAGGGGATGAGAGGTCATTTAAATCCATTTGGGCGCAAACAACTTAGGGTCATAGGTTAGGAGTTGAGAGGGGGGTAAACTACTAACATAAGACCCCCCTCTCAAATGTCATAACGAGAGCATCAATGATGCAGAAGCTCAGCTAGTGCCAAACTATCCATTTCATGTATCCAGTGACAAGTTATCAATTTCATGTATCCACGAGTGACAAGCTATATCAATTTCATGTATCTACCAGTGACAAGCTATCAATCAATTTTCAGTATCCACCAGTGACAAGCTATCAATTTCAATTTATATCCCTCTCTCAAAGTCTCAACTACTAACCTAAAACCCCCGGGGGGGGGGGTCTCACATTGATATGGTATACGCATATGTGCCTATACCTACCTACCTACCGGGTGCCTTTTCGCAAAAATTGGTATAG
>CM069446.1:39079378-39102559 GCA_035610835.1 Ophiura sarsii
AAAAGGTTCGCGTACTGTGAAAATTATTTATGCAAAAGACAAAAAGTATAAGTTATAGATACAGTTTTGACATAAGAATTATTAATTCCGAAAAGAATACTGCTTCCGTGTCATTAACCGCGAAATCAGTGAACCGCGCCATTTATTAAATTTTAAATACAAACGATTCCATTTCAATTTTTAAAAGTTTAGAACATAGCCGTGTCAAGAATGTCTATTGAAAAACATTAGCCGATTGATTTCTTTAAACCAACAATTGCTATCAATCGATTACAACACTTACCATGCATACAACATGTACAAACTGCAGTACGTGCGTGCGAGTGTCTGATAGTAATATTGACTGGTACCAGGAAGGTGGGCCTAGTATACCATGTATACGGGCAGGCAAACTCATTTGAAATCATTAATAATTTTAAATTCCAAATTAAAGTAAGAACATATGGACAAATAATAAGTATCAGGATCGGTTCATAGATAATATACGATCTCAACAAACAACTACTAAAAAAAATCAAAATGATGTTAATGGTTGCCCGTGGTAGGAGTCGAACCCGTGACCGCTGATTCAGAGCCATACGCTCTTCCACTGAGCTAGCCGAGGCGACGGTAAATAATCTGAAACAAATCTATATATTGTTGACCATACCCACTACCCGCTACATTTGAGGAATAAAATGCCTTAAATTTCGATTATTATACATTTTTATCAGATGTTCTCGCCCAAAAGTTGATTCTATTTCGTAAAAGAATTTAATTATGATTGAAATGTAATGAATAATCCTACTTTTGGAAATAATTCTAGACCATTTATTTGTTCGTACGTGATTTCAACGCAAGGTTTGTCAAACATATCACAGCCAGTATTATGTCACGTGATTTATCATACATTGCACCATGGGATTTAGATGGACAGTGTCGACTCGGGTTCGTATCGTGTCATGTGACTTTTGCCCAGGGCAAACACTTGAGATCCGGAAAGGCCTTTAAGGGTCCTTAAAAGAGGGATCAGAAAAGGTCCTTGTTGGGGGGGGGGGGGGGGGAGACAAAAAGGTGGGTATTTTTTACAGTGCCGTAGCAAAAAATGGGGTGGGGGGCATCGCCCCCACCCCTAATATTGACTGTCGCGTCGGTTGAGTTTGGCACTGTCTGTCACTGCAAAAACTGCAGAACGTGTTCAAATGTAACAGATTGAGAACATGTTCTGAACATGTTCTGAACGCGTTGTGATGTGTTCTGAACACGTTCAGAACATATCCAGAACACGTTCAGAACATGTTCTAAATCTGTTACATTTTTAACATGTTCTGGAACACCTGGAGAACACACCGTGAACATGTTCTGAACGCGGTCAATGTGTTCTGCACTTTTGCAGTGTGTTCATTTGCCAAGAGGAATCATGGAATTAAGACGGGCAAAAGTACACAGATGGACATATTTCGTGCGCTACGCGCGCATGTGTCCCCAAATGGCAATAATTGTTTGGTACTTGTAGCTTGTTTGGAGCCATAAGTGTACCACAATCATACCAAAATAAGTGTTAAGTCAAACAATTTCATGCGCTACGCGCGCAGTTCTTTAGTCACAATGATTATGTCGGTTCAATTTCATTTCTTGAAACCCTAATATGAAAAACCTATAGCTAATTCACGTTTTTTACAAAGCAGCATTTGAAAGAGTTGTCAAACAATAGAGAAGGTTTCAAAGGGGGATCAAGAAAAATAACCACCCTATTTTGGGGATATATACAACAAAATGTATGAACACTCCCTTATCATGGTTATAACTTATAGGCACTTGGGATTGGAGCCTGACTAAATATCTATGAAGTGACTTTTTAGAATCGTTGAAATTATAGATGGCGGTATAACCTATACGAGGGTCATTCAATAAGTTCCACCTCCTGTCCGCGTCCCTCGTAACATCGCTAATAATTCGGTCAGCTTTATGATATTGTCATTACTTATATCATAGCTCTGATAATTGGTATCTGTTTTACTTTGGTTCTGATGCGGTCAAAGCAGAGAGAGATTTTGGACTTCGGAGACGGAATTAAGTGTTTCTTTTTCTCCATAAATATTGTGGTTATACACTCTTAGAAAAAATGGTTCGTTTAAGAACCCTTTTTTGTTGCCTCATGAACTGAATTTAGGCCAAATTTGAGGCTACATAAACTCAAATTCATAAGATTTTCACACATTTTATGATTTTTGGTTGAATTTGGGGTCTAAGGGAACTGCCAGTGGATGAAAAGGGGGTCATGGAACTGCCAGTGGATGAAAGGGGGTGCGGCCGAAAGGCGTGAAAAGGGGGTCTTGGCAGCCGCACACACCCGTATGGCTAATATACGTACGCCCCCCCCCCCCTCTCCGGGTTCTAACACTGCAAAAGTCATGTTTGGTTCATAAAATGGGGGAGGGCAATATACAGCTGACTAAAAGTCTCTCGTCTATGATTTTCTACTTATGACTATCTGACCGTGATTGTATCTGAAGAATGCACATCACAGTACAAACAACTCAAGTATCATGCCGGTATCATGTTATAATATATATCAGTATTCCAATATATCCGGGCAATAGGCTATGCTTAAGGCATGCAATACACCCGAGTTGATATTATAGGTATACTATTTGCAAACCTATACAAGATGCAAGAGATAATATTGCCTATGCAATCTTATTTATACATGATAGGCCACTTAGCTATAATAATTTGCTCTTATCCCGCGGCTGTTATGAAATACACTCGTCAAAAGAAGTTCCTGGACACTCATTGAAGTTCAAATATTTCACATAAATATTTAATATAAATTAAACAATTGCATGTCAAAATAAGCAGACAATAATTCTCTATCATGTCTGTATGAAATTAAGATGTACGCATTCATGCATGGCTGAGCACATTCATTAAGCAATGGTAAGGTGCGTAAAAGGAAATTGCAAGAAATGAGCATTTACAGTCATTTGAATGGAGGGATTATCGAATTTGTTTGCAATCTTCTTGCTATTGCCAAGTGAATGGGATCTGCCATGCATGAGTGATCATGTCTAAATTCCATGTTAAGCTGTTCGAGGATTACTTTCTGCTTATTTTGATATACAATTATATATATATAATCATATATATAAAATTATATATATTCTATTAAATATTAATGTAATTTAAGTGTCAAAGAACTTCTTTTGCCGAGTGTATACACTCTTAGAAAAGAAAAAATGGTTCGTTTAAGAACCCTTTTTTGTCCCGCGGGAGCACCTTGTGGCCTAAAAGGTTCTAAAAGAACCTTAGAATGGTTCTTTGAAGACTTTCAAATTTTAAATAAGACCTAAAGGTATATTTACTTTTTTGTTTTTATGTAATATGCAAATTCAAGAGAAATGTAAACAAATTTAATCCTTTTCAACTGTTAAAAATCATTTCTTCTTGGCTAAAAACATTTTTTACCGTTTTACCAAGAACCATTGAGGGTTCTCCATAATTTTTTCCAAAAGGTTCTTGAAGCTTGAGGAACCATTTTCTTGGCTAAAGAACCCTTTTAGAACCTTTTTTGGTTCTAAAAGGAACCCTATAGAAATTTCATTGGGGGGGGGGGGGGGGGGGGGGGTGGGGGGAGGGGGGGGGGGGCAAGAAAGTTTCAGGTGCAGACAGTAATACAGGGGGGGGTCAAAAAAGTTATGGATGGCGAGAGGGGGGGTCAAAAAAGTTTGATATACCATAAATGAAATTATCCAGCCGCCCCACCAAAGTATTTATGAACGGTCCCTAAGAGTAAAAAAACAATTTGCCCTCTGATTAATTAGCCAGAACAGATCGATCAGAACAAGTTCTAACCCTCGAGATGTGTGCGGCTGGGCAGTCTGAAAATAGGGGCTTACGTCGAAATTGGGGTCTTAATTAGAGAACTGAAGTCTTATACAAAATTGTGTCTTTATAAACTGAATTTTAGCCTCTTCTTGGCTAAAGAACCCTTTTAGAACCTTTTTTTGGTTCTAAAAGGAACCCAATGAAATTTCTATAGGGTTCCTTTTAGAACCAAAAAAGGTTCTAAAAGGGTTCTTTAGCCAAGAAAATGGTTCCTCAAGCTTCAAGAACCTTTTGGGAAAAAAATTATGGAGAACCCTCAATGGTTCTTGGTAAAACGGTAAAAAATGTTTTTAGCCAAGAAGAAATGATTTTTAACAGTTGAAAAGGATTAAATTTGTTTACATTTCTCTTGAATTTGCATATTACATAAAAACAAAAAAGTAAATATACCTTTAGGTCTTATTTAAAATTTGAAAGTTCTTCAAAGAACCATTCTAAGGTTCTTTTTAGAACCTTTTAGGCCAAAAGGTGCTCCCCGCGGGACAAAAAAGGGTTCTTAAACGAACCATTTTTTCTAAGAGTGTGTAGCCGACATTTCCAAAATGTCAAAATTATTTAATTTCATTACCATACCGTATTTGGAATCACCATGAGAAATGCACTAAAATAAGTCAAACATGACTAGTATTGGTTCAGTATTCCTTCAGATAGACCTTGACATTTGAGAAAGGTTTCTGAAAAATCTGTTTTGTATTTGGTAAAACCGACAGCCGCGTGTTAGGATCTCAGGAACAGATTGCTCCTACGCATGGTCCCAACACAAAATTACCTGGCCCAAGGACTATTGGTCAACGCCATTTCTTTATATTTTTCTCTCAACATTTTGTGATTCTATTCTTACTCCACATTGTGATTAAACGAGGGTCATTCAATAAGTTCTACCTTCTACCGCATAACTTTCAGTGACTTTTAGTCGAAGAATTTTAGCAATCTATTGCCCAAAACCTGGATGAGCTGGTAACAAGCTGGTTTTTGCAGAGTAGGTCCATAAAATACAAATGTGCAGAATCAAATATCAAAAGTCCCCAAGAATCCCGTGCGTGCTAAAAAATGTAGAGCCAATCCAAATGGCCGCCATCGTACAAGGGGTTAACAATTTAAAAGGCTTCAATTAAGCTGACAAGCATATCAAATTGTTTGTCTGAGCACAAGGATGATAAAATGTATAGTTTGCCCCACTTCTGATGTTTAGTTACAGAGATATGGAGCCAAATGTGAAAGATCGTTGACATTTGCATTTGGGGTCAAAATTTGAACTTGCTCCGATTTTGACAAACGATATCTCAAATTGTTCGTCTGATCACAAGGATACCAGAAATAGTAGTTTTTATAGTCTTAATATTTGATGTGTCTTATCACAGGGGTCAAAGGTCAAGTTCCATATATAGGCATAAAGAACTTGACCCCTGCATAAGGCACAAAAAACTACCCCAGACGATAAAAACTACCATTTCTGGATTCCCTGTGATCAGACGAACAATTTGTCAAAATCGGAGCAAGTTGAAATTTTGACCCCAAATGAAAAAGTTCAATGACCTTTTCACATTTTGCTTGATATCTCGGTAACAAAACATCAGAAGATGGTTAAACCATACATTTTTAGAATTGCATCAATTAAGTTGACATGCATACCAAGACGAACAACTTGGTATGCTTGTCAACTTAATTGAAGCAATTTGAAATTTTGTCCCGCCTTATGGCGACCATTTTGGATTTTTGGCTCTAAAAGTTTTAGCACACACAGGATTCTTGGGGACTTTTGATATGTGATTCTTCACATTTTTACCCTGCAAAAATCTACCCTGCAAAATTCAACTTGTTACCAGCTATTAATGTTCTTGGACTATTTAGTGACTTGTCAACAATGGGGTGATAAGAACGAGATTTAAAAAAGGGGACATATTTCTATTTCCTCCAAAAGGAATTATGCCAGACCCAAGAAATGCACAATCGTTGAATTTCTAACATGAAGATTGTTTTGATCTCAGAGACACCTTGATATTGGTATATGGATCAATGATATGATATACGGTCCTCAAAATAAGTAACTGACCAGGTAATAAATATATTCTTTAACTCCAAAACTATAGATCCTATGTAAAAATATTAATTTATAAATTTGTAAAGAAATTTCTTCTCTTTAATTTGAAACATAGTTTACGGAGATCGATTAATAATTACCAGTAAGGACGCTACTTTGAAAAAGAAAGTACAAAGTGCAATTTCCATGGTTTTGAACATGCAGGACAGTGTAACAGGAATGTGTATGGGCTGCATTGATCATTGAAGCAGCCCCACTTCTCATCTTACTATTGACCCGCGAGTTGCCTACCACTTAATCAATAATCTGCCTGTTGCTAGTCTAGGCTGCGTGTAGACAAACAAAATGTTAAAATGAAAAGCGGACTTTGTTTTGGTTGTGGGCACCTCACTGACTTAATATTCATTCAATCGTCACATGTAATATCTCAGACTACAGAAGAGAAATGTTCTTACAAATTTGTAATATAATATTTTTACATAGGAGCTATAGTTTTGGAGTTTAGAGCATATTTATTACCTGGTCAGTTACTTATTATTTTGAGAACTGTACAATGATACAACTACAGTAAACAAACAAGTCATATAACTACATTTAATTTGAGATAAAATTAAGACACTTTTATTTCATTACAAAAATTTATAAAACAGAACCAATATATCACAATCTCATAGTAATTTTGTAAGTATATATAACCTTCGATGGAAATGTGACAAATATAACCATCATTGTCCATCATTGCCTTTAGGTGAGGAAAACAACGACCCTTGTTATACGGGCCCGACCGACACACTTTTTGCGATTTTCAGATTTTTATTTTAAGAATTTCCTTTCTCAAAATCATGTAAAATTAGCCGTATTTGGCCGAAAATCTGTCTAAATTTTTTTCTTCACAATTTGTTTTTAAAAATCCTGATTTGTGCAGATTTTGGTGACATTTTAGGTACCCCCCCAAAAAAAGACAGACCGACCCTACTTGACAGGTCCGTCCGCCCGTAAAACAGGGTGTGTGTTTTTTCGTTGCCTCTTATACATACAGATTAAGTTATACAATGTAGCCCTATTTGTCACCAGTCACCTCCCGGTTTTCTGATTGCACTGCCAATTTCTAACACACAATGTTAGAATATGTTGAACATAAACTCCTCGAAAGAAGTTTGGATTTGTTTCCCTTCATTTTCCATGTTCTGTGATATATTCTTATTGAGATACATATCAATGGAAGGCTGATGATGTGCTCATCTTTCCAACGATACCACATTAGTAGCAATCACTTCATTCAGTATTCGGCCACTCACTTATTCTCAAGCAAGTGGCAGAGCACCGAGACAAGCGATTTCTACAAACTTGGTATCATTGGTAAGATGAAAACATTGGCTTTCCATTGATTATACAACCCCCCAAAAAACTTAACTTTTTTGAGGAGTATATTTTAAGGAATTCTAGTTCACTTAGATAGCGACACTTAAAGATTATCCCTGGAAACTCATTCATGCAAAGCCAAAGATGAAAATCAGGTGACATCTTGCATTAATTAACATACTTAAATCAACAAATCAGCCTGTTTGAATTCTTGGTTATTGAGTAGAGGTATGCAAGGGGTGTGTATGGGGTAGGGGTCAATGAACACAACAACAAAAAAGCATACACTCAGGATGAAAACAATGGGGGAGGGGGGGGGGGGGGGATGAAAAAGTGGAAGCATCAACTACCTAGAATAAAGGGGTTCTGTTTCATTATGTTCAACTGCCTCAACACTTTTGTATTACAGACCAAAGACCCTGACGCCATAAAGTGTGTGTTGTCAGGCTGTTAGTCTACTGTCATTGTTGACTAAGCCGGGGCCAAGTGTGCGATTTAGATCAAAACAGTGCTTTGGGGTAAGATGACCACTAGCCTGCCTAATCAGGGAATTGGAGAATTTATGACCGGCCAGTAGGTAAATCGCTAGATTGAAAGTGATCAATGTCAGAAGGCACTACCCAGGGTATGCAAACTTGGCAGGGAGATGCCATTTAAGTTATATTTTGATCAAGGTTTTCAATTAATTAACCAATCCAGAAGTCAAAAGTTGGTTACATGCAATTGTGCATTAATCAGTGTTCAGTGCTTCCTCACCTCAAAAATAAATTTCCTGAAATAGATTCCCAAATTTCCTGGAATTTGATGGGATTTCCTGAAATCATCAAATTTGCTATATCCATGCTATTTTTGGTTGTTTAACACATTTTATGGAGGTGCTAAGGATGGCATGGATATAATGTGTGTGAGAAACTTCGGAATCTCTATCGAAAAATCGTAATGTAGGGTTGAGTAAGGTTCTCATTATGTGTTTGAAGAAAAAAAATGGACCAGGAGGTAATTATCGACTAAGGTTAGTAACTGTTTAATATCATTAGGGGGCACCAAACATGAATGCAAAAAGAATACAAGTGGGAGGGGAAAGATTGTTTCTCTCTTCTTTTAAGATATAAATTATTGCAATGTTTAAATTTCCTGGATTTCCCGAATTACCTGGAATTATTTCATTTCCTGAACATTACCCGAAAACAATCATTCGGGAAATGTCCTTGAAAGTTAAAAAACACTGGCATCAATATACCATTTAGAATCTATTTCAGTTCAGAGGTAGATGGAGAGCACTTAACACTTTCCACGCTGCAGGCGGCTGCAGACGACATTCCAAAATTTCACAAAATGTTTAAAAAATATCAAAATTATGGAATGTCATTACCATATTTGGAATCATCTTGAGAAATGCATTGACATAAGTACAAACATGCCTAGCATCGGGTCAGTAATCCTTGAGATAGACTTTGAAAATTGTGAAAGGTTTCTGAAAAATCTGTTTTGTGTATGGTAAAATAATAGACGTGTGGAAAGTGTTAATGCAGGCATCAATGTAAATCTTGAAACTACCCTCCCTAAGAGATATCAAGGATTAGACACCAAATCATTGCCTAGTTATATTGTTGATGTGATGAATCTTGAACTAATTCATATTTTGGACAGGTGAATCTATGGCAAATCTTAGGCTATATTTCAACCTCTCTCATATATTACTGTAGAATAAACGTAGTGCACTGAGGTGAATCTTAATCCAATAAGTTGCAGGAACGAACAAATCTTGACATATTTTTGTGTGAATGAGGGTGGACACAGGTGAAGGCGTGAGGAGAGCAGGTTCAAGTTTGAAACTGATGCCTGAATTGGTACAGCAGATCTACTTCTCATCCTTAGTATGTCTCGCAGTCTGCTGAGCTAAACTGTGTGCAGATATTATCACTTGTGGTTTCTTTGAAGCCTGTTGTATTACTTAAGCCACTCCCTGTAAAACGTATTAAAAAGGAAAAAATAAACCATATTAGGCATTCATTATAATACAAATTATAATAATAAGTATAAGAAGAGTAAGATGATCACTATTATCTTATTTACAATATGCATGTTTCCATAAGACAATCAAAAAATTAATTTTATTTAGAATGAGTGCTAATTCTTTGTTTTCCTGTTATTAGGTGTCTATTGCCTCACAAATAAAAGAGTGATGAAGGCTGTAAAATCTTGAATGGTCATTGTAATCTATGTTAGCTTTCTCCTTTTTTGGTAAACTAAGCACCCAGGATTTACTGTTCATGGTTATGTATTACACATTTGACACATGCGTAATAAGATGCACTGAACAGGTACACCTTGAGAATGACATGTCAGAACTGAGATATGGTACACTGCAGAAGTCAACTTGCAACTTTCGATCCAAAATGTTGACATTCGTCAATGGGATCTGCGGACATCACAGTGTCACAATCATTTGTTTGCTTCATCATCTATTTATGTAAACAAAACTAATCTACAATGTGACGAACATCTTGGGCATTGTACTCCCAAACTGTACAATAGTGTACATGTTGTACCCATTGATCATTGAGGAATCTGGAGGAGATGGCTAGCAGAATTGTGGGTTGTTTATTTTTACTGACAAATCGATATGACTATGATCGGCGGTGGACTGAAGGGTGATTTTGACATGGGAGTGTATGAAGACATGGACGAGAAGGAAATTCTATACAGGAGATAGCCTGTCATGTTTACAAGATATAGCATGACCTATGAAAAACAAACTTTCCTAGTGCTTTCAGCACAGGTTGGAAGCGTTAGAATTGCAGAAAAAATACTACATGATGGTTACTTCATATCAGTATGACATGACCACACACTTGGCATAATACAAACTGTATACTTACCATCTATTAAGTTGCGAAGATTGCAATAGTTTGTCCCTTTATCTAGCACTGCATACCATGTTTCAGATGTGGAAAATCCCTATACAATTACAAAATAACAACCAGAGAATTAAATATTACAATTTATAACTCAATTCTGATATTTACAAATTTATAATTTATACAAATCCTATTTGGTTATCATTCACAATCAGCCCATCAAGATACATTTATTTACAAAGTCTGGTGGACTATTAAGGGACAAAGGTCATTAGATTTCAGACCCATTCTTTTATCTATTTATTTCAGCAAAAATAGGTTTTATGATGTTTTGGTGTCATCAGGGCATTATTTATAGATTGTAGGCAAATTTAAAGCAACCACAAAGTTTGTTTATATTTTTGAAATCAAACACGGTGCATTTGAAAAATTCTGACGCATTTTGGCCAGCAAACCGGGCTCTAACAGTCAGCACGCAGGTATCGCTTTCAGTGAGTGACCTTGCCGATTTCTAACCCACGCAAAGATCGATTTCAGGATGTCAACCTTGCGCTAAAACCTTACGAGAAGTTTGTTTTCCCTGAATTAATTGAGGTAGGGTTAGCTGGCAGCCATGATGGCGAAGTAGGTGGATTGTTCGTAATTTTCTCTATAATATGATGCCAAATCTGACATATTTGGTCCACAAACAGTGATTTTATCGCTAATTTTAGAATTTAACAACTTTCGTGACTTTGCTTCTTGTAACTATTTACTTGACCGGACTAAAATTCGTACGATATTTTAAGAGCAATTTCCGTACTAACGGAATCTTAAGCTTTAATTTCATATCAAAAACATTGATGCCCGACTTCTTTTTTGATAAGAAAAACCGAGTTTGATTTTCACCGATTTTCGGTCAGAAAACGAAACTTACGATCCCCCGTTAGGCCTCGCCAACTTGATTTTTAGTTTCCCGTAACACGCCCGCGCTTCATTTTCATGCCCGCGTTTTAATTCATTATTGAAATTTTTGGAAAAAAATACAGTTTTTCCAATGAAAACGTCCGAATTCATGCATTTTGTGTGATGAAATTGTGAAATGTTTATTCATTTTGACCAGAATAGCCTTACTGTAAAAAAAATATCATATGACATTGTGCAGAGCAGAAGGACCGATTTCGAACCCCGGACCTCCCGCTCTCAGAGCGAACCCTTTACCATCTGAGCTATCAAGCGAATTTTAATATAAACGTGAGATTTAAAAACTTGATCAACAACCCATCGACGCTACGAAATGAATTTAGATCGAGACAAGATTCGAGGAGCATTCACTTGACCGGACTAAATAATTTTATAAAATTGTAAGCATGTTTCTAGTTACAAAAGACTATGAATATTATGATACGATGGATAAAATTTATGCCTGATTCTTTAGAAGTGACTTTTTTACCGTGGATTTGGCTTTAGTTTCGTCAAGTTTTTCTTGAATTCGGGTTTGTGTGATTGCAAGTGCACCGAAAATACAACATGTCATGAAGTTCACAGATAATATTAGATAATATTATTTGCATAATATGCCTTTTTATTATACAATTTCATGGCAAATGTGTTTGACATGTGTGATTATAATCATGAAAAGAGCTCATTTACATCGTGCAATTACGAGGTCAACTATGACTGTGAAGCTGTATCGCTACGGGTGAGTACTTCCGGGTCGCTTTGCTGGGTTAGAAAAGGAACGGCTTTTCGCGTGGCTGCATACTGACTGCTAAACCCAATCTCCAAGCCCTATTTGTATTGACACTCAAATTCTCTCCTTTTAACTTGGCTCATTTTAAAATGCACTGATTAATTTTCTTCCTTCAAATTTTAGGATGAGTTTAGGTTTGTGTAAACAATTTTTTTATATACAAAGAAAAGTGTGGTACGATCTTACCTTAACATCGCACATCTTGCTATTTGGCTTGAAAGTAAATGACAAATCATCTACGTAATGCTGAACAGGAGTCTCATGGTGGGCCAACAGAACAGTTTCATTTACAGACACAAGCTGAAAAAAATTAGATTAAAACAGAATGCAATTATAAGAAAACAATATAACAAAAACAATTCTGAAGTACATAGGTGAGTAGGTGACCACGTCACATCAAAAGGGACACGTTGTCGGCAAACACAGTTTTGAGATAGAGGCCAATTTGGTATAAAGAAAATAATAGAGAAAAAAATACTTCTTCAAATCATATACAAAGTCTAATTACATTCAACATATAGCATCAATTCAAAGCTAATCCATTTGAGTAAAATGTGTTCTTTCAAGTCTTTCATTACATACCAATAACTCAGATTGGACTTGGGCCTCCAACGATGTCCATTTTGATGTAAAAGGTCTCATATAATATTTACCCATGGAAGCATCTTATGATCATTTGCTTTCCGGATTATTAACCCCCTGAGAACTACTGGCCGATTGGTCAGAAAGATAGATACATCATTTATTGCACCAATCAGAGACAGTGTTAGAATAATTGTTTCCCTGATAAAGATCGGGGTGAAATAGTTTAAAAGCTGTATCGTAATTGGTTATTCAAATGAGTATATCTTGTAATTAACAAATCAGCACCATTGTAAGATAGGCCGGTAGTGCCCAGGGGGTTAAAACATCAACAAATAACCTAGAATTTTGCCACTCTATTTGATATCATGATATTTCTAGAGTGGTCTTTAGAATTGAAAAGTTGTTCAGTTTCAAACATTTGGAGAGGCTCCCTTTTATATTTAAAGATAGTTTTGACAGGACTTACATAAGAAAAGATCCAATCTAAATGTGTTCAGTATTAATTTTCAAATTTTGTAAAATGATAAATCACACCATCTTTGGTTTATTTGAAAATTATGTCTGGTCAAATTTGGATTGCTTTTTTTGTAGATAAATGCAAAATTGTCTTAATTTGGACAAAATGTATTGTTTTAAGTACATCACAATGAAGAATTATCGTTTGTGAAGTCCTTGAAATTAAGACACCAAATAATACAATGAATCCCTCTTGAAAACAAGATGAAAATCAAGTAAAAAGAAGAATAGAAAGTCAGTTTTTATATAGCGCTTTTCCAAATATGCTCCATGGCCACTGGCCACTTGAAAAAAGACACCTTTGAATTGGTGGTACATACCTTGTACAGACACTTTTCTCCTTTTCCATCTGGACAGTTCTCATCTGTTGCCCATTTTGAAATTTGACTTTGAAGTTTACCACTGACAGTTGTGCAAGTCACACTTGGAAAATTCCTGTAAAAATACCATAAAACATGCATAGTATTTAATTATGTTTCAATCTTAATCACTGAGACACGGGGAGAATATACTCAATAGCCTTGGCCGGCAAGTATTCTAGAAGAAGGACAACTTTGACTACAAACCATACTGTAGGATTTGCGGCCACAGTATTATTTAGCAACAGAAAATCTATGATGTTACAACTACACGACACTAGGGTTAAAGTCCCTACTAAATCAACATCTCCTGGTGCAGACATTAATTTACAAAAATCCCATGACGGCGTGTCCTTAAATCCTTCTGGAAGGGGCAAGCCTGAATACGGTGCCTGCATGAGGAGAAACCTTATTAAATGTAAGAATGTTACTACAGTATCTACTATGAATGTCAGAACAATAAGAGTACAGCAGTGCAGAGAGGAGCTTGTTTCTAACTTCATTGACTACAACATCGAAGTGCTGGGTATTCAGGAGCACCGCATTGTACATGACGAACCAGTTAGATACGAGAGCATCCTCGGAAAGACGCTTATCACAACATCAGCAACCAGAAACAGTGCAGGAGCAGCAGTCGGTGGAGTTGGCATATTATTGAACACCCTAGCCAAAAGTTCGCTTGCAAGTGCCAAGGCACATACTGACAGAATACTAGTCACTAGCTTCCAGGGCAACCCTGCAACATCAATAATAGTTAACTACTGTCCCACAAATGTAGCAGACGATGATATCATTGAGAGCCACTTTGACCACCTGAGGAGGGCAATTGACTCTATCCCAGCGCACAACGTCCTGATAGTAGTTGGCGACTTTAATGGCCGGATAGGAGCAGAGGACGCCAAGTTTACTTACCACGAGGAGACCAATAGAAATGGAAAGCACTTGAAGGATCTAGCCACTGAGAAAAACCTTATCATTGCAAACACACAGTTTCAAAAGAGAAAAGGAAAACTGTGGACATATACAAGCCCAGGTGGAAATCAGTACCAGCTAGACTATATTCTTGTAAGGAGTAAGTGGAGGAATAGTGTCATGAATGCCGAAGCATACAACACCTTTGCCAGTGTGGGCTCTGATCACAGAATTGTGTCAGCTAAGATGAGGCTGAGCCTGAGGAAAAGTAATACAACGCCAAGAAAGAAGCCATATGACTGGAAAACCCTGAGTTCTGACGGGAGCTTACAAGTGAAATATGCAGTTGAAGTACGCAATAGGTTTAAAGTCCTAGATGAGGAAGAAACAGCCACTGACAAGTATGACAGATTTATCAAAGCAAATAATGAAGCAGCAGAGAAGATCATACCAGTCAGGAAAAGGTCTCATAAAACACGTTTCTCCAGCGATCCAAGGGTAGTTGCGGCAAGAGATCAAATTAAAGACACATATAATCTCTATCAACAGGACGTCACTGAGGGGAAGAGAGTTGAGTACAGGAAGGCAAAGCAAGGACTTGATGAAGCCTACAATCTAGCCATAGTAGAAGACCTGAACAGCAAGATCAAGGAAGTAGAAGCAGCACATTCCAATTGCAAGCATGCTTTAAGCTGGAGGCTTATCAATGAGATCACTGGTAGAAAAGCATCCACCAAAGGACAGCTGGAGGGAGAAACTCAGAAAGATCGGGTCACAAACTGGTATAACCACTTCAAAAACCTTCTGGGGAGCCCACCAGACATCAGTAATGAGGATGAGGAAATCACACCAATCCTAGAAGATCTGGAAATTAAAACCGGGCCTTTCGACCAGGAAGAATATGACAAAGCTAAAAAGTCACTGGTAGAAGGAAAAAGCAGTGGTGAAGACAATCCCACCTGAAGTTTTGAAAAGATGCGACCTTGACGACATTGTGTTGAGCTTCTGCAATGAAGCAATACTGAAAGTAGGAGTGGGCTATAGAGGGTCAGATTTAAGTCATAGTTTCAGGACATGCTCATCACCCCTTAGTTTGATGAGTTGATGTGTACTGACACCAAATCTGAAAAAAAAATTGAAAAAAGTGCGAAATTCGGACTGCTTTGGCCCAAAAACACAAAAAGTCGGCCATTTTGGAAAAAACAGTATTTTGATCATAGCTCAGTCATTTTTGGTCTAAATTATTTGATTCTGGTGGCAAAACCCATGTTTTAGGGTACAAGGTTTCATTCTATGCTGGTTTCGTCTTATATAACCCATTCGTTTTCCTGTAACAGCTGTTTTTGGTCAAATTTGGACTGTGAGGGCGCTTTGCAAAAAAGTAGCCATCGCATTAATAAAAATGAATTTGAATACATGGAATATGTTAAGAGTGTTTCAAGAAACATTCTCTGAAGATTTGAGCATGTTACCTTATTTCATTTTACCGTGGCATTCATTTCAAAATCACAAGAACACGTTAAAGCACTTCCATAGGATAGTACAGGGGTCAACGAACTTTCATTAGTGTGTGTTTCATGGAGATGATTCAAAAACGTTCAAAATGGTGTAGTTTAAAAATAACAAATGATATTTTGCTAAGATTTTCAGGAAATGCCTAAAATGTAACTCATGTCATGTTTCAAATTTAAAATTTGATATACTTCGATGCGAAAGGTACTTTTTGAACAGCGCCCTCATAGGGCTATTTTTCACTAAAAATGCCATTTTCAGGAAAACGAAACATCGTCATGAGATAAAAGTTGCGTAATATTATTCCTTGTCCCCACAAACATGGGTATTGCCACCAAAATGAAATTGATTGGACCAAAAATGATCGAGTTATTATCAAAATACTGTTTTTCCCCAAAAAACTGACTTTTTGTGTTTTTTGGGCCAAAGCAGTCCGAATTTCGCACTTTTTTCATTTTTTTTTTCAAATTTGGTGTTAGTACGCATCAACTCGTCAAACTAAGGGGTGATGAGCATGTCCTGAAATTATGACCCTCTATAGCCCACTCCTACTGAAAGGGAAAAAACCAAGCCAATGGTCTGTGCTCAACATTGTTCCAATTCCAAAATCAGGGAATCTTAGCCTAGGAGGCAACTACCGAGGTATCAGCCTAAGTTCTATCGTTGCCAAAACATACAACAGAATGATCCTGAACAGAATCAGACCAGAGCTGGATCAGCATTTGAGAACCAATCAAAACGGCTTCAGGGTTGGAAGGACGACAGCGGGCCACATACTGGCACTGAGGAGGCTCATAGAAGGAGTTAAAGCCAATAACCTAGCAGCAGTAATCACCTACATTGATTTCAGAAAGGCCTTCGACACAATCCACCGTGGCAAAATGCTGAAAATTCTGCGAGCTTATGGAATACCAAAACAAGTCGTTGAAGCAATCGGAGGAATGTACGAGAATACCATGGCTAAGGTAATATCACCTGATGGAGAGACTGCACAGTTTGAAATATTGGCTGGAGTTCTACAGGGAGACACACTTGCCCCATATCTGTTTGTGATTGTGCTGGACTTTGCCCTGAGGATAGCCATAGAGGGGAGAGAAGAAGAGCTTGGTTTTCATCTTGATAGGCGTAGAAGTAGGCGAATCGGGCCAGAGGTGGTGACAGACTTTGACTTCGCCGATGACATTGCATTGTTGTCAGAGAAATTTCATCAAGCACAAGATCTGCTGAAAAGAGTTGAGACATCAGTAGCAAAGGTCGGTCTCAAAATGAATGCTAAGAAGACCAAGTTTATGTCATATAACCAGAGCCAGAAGGGATCCATACAGACAAATGATGGCAACAAGCTGGAGGAAGTTCAAGATTTTAAATATCTTGGTGCCTGGATGGAGAGTACGGTAAAAGACATTAAGCAACGCAAAGCATCAGCATGGAGAGCGTGCGGCAAAATGAACAAAATATGGAAGTCAACTCTATCTCGGAAGTTCAAACTTCGCCTGTTTGCCTCAACGGTGGAGTCAGTTCTGCTATATGGATGCGAAGCTTGGACCATTACCCCCAAGCTACAGAAAGAGTTAGATGGCTGCTACACCAGAATGCTGCGAGTAGTACTCAATGTCAACAGGAAACAACATATACCAAACACCCAACTGTATGGTGACCTCCCCAAAATAAGTCAGAAGATCCGGAAGAGAAGAACAAGGTTTGCTGGCCACTGTTACAGAAGTGAGGAGCCAGTATCCAAACTGGTGCACTGGATCCCCAAACATGGCAAAAGAAAGCCGGGACGACCTGCCCTGACATTTATCGATCTACTCAAGCAAGATACTGGACTGGAGACGAGTGACATAAAGACAGCAATGAACGACAGAAGAGTGTGGAGAAACATCGTAGATCGGGGACACGACCCGAATTAAGCAAGTAAGCAAGTATTTAATAATACAATGTAACACAGTGAGGCTATAGCTTCATCACTGTTGGTCCTCATCTTTGGGAATAACCTCCCTTGTAATATCCACATCAGCTAAAGACACTGAATTTGGATTTCTTCAAAAGCTAAAAACAACAACTTTTACCTACTTTGCTATCTGCATCTAGTCACATATGTTGGAAACCATCTGTGATTTAGTGGGGTGTAGGTTGTCACCTTTGGGTTGTCACAGTTATGGAATTATCATTATTCGGTACTTAAGGTAACCAAGAATAAAGGGTTACCAGTACTTCTGCAAGCTTATGTGATTTTATTTCTGTTTTGTGTTTGCCCTGAGTCTTTATAATATATTAATTATTCTGTGATTCAATCCCCTGGGGTTTGAAATTTGCAGTTTTCTGCAGTTACTATTTATGTTATTGTTTTTACAATAACAGGGACCAGGAATTGCAATGCATTGTGTCGTAAACTTGAAGTTGTCGTTCTAAAATTAGGACGTAATTATAAAATGTATATTTGCATTCAACTTTAACACAAAATCAACAAATATTATTGGTCTATTGTCACAAAGAAGTGTCAACTTCACTGTAATCAGTGCCCCTCATCAATGTTTCCATAATTAACACGCACATTTATAACAGTACTTCTGAAACCATAGGGGCCTACTTTATTTTTTTGTGATTTGCGAGGTTGTTTAAATAAAATCCCACCGCTGCCACCAATATGAAATCCCACCACTGCCACCAATGTGCATCACTGGTTATAGACACTGAATATACAGTCAGTGTATACAAGAATAAAGATGAAAATGTGTTTTCATAGTGTTGCTATGATTATAATGAAGCATAATACTATAATTCACCCTCATCAGTTTGCCAATTTTAAACGCACAGCTGATTAACTAGGAAACATTGTTACTCCTTCACATGATTATCTGCAATAGATGGAATTCTAAGCAGTTCATGTCTCATGAAGATTATCAACACTAATGTAGAATTGTAGATCATAATCAGCATTGATATTTCCATGCATGTCACTTGATAATTTAAACTTTTGATTTTGAGTGATGAAATCGGGGATGAAATGTGTGAGCTGTTGAACTCAACAATAATGTTGGACCGAATGTCAGTGTCAAGTTGGCTCTACATATGCATGTGTCAAGTGTGGCAATGAATGTAGACCTGATGATCATACCATACCACTGGTGCTGTATTATACACCTATCAGTTGTAAGACGCACTATACGACCCCCGGGAGAGGTGCGTCGTGGGTGCGTCGTTTACCAATAATTCTTGAAGGAGGGTACGTCAGTGGCAGCCTTTGGTCCGTCAAAAAAAATGACGGAGGGTGCGTAAAGGTCCGTCACTTGGGTGCGAATACATGGGTGCGAATGGGCTGATAGTTGACTGAGGGTGCGTATTTGGATGGCAATGGTCTGTCTTTTTTTTGACACAGGGTGCGTCATGATACATGAGAAGTTGACGCACCTCGGTAAAGTGACGCACCACTCCCGGGGGTCGTATAGTGCATCTTACAACTGATAGGTGTATTATTATTAAGGGGTATACAGCATCAGAGGTATGATTATCAGGTCTACATGTAATTATGTAATGTACTGTGTAGTGCAATCCGCATGCTTGACAAAGAGTTCATAAAGCATGCGTCTAGGCTTCAACCAGCGAGATGATTCGACTATACTCTCATGACTAGGAAGATCTGTGGTGCAAGGACATGAAGGAACACCTACAAAAGTCAAAGTTAACACTTTTTGCCTTTTTTTCACCTGTAAAATGCAGCGATCAATATGTCATTGTAATCTTTGTACCTTTCTTGAGCATCACGATCTCATGATAAAATCATATGTCATTAGCAGAGATAATGGCTGATTGCAATATTAATAACTCAAAGGCTAAAGCTTACCACGTAACAGAGCATTGAGCGTGTAGTGGTGCGGGCATAACATACGGAATTATAATTGCCCCAATCACAACCAACAACACAAGAACTGATGTTACTTTTAACGCCATAATGCACCACGAATACGGTCTCTTAGTTCTGACAGGTGATCTCTCACTTTCTTCTTGGTCTTCAGGTCTGTGCTCGGGTTCTTTTGTGTCCTCTTCTCCTAATTTACGATATTTCACATTATCCATATCATGTCGAAATCTGTACTTTGCACGGGTCAGTGTTTATCATCGATGTTTACTTTCATCACCGTAATTACGAAACTGGAAGGTGACTGAAGTGTCACATGACTTCTCATGTGACATCAATCGGAGCAGTCAGGTCAAAGTTGAAAAAGTTTGGACCCGCTCGTTCGCTCATGCGCAATGAATTCTGAGTCTAATCAACTACTAGTACATGTAAATCACAGTGTGAAATCATTTTATGCTGCTATTTGTGTATAAACACAGAAATTCATTATTTTCTTTGTCATGTAAGCAAAAAAAATAAATGGATCCTAGATAATTGACTTAGATGATTTTGGTGAAATTTTAAATTTTTTAATCAAAAACTGATTTTGTTAGGTTGTCTGAAAATGTTTGGGCCCCAAAAAGTGTTTTGTGGGGCAAAAATGTAGAAATCACTATTTGGGGGGGGGGGGGGGGGGGGGGAATTTAATTTAAGATGCATAATGAGGCCATTTTGAAACGGAAAGCGGCTGAATGTGTTCACTAATATTTTGAAAGATTAATGAACATTTGTATTTTAGGAGCGATGCGCAACTCAATTTTTAATGTAGGCCTACGTAAAATGACTAAAAAAATAACTTCTTGAAACATGTTTCAAGTTGATTTTGAAGTCTCATTTCTATCATTATTGACCCTGTGTGTTTTCTTTTGTTTTTGTTTATTTTTGTTTTATGGCGCTTTGATGTTGATTATGTATGGTTAGGCCTAAACATTTTTTGTTGTTGCATGGATTGTCCTTTCACCTTTTGTTTTGGGACGGTAGGTCGATTTTCTTTTTTAGATTTCAAAGAATGACCAAATCACACTGAGTTTATAATCTAACTAAATATTGATATTAAATAGACAAAGTATATATGGTGGCATGGATAACTATTTCAGAGTAGGGTCACATAGGGGTTATTTATGTGACGAATTTGTGATTTCTAAAAAAAAGAATTAGGGGGCATGAAAAAAAGGATGCGCGCGTAGCGTGCACATTTTTTTGTGCGATTTTATGGTCAAACTGGGTCTAATATACTAACTAATTTGGTATGAAAATGCGTGCTTTGCGTGCAAAATGTAGCTGTTTTATGCTATGTCAACATTTAGTCTAATTAAACCTATAATTTAGGGGGAAAATGCCCTTTTACGCTTAAATTGTCTACTTTGTTCTTATTTTAACTAGATTCAAAATTCAAATTCCCCCATGCCCCCCCCCCCCCCCCCCCACCCCCACGTGGTGCCGCCACTGGTCCCTTTAGGACCCAGCGTGTGTCCGTATACGGACCAGTGGCGTAACTAGACTTTTCATTTGGGGGGGGGGGGGCCAAGAAGGGGCAGTGACTTGAAATGGGGGGGGGCTCCTATGTTTTTTTGAGTCAAGAGATGCGCGCGTATCGCGCGAAAATTTTCGACTTTACAGCTACTTTTTGGACGATTGAGCTACATTTTGGCTCTAAACAAGCTTGTACCAAAGAATATTTCATTTTGGAAGACATATGCGCGCGTAGCGCGCGACATTTTTTCATATGTGTACTTTTGACCATCATAATTCCATGATTCCTTTCGTCAAATGAACCGACAGTGCCAATCTCAACCGACACGATGTCATTATTGGGGGGGATTTGGTGTGTACTTTGTTTGTAAATTTCATTTACAGCCGTACTGGATTTCATTTGGGGGGGGGGGGGCAAGCGGGGGGCAAGGGTTCCAAGTGGGGGGCTCCCGCCCCCCCCCCCCCCCCCCCCCCCCCCCCCCCCCCCCCCTGCCCCCGCTGGTTACGCCACTGATACGGACCGACCATGTAACAAACAAACAGACAAATGATATTCGGATACGGAACCACGATCCGAAATATCCATATTTTTGGCACTTAATTGTTCTTCAAATAAAACAGTCTTATAAAATAAACTCAGTACCCCTGCTCTATACCAATACCAATGCTAACGTTATGACGTACATGTATATGTATCGATTGACTGCTAAATATTTGTCGAGTAATTATTATGCCAGCCAATATTTTCTCATTTAAATTTGATTATTTGCACAATGTTAATGTAGGCTAGACTTCACTCAAAGACACTTCTAAGACAAATCTACAAAACGTGTCTTTACCTTGTACCAGTCGTAGAGCAAACATTTTGTTATAAGGACTTGGAACGTGTCTAAACTGTTTGTCTAACTATTCATTAGAAATAATGACATCCATAGCAACTATTAAGCAAGCAAATCTCAGCAAGTGTTACAATAAAAACATCCTTTGTCCGGTTTCATTTATTTGCATTTAGAATATTGCTCGTTAGTCTGGCAGATATGGAAAGGAACTATACATTGACATGATTGAAGTAACAACCAATTAGAGGATACCGTATTTCATGTAATTCACCCCATTGTACAATGAAGTGTAACAGATCAGGGAAGTCTGTGGTTGAATTCCGAAACTGATTTGGAAACTCTACATGGAATTAAAATCATGGAATTCATTGATCTTGGTTTCCACTCGGGTTTCCACTCGTTATAATGATTCAGAAACGGAGAGGATTGTAACACACGACACCGCAATACTTGCGAGATTTAGACAGGTATGTATGAAACGGAAATGCTATATGGTCATGGTACAGAAGATATATAAATCTTTGAGTTTGGATACAGAGTTTGCTTAATTGTGGGGATCAATGAAATAATAATTAGGGCGTGTCAAAAACGCACCACTTTTTAAATGAGAAATATCGCATATAGGCCTAGCTAAAAAGAAATCATCCACCCCGGAAATCACCTGTATCGGTCAAAAATTTAACTGCATCTTGTCTATCTCATCATATAAAATTAAGAAATATCTGCCACCCCTGGCTAAGGTTGTGTTTGACGCCATTCAAACTCAAATTTTACTGTGATACACCTTTTGAGGATGTTTTATAACAAAAATCAAAGGCAAAAATAAAACGTTCCTCTCTTTTAACGAAACAAATGATAGAACATGGTAGAACCTCATTTTGGGCCATGTTCTGGTCTTTCTGACGATAGTATTTTCCTGACGTGATCATTGGACATTGGTTTGTGATATTAACGTGGTACGTGTTGTTTTATTTCTCGTTTGTTGAGTCCACCATGATTGGCGTGACAATTCTCTTTTCATTTGTTTGATTTTGTTTTCAATGTTTAACTTTCTCTGAACAAAATCAAGATTTCTGAAGAAAACCATATTTGATTATAAAGTATAAACACTAGGTTTTTCAAAATACGAAGATCGATTTTAACGCTGATTTTGGGCGCATGTTTTTGTAAATTTCTTAATTCCCTGTAATAAAGATCGCTTATAATTTTATTGTATTTCAA
>CM069446.1:39102659-39383462 GCA_035610835.1 Ophiura sarsii
AAAAAAGCACAACGGTTAACAAATAATGCCAATTCCTCAGTGTTTTAGGCCCTATTTTTTTCCTTATGCAAATTTAGCGACCCGGTCTTGGGAATTTAGCGTCCCGGTATTTGGAGCCAGGGGGGGGGGGGGCAACTTGCCCCCCCCCCCCCCTTGCCCCCCCCCCCCGGTCGGTACGCCACTGCCTTTAGATACATAAGCAGTGCATTGTTAAAATCTTCATGGCTATTATTTGTCAATTTGGGAAACAAGTTTGTCTTTCCCAATTTATTTGAGCTTGGTATGTGAACGTTCTCATAAGTACAATCCACTCCGTAATCAAATAAAGGGGTCAAAAAAAGTAAGTCCCCCTCTAAAATTAGATTACTTTCGTTTACATAACTTCAGACACAATTAGACGTTTGAAAAATTCAAACGATTATGAAAAGAGAAAACGCTTAGCTACCAATAGAAAGTTTTCGGTTTTCGATATCATGTTTATTTTCCCAAAAACAGTGACATTTCCTCGAAAAGATGCTTTCAGAAAAAGTGGCACTTACTTGTATTGGATTTTGGCAAATGTCATGTTAACGAAAACATCATTGAGGGGATATTTGACTTTTTTGGGAAAAGTAAAGATGGTATTGAAAAGGGGAAACTTTGTACGGATAGCTAAGCGTTTTTCCTTTTCAGAAACGTTTCAATTTTTTAAAAAGTCTAATTGTGTGGCGGTGTTACGCAAACAAAATTGTATAGGACTTTGAAAATTGCCACTGTTTCTGAGAACATCGTTTTAGGAAAATGAGACCATTTTAGGAAAGGTAAACATGATATTGACGAGGAGAAACTTTTAATAAAAACCCAAGCGCTTACTCTTTTCACATGTCTTTAAATTTCTCAAAATGATTAATCCTGAGTGGAGTTACGCAAACAAACATGTAGCGGAATGGACATTTTATCAGACATGCCAGAGACAATTGTACCACTAAATGATATAAAATCAATATTGGTAACATCCATTTCGTCTTGTTGGTGAACAAAAGCAAATTATTGTTGGTGCAAATATTTGTGTTTGTTATAATTTCATTTGTATTTCACCTGCGCGAAGAGGGAAACTCTCTCTTTTATTTTCCATTATCTTACTTTTTTTGTTGATTTATTTTTCATACACTACCAATTTGTAAATAAAAGATTCCAAAAAGTCACTGAAATCTTCTCTGTTATGTCATAGTTATATGCAGTAATGGGCTAAATACAATGCCAACAAAGTTTAGAATTCGTCCACAAGCGGCCTAATTTATCGTTGAAATGAAGAGTACGAATCACGTGCCAAATTATCCTGAAATAGAGATAACCATTGGATTGAAGGGCAGAATTTTAAACAAAACGTGAAAACATCGATGACGATAATTACTTTATTAGCTTATCAAACTAGGCAAAACCATAACTGCGTCGAAAATCACGAATTGGTATTTCGTGTTGCATTTTAAATATGATCGCTCTGTATAACACTAACCTCACCCTTATCTACAATCTTTTTGATTTAATTTAATTTAATTCAGCCTGCGTGTCTTTTCAGCCTGTCCCGAGCAATTTGCTTGAGTCAGATACCCCAATCGATCCCAAGTGTCTCCATACAGATCGACCATGTAAACAAACAAACAAACTAACAAACACACCAACAACAAACAAACAAACATTTGTAATCAAAAGTATCCGACAATTCACAGTTATTAAATGAAAACATCAAACATCACCAAATTCTTAAAGAAAGGAATGTCCTATTGGTATCATAATTATGTCATACGTTTTTTGGGGGAGGATAAGTATCATAGAACAATATAATGTGTCTTTCATTCATAATACAACGGAGGTTTTCATTTTTAAAGTCAAAACATTGTTGTCTTAGCTGATAAAACGCTTCAGATGTCATTCTCATTTTTGTCTGAATTCAATTTCCAACTGGTAGTTTGGATATTCGCCTTGCAACCGCGAAACCCGTGAACCGCACAAATAATTTAGATACAAAATGATGATTCCACGCCTGGTATAATTTCAACGAAGCTGAAACAGATAATAATGTTCGCACGGTCAAAAAAATTCGCATAGTCACAAAATTTCGCACAGTCACAAAATTTCGCACAGTCAAAAAAATTTCGCACGGTCTCAAAATTTTGGACTCAAAAAAGCACAACGGTTAACAAATAATGCCAATTCCTCAGTGTTTTAGGCCCTATTTTTTTCCTTATGCAAATTTAGCGACCCGGTCTTGGGAATTTAGCGTCCCGGTATTTGGAGCCAGGGGGGGGGGGGCAACTTGCCCCCCCCCCCCCTGCCCCCCCCCCCGGTCGGTACGCCACTGCCTTTAGATACATAAGCAGTGCATTGTTAAAATCTTCATGGCTATTATTTGTCAATTTGGGAAACAAGTTTGTCTTTCCCAATTTATTTGAGCTTGGTATGTGAACGTTCTCATAAGTACAATCCACTCCGTAATCAAATAAAGGGGTCAAAAAAAGTAAGTCCCCCTCTAAAATTAGATTACTTTCGTTTACATAACTTCAGACACAATTAGACGTTTTGAAAAATTCAAACGATTATGAAAAGAGAAAACGCTTAGCTACCAATAGAAAGTTTTCGGTTTTCGATATCATGTTTATTTTCCCAAAAACAGTGACATTTCCTCGAAAAGATGCTTTCAGAAAAAGTGGCACTTACTTGTATTGGATTTTGGCAATGTCATGTTAACGAAAACATCATTGAGGGGATATTTGACTTTTTTTGGGAAAAGTAAAGATGGTATTGAAAAGGGGAAACTTTGTACGGATAGCTAAGCGTTTTTCCTTTTCAGAAACGTTTCAATTTTTTAAAAAGTCTAATTGTGTGGCGGTGTTACGCAAACAAAATTGTATAGGACTTTGAAAATTGCCACTGTTTCTGAGAACATCGTTTTAGGAAAATGAGACCATTTTAGGAAAGGTAAACATGATATTGACGAGGAGAAACTTTTAATAAAAACCCAAGCGCTTACTCTTTTCACATGTCTTTAAATTTCTCAAAATGATTAATCCTGAGTGGAGTTACGCAAACAAACATGTAGCGGAATGGACATTTTATCAGACATGCCAGAGACAATTGTACCACTAAATGATATAAAATCAATATTGGTAACATCCATTTCGTCTTGTTGGTGAACAAAAGCAAATTATTGTTGGTGCAAATATTTGTGTTTGTTATAATTTCATTTGTATTTCACCTGCGCGAAGAGGGAAACTCTCTCTTTTATTTTCATTATCTTACTTTTTTTGTTGATTTATTTTTCATACACTACCAATTTGTAAATAAAAGATTCCAAAAAGTCACTGAAATCTTCTCTGTTATGTCATAGTTATATGCAGTAATGGGCTAAATACAATGCCAACAAAGTTTAGAATTCGTCCACAAGCGGGCCTAATTTATCGTTGAAATGAAGAGTACGAATCACGTGCCAAATTATCCTGAAATAGAGATAACCATTGGATTGAAGGGCAGAATTTTAAACAAAACGTGAAAACATCGATGACGATAATTACTTTATTAGCTTATCAAACTAGGCAAAACCATAACTGCGTCGAAAATCACGAAATTGGTATTTCGTGTTGCATTTTAAATATGATCGCTCTGTATAACACTAACCTCACCCTTATCTACAATCTTTTTGATTTAATTTAATTTAATTCAGCCTGCGTGTCTTTTCAGCCTGTCCCGAGCAATTTGCTTGAGTCAGATACCCCAATCGATCCCAAGTGTCTCCATACAGATCGACCATGTAAACAAACAAACAAACTAACAAACACACCAACAACAAACAAACAAACATTTGTAATCAAAAGTATCCGACAATTCACAGTTATTAAATGAAAACATCAAACATCACCAAATTCTTAAAGAAAGGAATGTCCTATTGGTATCATAATTATGTCATACGTTTTTTGGGGGAGGATAAGTATCATAGAACAATATAATGTGTCTTTCATTCATAATACAACGGAGGTTTTCATTTTTAAAGTCAAAACATTGTTGTCTTAGCTGATAAAACGCTTCAGATGTCATTCTCATTTTTGTCTGAATTCAATTTCCAACTGGTAGTTTGGATATTCGCCTTGCAACCGCGAAACCCGTGAACCGCACAAATAATTTAGATACAAAATGATGATTCCACGCCTGGTATAATTTCAACGAAGCTGAAACAGATAATAATGTTGATACAAGAGTATGACCGTGCATGTACACGGAAAATAAGAATATCGATTCAAGGACCATTGACTTGTTCATAATGGCACGATGGGCCTTGTGTTCGGGTGTACAGCTTATTGTGGTCTCAATAATTCAATTTACGCAACGCTGAACAAGTAAAAGTAGTAGGCCTACATTCAAATTAAAAGCTCATTGAATTTGTCAGACAATCATTCCAAATAAAGTGAAAAGTTTCGTGTGAATCCACAAAGATAATTTATGGGGGAACGATTAAAACAAAAGCAACATTGCTAAATGTAATATGATACTAACGGGAAAAAAATAAGTTCCCGGTGGGATTCGAACCACAGGCCTTTCGATCACAAGTCGGATGCGCTACTGATTGAGCCAATGGCGCACTGTATAACAATATAACAACAGAAATACATTGAAATATCCTTCGTGAACATTATTCCATAAATCGGAAGTTAAAATGCTTTATATTTATAGTTTTTGTATGTTTTTAGATGGGTTCTCGCCCAAGAATTGATTCGAAGCTGCTTTATATTGTAACCCTGGTTTCATTGACATGAATAGACTGACTTTTCAAAACATTTCTAGACATGGATTTCGTTCATATTGCTGTTTGTAGCCGGTCTCACTTCGGTATCGCATCATGGGTTTATATTATGTGTACGCGGAGTTTCGGGTATGTAGCGAGTCATGTGACTTTTGCCCAGGGCAAACACTTGAGATCCGGAAAGGCCTTTAAGTTATTTTTTTGATCTCCACCTCATTTTTCCAACCACCGCCCCCCCCCCCAACCAAAGTATTTATGAACACTCCCTATAAACAACACTGTATAGATGAGGTGACCGTTGTTTACATCAGTAGTGTTTACATATTGATTAGCGCCTGGTCTAAAGACATGCTAGGGGTACTAGTCCATGACTACTGCATACATCATACTATGAAAGCAAAACACACATCACTGAGCGCCAATTTTAAAAGCACATGCTCTTACACTCTTAGAAAAAATGGTTCGTTTAAGAACCCTTTTTTGTCCCGCGGGGAGCACCTTGTGGCCTAAAAGGTTCTGAAAAGAACCTTAGAATGGTTCTTTGAAGAACTTTCAATTTTAAATAAGACCTAAAGGTATATTTACTTTTTTGTTTTTATGTAATATGCAAATTCAAGAGAAATGTAAACAAATTTAATCCTTTTCAACTGTTAAAAATCATTTCATTGGGTTCCTTTTAGAACCAAAAAAGGTTCTAAAAGGGTTCTTTAGCCAAGAAAATGGTTCCTCAAGCTTCAAGAACCTTTTGGGGAAAAATTATGGAGAACCCTCAATGGTTCTTGGTAAAACGGTAAAAAATGTTTTTAGCCAAGAAGAAATGATTTTTAACAGTTGAAAAGGACTAAATTTGTTTACATTTCTCTTGAATTTGCATATTACATAAAACAAAAAAGTAAATATACCTTTATGTCTTATTTAAAATTTGAAAGTTCTTCAAAGAACCATTCTAAGGTTCTTTTTAGAACCTTTTAGGCCAAAAGGTGCTCCCCGCGGGACAAAAAAGGGTTCTTAAACGAACCATTTTTTCTAAGAGTGTATTTTGCGCACGCAAACCGCCGGGCAACCAGATTTAGTACCTGGTCTCTCATTTGTGCTTAGGGATGCATACCATGACTTCTGCACTATTACACCGTAGCATGGTAAGTAATGATCAATCAAGTGTGAATTAAAGCACCGTTCCCTGTAGGTGCGCACGCAAACCGCCGGGCACTACGTCACCGGTCACACCATCTATAGTGATAAACTAAACCTCTAAACCTACAACAACGTCGCAGTGTAGACTCAGTGATAGTTACCTATGACTTTTGAACCATGGACCCAAACAATAATTGAGGAGCTTGTTGAAAAAGGGCCTCCGTTCACTTCCACATGTTACTCATTTTGCATTATTGAATTTGCATTGACAAGTCCATGGAATTTATCAAATTATTGTGGCTGTGTTCATTACTTTTTCTATGACTTGGATTATAGTGCATCCATGCACGCCAATTACACCAGGCTCCCAGGCACCAACATTAAAAGCCACATTCCACATAATGAATAGCCAGCCATTCAATAATGCCAAATGAGTAACATGTAGAAGTGGATGTAGGCCCTTTTGCAACCGTACACAGCTCTTCAATTGTGAAGCACATAACCGTAAACCCTGGAGAACCAGGTATGCGCCCATTCTTCAATATACCGGACATGAACACACCGGTGTGAAATATAGTTACCGTAAGTTAAGTATCAACATTTACCATTTATCTATTAGTGTTTGGCCAAAAGTGTTACGGTTAATAAATTCGCACCGGGACTAGTGAAACTCGTATGGTGTTGTTATCTGCGACTACATGTACGGTGCAACAGAGCACCAAATATTGAATTATAAATATAGTGCCTCATCCCTATCATACGGCAGGTATCAAAAGACAGAATACTGAAACGACAGAAACAACAGAAACGACAGAAACAGCTGCAAACAATAAAAATGAGACGAGGAGTCTCAATGTGGGGAGTTCAGCACTAGTGTAGCTACAACCGAGTACCCATTCGCAATGCACCCAAACTATTTACTTTAATAATAGTGTTCATGGGTTGGGTAAATCTCCAATGCATCCAAACTTGTGCGGGTTGGGTAATGGGTATGTTAGGGAACTGGCGCGGGTTGAATAGCCGTTGGGTTAGATTGGCTATAAACCCGCGATGCACTAGGGGGCTACGGGTAATAGTAGTGGTTGAGGGTAGGATATAGGAGTTAGGTAGTAGTTTTGGGTATTAGGGTGGTTAGGGGGTAGGGTTGGTTAGTAGTTGGGGTTACGGGTGGGTGGGGTTTAGGATGACTTTGTGTTTAGGGGTAGGGGTTGGGTAGTTGTTGGAGTGTTAGGTGTGGGTTGGGTGGCTATATCATGGTTAGAGGGTACGGCTGGGGGCGCACCATTATATTCTCAAGGTCAAGGGGAGGGGCGTGGCCATTTGAAGGGACACAATTATGACTCACTGATGAATAAAAAGACCCAGCCAATCAAAATCAATATAAAAGAATACATTCAAAATGAAGAATGATAAGGACTTTCCGACAAAGGTTGCGAATTAAAGAACAGTCATTTTCCGCGTCTGAAAAAAATCTGCCCAACCCCAACTTCATGCCCCTTCCCTGAAAATAAAAAACTGTGTGTCCTTTAATCAAATATTTATGGTATTGGTAGGCACGATGTTATATAACATTGTCTGGACATTTTACTGGGCCTACCCTATAAAGACCGTGGTTGTGATAGCTCAACTATTTTATGGGTTTATAGACACCTTTAAAAAACAGGAGAGGCAATGTTAGATACTGGTTGGTGTTCAGCTAGATTTGAACCAAATCAGATGCCTTTTTGATAATTTTGCACAAATTTAATTTGCTGTTTGTAATTTGTAATAAATATGGCATAGGATTTAACATTATTGTTGAAAATACCCAGCAGGCAAAATCAACACATTTGACAAAAAACAAACCATTTTACATCAGCGTGCAGAATGCATAACCATCATCATTATGATTTTCAATCAAAGTGTGCTACGGAGGTGGGGCTGGGGTGGGGGCTTGACATCTGCTGATTTGAAAGACTTCTTCCCGTCCAGCAAGCGCCATCACTCGCTTCCATTCCCGCTCGAACAATGCATTACATTGTTCAGTCATTTGGCTATCCCATTTATCCAATTTGTATATTGGTCTATGACTCTATGACTATATATAAACTCGAAATGAGATACCTCAATGTTCTGTCAATTCTGTCTTTTTCAATTTCTGTCGTTTCTGTCGTTTCAGCCTTCTGTCTTTTCACTATCTGTGGTCTTTTATTATCGATACTGAATTATAACTAACATTAGCACCTGGTAAGGACCCTTGGTATAGGCCTACATGTATGTACCGGTATATAATATTATACATCCCTTTCTCATAGGAATTCTGCATAATGGAATTGTCATGGTGGAGGCTCGTCATCTTGGCTGTGATAGTTTTAGTGCTAGCTGTATGGATTATAGACAAAATAACCATTGACATACGAGGAAGGTACGGTATGATTCCTGTTTATAGGCCTACCGAAATAGCAATAAACTGTAGGCCTAGCGGAACTGTACCAACAATCTGCACTCGCATGGCATAAATACAACGTCTGAGGGCACTTTTCGGTAATTTTGTTGCATTTCAGCAGTTCAGTGTGATAACTAATATTTCAAAATATGAAAATGAGCTATTTGGAGTAAATACGTACATGCAAAACTGATTGGATAGACGGACTCGAAAAGGTAATACTTTCGCGATGCATTATATTATCCAAATGATTATTGCGTGGTTCCGATAACTACAGAGTCTAGTACCGATAACGCTTTCTTACAGGTGAGAGAGAGTGGGGGGGGGGGGGGGGGGGGGGGGGGGCAATCAAGCTTCACAGTTCGTCGCCTGTGGCTTCGTTGCTCCTCCTTCATCCGTTATCTGTGATCTGTGATCCATTATTTTAAAGTGTATGGATTGAAATAATTCAATTGTTAAAATAAAGTTAATTTGAAAGTTAATTTGAAAACGTAGGCTAAGTAAAAAATGTACTTTATACACACCAGGCAAGTGGCCAAAATCGTGATTTTTATGAACAAATACATTTCACGGTATCAATTCAACCGATAAGTTTTTTTACGGTTTTTGTTTCATATTATTTCAGATATGTCCTTATAACAGGATGCGACACTGGTTTTGGAAATATGATTGCCAAGAAACTTGATCAAAGAGGGTGCCATGTATTCGCAGCCTGCTTAACAGAAAAGGGAGCCACTGCTCTACAAGCTGAGAGCAGTGACAGATTACAAACGGTGATCATGGATGTCACCAAGACAGAGAGTATCAAGTCGGCTATGAGGTGGTGAAAAGAAATATTCCAAAGGACAAAGGTATGACTATATATAAGGGTCACGTTTCCTTATTTTTAAGGATGTGCGGCTCAATATTTCGAAGGTCTTTATTCCGAAGGATCGTAATTCCGAGATAAATGTAAGGGACGAGGTCATTATTCCGAATCCGTATTCAACAAGAGTCATTAACCCTACCCTAAACCTAGATTACTCTAACCTAACCCTTGTTGCCTTTTCAAAATAACGACCTAAATTGTACAATGTATTTTCGGAATAAGAACCCTTACAGTTATTCGGATTGAACGACTTTTCGGAATAACAATAAACCCCGACCAAAACTATTCTTGCAGCCCTCCCCTATCAACATACACATACAATGTAGGCCCACACCAACAGAGAAAGTTGAAGCCTCTCCTATAAATATAGACTGTTACATACAATGCAGGCCTACACCAACAGAGAAAGTTGAAGCCCTCTCCTATCATCATAGACTGATACATACAATGTAGGCCTCCACCAACAGAAACAGGTGAAGCCCTCTCCTATCATTATAGACTGATACATACAATGTAGGCCTACACCAACAGAGAAAGTTGAAGCCCTCTCCTATCATCATAGACTGATACATACAATGTAGGCCTCCACCAACAGAAACAGGTGAAGCCCTCTCCTATCATTATAGACTGATACATACAATGTAGGCCTACACCAACAGAGAAAGTTGAAACCCTGTCCTATCATTATAGACTGATACATACAATGTAGGCCTACACCAACAGAGAAAGTTGAAGCCCTCTCCTATCATTATAGGCTGATACATACTATGTAGGCCTACACCAACAGAGAAAGTTGAAGCCCTCTCCTATCATTATAGACTGATACATACAATGTAGGCTTACACCAACAGAGAAAGTTGAAGCCCTCTCTTATCATCATAGACTGATACATACAATGTAGGCCTCCACCAACAGAAAAAGTTGAAGCCCTCTCCTATCATTATAGACTGATACATACAATGTAGGCCTACACCAACAGAGAAAGTTGAAGCCCTCTCCTATCATCATAGACTGATACATACAATGTAGGCCTCCACCAACAGAAAAAGTTGAAGCCCTCTCCTATCATTATAGACTGATACATACAATGTAGGCCTACACCAACAGAGAAAGTTGAAGCCCTCTCCTATCATTATAAACTGATACATACAATGTAGGCCTACACCAACAGAGAAAGTTGAAGCCCTCTCCTATCATTATAGGCTGATACATACAATGTAGGCCTACACCAACAGAGAAAGTTGAAGCCCTCTCCTATCATTATAGACTGATACATACAATGTAGGCTTACACCAACAGAGAAAGTTGAAGCCCTCTCCTATCATTATAGACTGATACATGTAGGCCTACACCAACAGAGAAAGGTGAAGCCCTCCCTATCAATATAGACTGATACATACAATGTAGGCCTACTCCAACAGAGAAAGTTGAGGCCCTCTCCTATCATTATAGACTGATACATACAATGTAGGCCCACACCAACAGAGAAAGTTGAAGCCTCTCCTATAAACATAGACTGATACATGTAATGTAGGCCTACACCAACAGAGAAAGTTGAAGCCCTCTCCTATCATTATAGACTGATACATACAATGTAGGCCTACACCAACAGAGAAAGTTGAAGCCCTCTCCTATCATTATAGACTGATACATGTAGGCCTACACCAACAGAGAAAGGTGAAGCCCTATCAATATAGACTGATACATACAATGTAGGCCTACTCCAACAGAGAAAGTTGAGGCCTTCTCCTATCATTATAGACTGATACATACAATGTAGGCCCACACCAACAGAGAAAGTTGAAGCCCTCTCCTATCATTATAGACTGATACATACAATGCAGGCCTACACCAACAGAGAAAGTTGAAGCCCTCTCCTATAAACATAGACTGATACATGTAATGTAGGCCTACACCAACAGAGAAAGTTGAAGCCCTCTCCTATCATTATAGACTGATACATACAATGCAGGCCTACACCAACAGAGAAAGTTGAAGCCCTCTCCTATCATTATAGACTGATACATATAATGTAGGCCTACACCAACAGAGAAAGTTGAAGCCCTCTCCTATTATTATAGACTGATACATATAATATAGGCCTACACCAACAGAGAAAGTTGAAGCCCTCTCCTATCATTATAGACTGATACATATAATGTAGGCCTACACCAACAGAGAAAGTTGAAGCCCTCTCCTATTATTATAGACTGATACATATAATGTAGGCCTACACCAACAGATAAAGTTGAAGCCCTTCCTATCAATATAGACTGATACATACAATGCAGGCCTACACCAACAGAGAAAGTTGAAGCCTTCCCTATCAATATAAACTGATACATACAATGCAGGCCTACACCAACAAAAGAAAGTTGAAGCCCTCTCCTATAAATATAGACTGATACATACAATGTAGGCCTACACCAACAGAGAAAGTTGAAGCCCTCTCCTATCATTATAGACTGATACATACAATGTAGGCCTACACCAACAGAGAAAGTTGAAGCCCTCTCCTATCATTATATACTGATACATACAATGTAGGCCTACACCAACAGAGAAAGTTGAAACCCTGTCCTATCATTATAGACTGATACATGCAATGTAGGCCTACACCAACAGAGAAAGTTGAAGTCCTCTCCTATCATTATAGACTGATACATACAATGTAGGCTTACACCAACAGAGAAAGTTGAAGTCCTCTCCTATCATTATAGACTGATACATACAATGCAGGCCTACACCAACAGAGAAAGTTGAAGCCCTCTCCTATCATTATAGACTGATACATGCAATGTAGGCCTACACCAACAGAGAACGTTGAAGCCCTCTCCTATCATTATATACTGATACATACAATGTAGGCCTACACCAACAGAGAAAGTTGAAACCCTGTCCTATCATTATAGACTGATACATACAATGTAGGCCTACACCAACAGAGAAAGTTGAAGTCCTCTCCTATCATTATAGACTGATACATACAATGCAGGCCTACACCAACAGAGAAAGTTGAAGCCCTCTCCTATCATTATAGACTGATACATGCAATGTAGGCCTACACCAACAGAGAACGTTGAAGCCCTCTCCTATCATTATATACTGATACATACAATGTAGGCCTACACCAACAGAGAAAGTTGAAACCCTGTCCTATCATTATAGACTGATACATACAATGTAGGCCTACACCAACAGAGAAAGTTGAAGCCCTCTCCTATCATTATAGACTGATACATACAATGTAGGCTTACACCAACAGAGAAAGTTGAAGTCCTCTCCTATCATTATAGACTGTTACATACAATGTAGGCCTACACCAACAGAGAAAGTTGAAGTCCTCTCCTATCATTATAGACTGATACATACAATGTAGGCTTACACCAACAGAGAAAGTTGAAACCCTGTCCTATCATTATAGACTGATACATACAATGTAGGCCTACACCAACAGAGAAAGTTGAAGTCCTCTCCTATCATTATAGACTGTTACATACAATGTAGGCCTACACCAACAGAGAAAGTTGAAACCCTGTCCTATCATTATAGACTGATACATGCAATGTAGGCCTACACCAACAGAGAAAGTTGAAGTCCTCTCCTATCATTATAGACTGATACATACAATGTAGGCCTACACCAACAGAGAAAGTTGAAGCCCTCTCCTATCATTATAGACTGATACATACAATGCAGGCCTACACCAACAGAGAAAGTTGAAGTCCTCTCCTATCATTATAAACTGATACATACAATGTAGGCCTACACCAACAGAGAAAGTTGAAGCCCTCTCCTATCATTATAGACTGATACATACAATGTAGGCCTACACCAACAGAGAAAGTTGAAGCCCTCGCCTATCAATATAAACTGATACATACAATGCAGGCCTACACCAACAGAGAAAGTTGAAGCCCTCTCCTATCATTATAGACTGATACATGCAATGTAGGCCTACACCAACAGAGAAAGTTGAAGCCCTCTCCTATCATTATAGACTGATACATACAATGTAGGCCTACACCAACAGAGAAAGTTGAAGCCCTCTCCTATCATTATAGACTGATACAAACAATGTAGGCCTACACCAACAGAGAAAGTTTAAGCCCTCTCCTATCAATATAGACTGATACATACAATGCAGGCCTACCCCAACAGAGAAAGTTGAAGCCCTCTCCTATCAATATAGACTGATACATACAATGTAGGCCTACACCAACAGAGAAAGTTGAAACCCTGTCCTATCATTATAGACTGATACATACAATGTAGGCTTACACCAACAGAGAAAGTTGAAACCCTCTCCTATCATTATAGACTGATACATACAATGTAGGCCTACACCAACAGAGAAAGTTGAAGCCCTCTCCTATCATTATAGACTGATACATACAATGTAGGCCTACACCAACAGAGAAAGTTGAAGTCCTCTCCTATCATTATAGACTGATACATACAATGTAGGCTTACACCAACAGAGAAAGTTGAAGTCCTCTCCTATCATTATAGACTGATACATACAATGTAGGCCTATACCAACAGAGAAAGATGAAGCCCTCTCCTATCATTATAGACTGATACATACAATGCAGGCCTACACCAACAGAGAAAGTTGAAGCCCTCTCCTATCATTATAGACTGATACATGCAATGTAGGCTTACACCAACAGAGAAAGTTGAAGCCCTCTCCTTTCATTATAGACATTTTCTCAGGTATAATATTCATAATCAAATCAACTAATCGTAGAAGAATGCATACATCAAGTTATAAAGTATGCATTTATTGTCATAATTGAACAATAAAATACCGTCCATCAGAAGATGGTTATTGCTATCATCAATACAGGAAATAAATATCAGGAAACGAATATATCAAGTCAGTTTCTATCGTGTTTTACAGGTCTTTGGGGTTTAATCAATAATGCCGGGGTCACTGGTCATCCAGGTCAATATGATTGGTGGACAAGAGAAGAGTTCCGATCTATCATCGAGGTCAACTGTTTGGGGGTCGTCGACGTTACCAATGTATTTTTGCCATTGATCAAAAAGGCCAAAGGTCGCATAGTTAACGTATCCAGTGCTCTTGGAATATTTTCAATGGCGACTGGAGGCTATGAAATTGCTAAATTTGGTGTAGAAGCGTTCTCAGATGGACTGAGGTAGGTCTTTCAGAAATTACTTGTGTATAGCACTGTTATACTTTTCATATAAGAACCCATGTTTCAGGGTAGCAATAACCCACCAATGGATCCAAAAGAGCGACATATCTCAAATTGTTATTATACTTTGATTGCACTGTGTGCAACATGTTGTCATTGGGTACGGGAACCTCATCCTACATCATTGCTGAAAGAAGTATATAAACTAGAGAGTCTCCTTTGAGCTTTGACCCTCCTCAAAATCGATTTTAATTTGACAAGGGGTATAGGTTAGTAGTTTATCATCCTCTCAACTACTTACCTAAGACTCTAACTTTTTTGGCGCAAATATCGATATAAATGACCTTTCCTCCTCTCTCAACTACTAACCCAAGGTCCTGGTGTATCCAAAATTGATTTAAGAGGGGGTCTTATTTTTTGGATCTTAGGTCTTAGGTTTTGGGTCTTAGGTCTTAGGTTTTGGGTCTTAGGTTAGTAGACACCAGTATCATATTGGATCTATTAAATGCATCGTAGTTACAGAAAATGTAGACTTCCAGATAATAGATGACCCCATTATGAAGAAAAAGGCAGTTTAGCGTGATGATAAACAGAAATCATTCTGATGAACAATCTGTCAGCCAGGGGTATGAGACTCAATTAAGGTAAAGGGTTATAATGTTTAAAAGTAGAAGTTAATTACAGGACAGTACGGGGGATTATCAAAAAAAAGTTTTCGGAATCACCCAGGAGTGAAGGAGCCAGAAACTTTTTTTGATATGTGACCCTTCAGAACTGTTTGAAAAGTCACTGTGTAAAGTCATACAATTCTCCCAATATTTATTACCGGTCCACAGACCGCCACTGTAGAGATCCTCAGATTGACCGCCATTGATTGATCCTTAGATTGCCTCACTAGAGATTGCGTTATTCCCAAAACAGCAATAAATAGTTAAAAGTGTTAACAGAAAGGGGTCAAAAGTCATGTAGTGGTCATTAGAGGTCAATCTGTGTACACCCCATGTTACCCATAATATTATTGTCACCAAGCTTGTAACACAATCTGAGGATCAATCAATGGCGGTCAATCTGAGGATCTCTACAATGGCGGTCTGTGGACAGGTAAAAGATAGTGGGAGAAATGTGTGACTTTGCACAGGGACTTTTTAAAGATGTCTTAAGGGTCACATATCAAAAAATGTTTCTGGCTCCTTCACTTCTGGGTGATTTCAAAAACTCTTTGATACCCCCTCGTATATAAAATAGAATTGCAGCAATTTGCATGTAAATAGGCGGATTGGAAGGTTACCCTTCGATACAGTCCTCATCTGATCGGAACATTTCAATATGGAGGCTATGAAATTGTTAAATTTGGTGAAGAAGCATTCTCAAATGGACGTACGAATGTCATCCAGAAATTAATTTCATATTAACCCGGAATGTTATCCAATTCAACATTTACAATCTTAAAAGTCTTCTCAAACTTATGGATTACAATGTAGTCCATGAAACACTGATCTAATCAAAATTAAACGAATGTCAGATGAGGCGTGAGGCGACCATGTTCATGATGTGTCACTAAGTTAATATTGACTGTACCAAATAGGGTCACAGCCATTTTGATAACTAATAATAATAATAATAATAAAGACATTTTTGAGCGCCTAACAACAGATAAATTCTCTAGGCGCTTTACAAAAACATCATAGCTGACTGCAGATGAACCAAAAACATAAGAGCGAAACAACAAAAGATTTGGTCACTGCAGTCAACTATGATTAACATGATAAAATCAAATGGTCTTAAGCTACACATTATACACATTATACACAATATTAAAAACATGAGAAATGATTAAAAATTACAGTCCCGCTGTACAAAAATCACAAAGCAAGTTCATACAAAAATGTTAATCAGTACATCTGAAGAAATAAGTCTTTAAAGCTTTCTTGAAAGCAACAAGTGATTGTATTGCACGAATGTCAGCAGGCAAGGAATTCCAGATGGTTGGTGCAGCTACTGAAAAAGATCTGCTACGGTATGTAATTGTCCTACAAATGCCGGGATGTTTCAGAAGAAGTTGAGATGAAGAACGTATATAGTGAGCGAGTCGGCTTGTATTGCGGTATGAGATCAGTGATATAATCGGGCGACATTCCGTGGATGCTTTTGAAAGTTAGAAGTGCGATTTTGTATGCGATGCGGTGACGAATTGGTAGCCAGTGCAGATCGTGAAGTACTGGACTAATATGATCATGTTTCTTGGTACGGGTTACCAGCCTTGCTGCCGCATTTTGAACTCGCTGTAACTTTGCAAGTTCGCCAGCAGGAAGTCCATATAACAGACTATTACATGAATCAAGCCTTGACGAAACAAACGCATGCACAAGCCGCTCGATGGAACTGCGATCAAGGTACTTTGAAAGTTGCCCAATCTTGTAGATGGCAAATGAAGCAGCTCTTACATGCCTTTAACATGGTCTTTCATTTGCAGCGTATTGTCAAATATAACACCCAGGCTTTTGGCAGAATTGCTGATGTCAATAGTCAAATCACCTATGGCTATTCTCGGAAACGATGGCGATTTCTTGAACTTGGAAGACACGTGAACCACCTCGGTCTTCGAATCATTGAACATGAGTTTGTTCCTAATGCTCCATGACTTAACATCGCAAATACACTTCTCCAGGCTCTAAATAGCATTGGAACGATCCGATTGATTCAATATCAAGTATATTTGTGTGTCGTCAGCGTAGGTCATGTTACGTAAGCCGTGAGCACTGATGATGTCACCAATTGGAGCAGTGTACATGGTAAATATCGTAGGCCCGAGCACTGAACCTTGAGGAACTCCTTCCATCAAAACACGTGGATCTGATAAAACTCCACCAATATCAACCGACTGTTTGCGACCAGTTAAATACGATTGAAACCATCTCAATGGAGTACCGTTGATTCCGTAGCGTTCGCGCAGGCGTCTGATAACAGTCTGATGGTCAATTGTATCGAACGCCGCGGAATAATCAAGTAACACTAAAATGGCTTCCTGGTGATGATCTACAGCTCTCAACAGGTCATTTTGGATGCGAACTAAAGCAGTCTCAGTGCTATAAAATTGGCGATATGCAGATTGTTTAGGAGCGTGCAGACTATGTGTTTCAAGATGTTCTTTTACTTGAATGGCAGCGGCTTTCTCGATTGTCTTAAAGAGAAATTTCAGGTTCGATATTGGGCGATAATTCTGATACACGTTACGATCCAGGCCAGGTTTCTTTAGTAACGGTGCAACCTGAGCCGATTTTAGCGACTGCGGAATTTCACCTGATTTCAATGAGCTGTTCACAATGTGTGTTATGTGCGGCAGAGTAGAGTCCAAGCAGCTTTTTAATAGAGTTGTTGGTATAGGGTCTAGACTACAAGTAGCAGAAGTTGACTTAGTGATAAGTTTCCTTACATCGTCCTCGGTAATGTTATGAAACGATGTAAAGGCAACGTTACACTTGTCCTGAACATCAACCGAAAGTTCTGGTGGTGATATGTTGTCCAGTTTATTCCGGAGATCGCGGACTTTCTTGTGGAAGAAGTCACCGAAATTATTCGCTAAGTCCTTTTCCGAATCATAATCTGGTAATGCACGACTTCCCGATGGTTTTGACATGCGATTCACAAAACTGAATAGTTGACGGTCACTACATTTTGCAACCTCGTTGCGATGGTGGTCACACTTAGCCTTCTCAAGCATCTGACGGTAGACTTGACATTGTTGATGGTAAATTTGTCTGTCTATCTCAAGACCAGACTTCAGCATTTTTCTCTCACACTTCCGTTTCAACTGCTTGGCCTCGCGCAAGTTATCACTGTACCAAGGCGAGTTGGGTCTTAGAATAACTGTGCGTTGTTTCAGAGGTGCGTGAGTGTCCAGTAAGTCACGTAAAACAGTTTCATACTGGTCCACAGATTGAGCTAGATCTTGAGATGCATTCACTTGTGGAATTGAATTCCTAATGTCCTTTGAAAAACAGTCGATATCGATGTTACGCAGTTTTCGCGAACGAATGTGTGTGACAACAGGCGGAGGACGAGAAATGTCCAGATGACACTTTACAGCCTTATGATCAGATGGTAAGCCGTTCAATACATTCACATTTGTAACAAGATCATCAACTTTCCGCGAGATTATTAAGTCGAGTGTATGTCCGTGTTTGTGAGTAGAAGCACACACATATTGTTCGAAACCAGAAGACTCAATAAGGTCTAAGAAAGCGGTAGCATCACGATCTGTGGGGACGTCCACATGGAAATTGAAATCTCCAACCATGAGAACGCGTCCAGGGTGAATTGTAACGTGTTCAAGAAGACGTGAGAATTCTTCAAAGAAGATCCGTGAGGTTAACCTGTTAGTTTTCGACGGTGGCGGTCTGTAAATAGTCAGAATTCTGAATGACGAATTTCCAGAAGATACGGTCGAATCCAAATGTTCGAAGGAGCGAAACTGATGAGATTCATCATTGTGCTTCACAACAAGTCCTTTGTGCGACAACAAACATACTCCACCACCTTTCCTTCGCAGCCGTAGTCGATGGTGAAAATTAAACTGTGGCAGAGTATTTTCAAGATCAGCAATTGCAAAGTCATCACGCGAATCGCCATTAAGCCAGCTCTCGGTTATCAACAATAGATGAAAATTTCTGCTCAATAATCAAGTCACAAATGGATGATGTTTTTTTCTTGATAGAAGCAGCGTTCCATACCCCTAGACATGCTTTTGGTTTTTTGTAACAATCAGTTGATTTAACGAGAGGAGCAGTCTTAATAGATGTCAGATTGTTCATGCATGCACCTCCAGAACATGTTTGTAAACAACGCCGTTGAGATATACGAGTCTTAATAGGTAATCGTTTACGCAACTTTCCACCTCGGTAACCTCGTTTTGTGATATTAGCGATCTTCAGATCTCTCAAAGTCTCCCATATCGATGAAATAAATGGTTGACATATAAAAGAGTTTGTCACACGTTGGCGTACGTTCATCAGCATTTCTTTTGAGTAGTGAAGGCGACTCATTGCAACGAAAACTAATAGAGTACATTGAAAAAATCCAAATTCGGCACCACATACGCCCGTAGTATACAAAATACGATGACAGTAGTTCACACAGATGAACATTAAAGTCTTTAAAACAGTTAATACGATGATTCGATGCGCAGAAATACAATAACATAATATACTTGCAGTACTTACAACATAACAAACATCAAAAGAAAGTCTATAGTCCATAATAGTTGCAAAAATGAAGAATTTACGATCAAATATTGTAGAGCGAAAGTGTATGCGGTGCGGCCAACGAGAGCGACACCCATTGCTTGTCATAATAACGGTACTTATACACCTTGTCATCCCATGAATAAGACCTGCATCATGGTCATGGGGTTAAAATGTTTTAAATTAGAAGTTAATTAACCTTTGTATAGTCCAGAATATTCAAAGAGCCTGAGGAAATTGTTCATCATAATTCAAGCTAACCAATTTGGCTCCAATCAAGTTTTTCAAATATTTAAGGTAAGGTGTACTTAATGCATTGATATGTTGAAATAGCCTTAACATTATCGGTTGTTACGTTATTTGAGGGCATCTTGTACCATATGCTGATTGAGTTCAGTCACTGAGTTCAGTCAAAATAAAAGCGGTTTAGATCCTGAAAGCCCAACATCTTTTAAAGTTGGTCGTAATTTACCTCCTTCAAGCCGCACTAAATCAACTATAATCAAATCTAGATACATCTAGTGCCTAGATCCAGTTTGAAGATACCACAAAGTTCCTGAACAACTATCTAGAATGCGATGATATCAGAGACGGGCATTGAAGCTTGTCTGGTTATCTCTCCTGCATGTATCACCTAGAATTTCCTTCTAGCATGTAATTGTTTTCCATCCTTTTTATTGTAGACTTAATATGATACCATTCAAGGTAACTGTCCACATCATAGAACCTGGTTACTTCCGCACAGAAGTGACAAACAAAGATGGCAATGTATTCCCTAAGATGGACCGTGTCTGGAATCGACTCACACAGGAACAGAGGGATGAATATGGAGAGGAATACTACCATGATTGTGAGTATATAAAGGTGTATGTTCCGATAACTTTTTTGGGGCTATGACATCAAGATGTTTTGATATCAGAAGAATCCCCATATTTTTCTCATATGTCTGTAAAATGTTAAGGGCCAGAAATGTTCCATTTAGAAATAATAGGCTAAAATGTGGTGAATTACAGGCAAAGGTGGTTAACCACCAGCCAGTTTGTGTACTACTCAATGGGCAAGTATTTTGTGACCTTGTGATTCTAAAATAAGAACCACTGGAGGTATGCAACTCAAACTTTGGAATGTGACAATTTTAAGGATGATCTTCCATGTAAAATAGAAAACATCAAGTTGAAAATCGAGCCAGCAATCAGAACATCTACCTTTAAACAAGATGTGATGTGTCATTTTACCCTTGTGAAATTTTGCAGATTTCATTTTGTCAATACATCAATTAAATTATACCTTGTTATCATAAATCTTTTATTCGTTTCATTCATTCAGAGAAAGCATTAGGGGTATTTAATAACCTTGAACTATCTCTCAACATGTCTGGATCATGTCTTTGATATGATCATATCATTCAAGCCACCCTCCCCCCCCCCTCTTTGATATGATCATATCATTCAAGCCACCCTCCCCCCCCCCCCTCCCCCCCCCCCCCCCCCCCCAGTCAAAGGACAAGATTAATGATCAAGACTGCAACTTGTCAGTTCTAACACTCCAGATTATTTAAATACTTTTTTAAACTGGGATTTTTCTTTAATTTTCAGACAAAAAGGTAATGGGCGAAAGATTTCTTGACAGTGCAAGTGATAAATTGTACCTTGTGACAGATGCCATGGAGCACGCCCTCAATGCATGGTGGCCATGGCGACGTTATCTACCAGGATGGGATGCTAAGTTAATATTCAAACCGCTTTCGATGCTTCCAGCCATCATCACTGACAACATTGATGTTCTGTTACGAATAACAATTCCAATACCAAAATCTTGCAAAAACAAATAAAAATCTGGAAACACAAAGTCAACTTCCGGTATATCCTTGGTGTAAGACATTCATAAGTGAGACTAGTGTAAAGACCCCATTCAAAATAAAGCTGTATAATCTTTTTATCCTTCATAATTATAGAGGATTTTGTGCTAGGATAATTCCTTGCTGTCTTACGCCAAGGATAAACCCAACTTGGTGTCATCAATTGGATCCGAAAACATTTTTATGAAATAAAATATTATACTGTTTTACTGTAAGTTGTTTTATATAAAGCTATAGGCCAAAAAAGTTAATACTTTGTCTCAGCAGTTCCCGCGCGCATTGCTTTTAAAATGGGATTTCGTGTGTAGCGCTACGTGCGGCAGCCATTTTTTTTTTTTTTTTTCCCCCAATTGTTTTCCAATCAAAAAAAAAAAATCATTTTGTTTTTCCTGACAAAAAACAACAAAAAACTAGTCAGTTGAGACTGAGAACACACATTCAACTAACTTTGTTAAGTTAAGAGATAACGAGAACACAAGCATACAATGTGCATTGATCATATCTGATTACTTTTATTAAAAAGAAAAAAACACAACTATTGACTATATTATTATTTTTATAAAAAAAGACCATAGCTTATTTTGGTAATTTTCTTAATTTTAAATTCACATATCATATACCTCTTTAGCCAAAAGGCACTGAGACAAAGTATTTAATTTGTTTGGCCTTACAGGCCTAGATTGTTAATTGACAATGATTTTACACTACTAATATATTTCAAAATAAAACAACACCTTTGGTAGTTGTAATTGTGTTGATCCTGAATTAGCAATCTTTTATTTACATTTGTCATATAAGTTACTATCACATACTCAGAATTGCAACACACAGTATTTATATGAAATACTTTTTCAATAATTTTCTGTCAATCTTAAAAACTAATTCCCCACTTTTTTATTTATGTTGTACAATTTACCCATTTCGATTTCTCGATGTTTTTGGTGTTGAAACAGCTAAAAATTGGCTTTTATCCAGTTACATTTGTACATTTTCTCATTGAAATACATTTACATTAAATAATAATTCTGCAATGGTATGCATTTCTAATAAGGGATCAGTCTCGTGATAGCCATGTATTACGTCATCCCATCACAGATTTATATATCATTTTGATAATCCGGTTCAAATATTATGTGGAACATTTTATTTATAAGATTTGTACATAGTATATTAGACACACACAAAAATGATATAAGACAACAGAAATATCAATTTAACATAAGTTCAGCCCAAACAACATTAAAAATTAATATTACAACCGTCAGCTGAAATGTAAAAGCTCTGTTAGTCTACCTCGTATACCGTGTTTCATTTCACTGTCACAATATTGAACAACACCCTCTGATACTTCGCCATGCCAAAAACCTCTTCCATCCGAGAACTGCCGCTGGGTGAGATGGGGAGCGGTCACAGTGAGTGAGCCCACTATTGGTACAGACACTGTGGTGTCGCAGGCAAGAAAGTGTTGTTCATAGAGTGTCAAGGAAAAGGAAACAGGTACGAAGAAGACTACAGCTCTGTATAAGTTGAAATTATAAATTGTATGTAAAACTTAATTTTAAAAATACTATACATTTATTTACATATACACCTATTTGGTAATAATTTACATAAACAATAAATACTGTGTGTCAGTTTACATTCAGAATAGCAACTAAACCATGTTTTAAAAGCAAATTATATGCTATTACTTCTGCATAACTATAACCAAATTCTGCATAGCAAATGATGATGTTGACATTCTTTAACCAATATCAGTTTCAAACATAGGTGGAGGTGGATGTACCGGGGATGCTGGGGTTTGCCCTCTAAATTTATGACCCCATCTTTAATTTGCCAAGCACCCCATAGATGTGTATCAAATACATCGAGGGCTCAGAAACACAAGGCCTCATAAAAATCTTTAGTCTTTTTCTCAAAATGGTCAAAATGGAGATAAGGCCTTGTGTTTATGAGCTCTCGAGTCCATGTATGTCCCTGTCATCCCTAAATTGTCCCTACCCCCTCCTAAATTATGATACTTCTGCCACTACTGCTTTTAATTTATGTACATACAATATAAGGTGTGTCCCAGGATTGATCTCTACGAAGGCCAAACAAAGAAGAAGGTCTGTCTCAGAAGCCCACCAGCATTGGTATGTGAAATGAGCTATGGCGCGTAGGTCTATGCGCTGGGGCTAAAAAACTTCTTTTTTTTCTTTTTTTTCTTTTTTTTGTGGATATTTTTTGTGGATATTTTTTTTTGGATTTTTTTTTTTTGATTTTTAAAAAAAAAGTTAAAAAAAGTTCTCCGTAAGCTTGGATAAGCAACAACAAAACAAAAAAGCCAAAAAAAAAAAATTCTGAGACAGACTATCTTCTTTGTTTGGCCTAAGCAAGTGGAAGTTTTGTTATCTATGAAATTAAAGGTAGATGTTCTGATTGCTGGCCCTATTTTCAACATGATGTTTTCTATTTTACATGAAAGGTCATCCTTAAAATTGTCGCATTCCAAAGTTTGAGTTGCATAACTCAAATGGTTCTTATTTTAGAAGCATAAGCTCACAAGAAATGAGCCCATTGAGCAGTACACAAACAGGCGGGTGGTTAACCACCTTTGGCAGTAATTCACCACATTTTAGCCTATAATTTCTAAATAGAACACTTCTGGCCCCTGGGATTTTACAGACATGATGAGAAAAATATGGGGATTCTTCTGATATCAAAATATCTTGATGTGAAAAAAAATCATAGCCAAAAATAAAGTGATCGGAACATACACCTTTAATACTAAGAAATTGGTCAAATTGTGATCTAATAATAACCTTTGTTTAGCAGCAATTTTCACACTTTTGTTGCATAAAGTTATTATGCTCTGAACACACTGAAAACAGTGGTTTTAGTACATTTCGACTATGTCATATTGGAGCATAAACAGATTTGTATACAAAAACAGATAAGTTTATCAGCTCAACCACATTTGAATATTTGTATTTCAATTCATATTAAATCTAAACACAAACCATGAACTTTGTATATCATAATACAGGGTTTATGTGTTGAAGTATGGCCCCAGTAGGTTTTAATTAACATACTCTTCGGAAATGCCAGAATTCTAGCAATACAAATGGTAATCATTTTAGAAATCTATCACAGTCTGTATATGTTGGTAACCGTCCAATACTACAGTGTGTTCATGTTGTTTAGAATCATAACACACGTGTGGATGACACTAAATTTGAAATAGCGCGGTAACTCACATAATGAGGTTGTGCTACAAATTATAAATGAATGATGATAATCTATTGGCCATCAACTACAGTCCTCAAAATAAGTAACTGACCAGGTAAATTTTATGCTCTTAACTCCAAAACTATAGCTCTTACGTAAAATTATTGAATTATAAAGTTGTAAGGAAATCTCTTCTCTTCAGTTTGAGAAATTGCACATTAAGATTAAATGAATAGTAAATCAGTTATGTGCCCAAAACCAAAACAAAGTCCGTTTTTCATTTTAATATTTTGTTCGTCTACACGCAGCTTTAAATTTGGACTAGCAACAGGCAAATTATTGCTTAACTGGTAGCAACAACTCACGGGTCGATTGTAAGAGTGAGGATTGGGGTCTTGGGGATGTTTCAATTGATCAATGCAGCCCATAAACATACCTGTCACATGGCCCTGCATGTTCAAAACCAAGGTGTGAAAATGTAAACTACAATTTGTTATGTTATATCCTTATCAATGTAGTGTTCTTAATTATTAACCGATCTCCATGAACAATGTCTCTTGAAATTAAAGAGAATCAATTTCTATACAACTTTATAATTTAATATTTTTACATAGGAGCTATAATTTTGGAGTTACATGGTTAAGAGTATATTTATTGCCTGGTCAGTTACTTATTTTGAGGGCTGTTTAACAATACCGTGTTATAGACTGTGGATCGCTGCACATACCAGGAATGAATAGTGCTTCTTATCCCTTCAGGTATATTCGTCTCAGGTTCTATGCACATCTTACCTCATCCAAATTATGTTTCTTGCCTTGATTGAACTATGGGTGTTTCGCAACAGGTGCAACACTCCAAAAATCACTTTTCCATGATGTGCAAAAACAGATTTTCTCCTTGCCATCTTGTCACACTTTAAACCATTCTTTTGTGCTGGTATATCCCCATTCAAATTTGTTGAACCATGGGATCAGTGTTATAGGTAACATGCGTAACGCTCCAAAAACCATATGGAATCCCTTTTCCATAGTCAAAAACAGAGATTTTCCCCTTGAGAATTTGTCATGCAAAGACCCCAGCTATTCAACCATTCTTTTGTGCTGGCCTGTCCACATTCAAATTTGTTGAACCACAGGTGTTACGTAACATGTGTACAAAAACAGATTTTCTCCTTGAGAACTTGTCACACAAAGAATGGTTGAATGGCTGGGGCCATTGCTAACTTGTCACGGTGCAAATAGAGATACAAGAGTAGAGTTTTGAAAGAGTAGCGAAGTTATGTACTTCATCCTGTCCAGAATACGGTCATAACGTCAGTGTGCATTCTGGTAAGAGACTCATCATTTACCTGCCAATACCGGAGTTAATATCTGTCACATCCATTGCATATTCCAGCGCATTCAAATCAGGGTAATTAGTCATGTTCACTGGTATAAGCTTTACATCCCATCCCACTTTGTGCTTCGGATGGGATGTACTAAATATCAGGTCTGATTGATGAATTGAAAATCTTACACTACCAATCTGTGTCACGATTTATTAGTGGTTTCTTCGACGTAGAGTTGCATCTGTAACAAAAAAAGATACAAAAACATTATCCAAATTAATTTAATATTTGATGGAGTATGAAGAAGTATTTCTACTTTTAAAAACAATGAGTAAGTATTTTTCCTGATTTTTTGAAAATTGGGCCTGCATATTTTGACTCGTTCCAATACTGAGAATTGTTGTAAGCCATTCAACTGTCTAATCACTTTTTGGACCAGCGAGGGGGGTGCCATCAAGTCACAAACTTGAGAGCAGGAAGGGGGTGCCGTCGAGCCATAAACTTGAGATTGAGAGCGGGGGTGAGGACGTGCCGTCCACCTAACCCGACACAAAAAATCTAGCTCGATAACTGACAGTGCCCATCACAACCGACGGGTGCTAGGGGCGAGGACGCTGAGGATCCTCTCTTTTTTTAGGCAATTAAACATTTAAAGAAGTGAAAAGGAAGTATTGAAATTAGGGCTGTAAATTGTAAATGCTTAGGAAGGAGTTTAAACGTTTAGAAATTTTGCTAAACGGCTTAACATAAGCCCAACTAAAAAATACACTAAATTTGCAGCAGCCAATGAAGAAATTTTGTATGCAATGATACGCAGATCATTTTACTCACTGTTTCAAACCAAAATTCAGAAATATTTCAGGATTTACCTAATATTGGAATGAAAAATAGTCATCCAGGAGATTTTCAGACAAAAGTTGGTTGCAATTTCAATTCCTGGGGATCCAAATTCTGTGCCTGCACCCGAAATGTGACATGGCACCACGAAACAGGCGGAAAGTCGCGGCGAAGATGTTGCTGAATTGAGGCAGCATAGCATGTTATTGATTTGCCGTTTAAATTGTTGTTGGTATGGACCCACGGTCCCTTCTATCATAGGGGAATTCTAAAATAGTAGTATGTATTGTTATGTTAAGAGTATTACCAGCCATGCCAGGCTATTTATTTTATAATCTAGTTATAATAAAAGGGTTTGGTCCATACATGGCAGGTAATAGAGGAGGAGGCTAATCGCGACACTACTCAAACAAACTATGTTTATAGCCGCCTATTCATTGCTAGGCTTATAGTTAACGTCGTAAGAATAATCCTCCTTGAAGTGGCCTTTAAAGACTATTATTTAGCCGCGATCGATCTCCATGCTCGAGCGGATTTGATGACACTTGTTTACCATGTCTATAGAGGCCTTGCACATGCTTCGGTCGGCTTTACAGAAAGGAATCATCACGCGTCATTCACTGCAATGATGGCATAATCCATTCAGTTTATTCTTTGAATTGAAGCGGGATTTTTGAAAGTGATGTTAACTCGCATGGATACAAATGGGATTTTTAGCTTCTTATAGTTTTGGTGAACAAAGTTCAGTAGTCTGCCTCGATTCTGCTGTATGTATCAGAAATGGAGCAATATTTGATTCAATATTACATTTTTCGGTCAACTTCGGTCACGATCATATCATCATAAATCGGTACGATATATGAGTAAGTTTATTTTGAACTATGTCTGAATTACAGGAAATTGCAGGAAATATATGAAAATAACCAAATTGTCGGACTTATTTCTTAAGAATTCACAGTTTGGGAACCAAATTTCCCTAAACAGAATGACGTATTCAATAATTCGTAACTTTCCGAATATACCGCCGATTTCGGTAGAAGTTTTGCTGAAATGTTCGTTCTCTGAGATCTCTTTCGGTGGTGTAAAATACTATCACGCAAGGTTTACGAGGGACCAAACATCCATGGTCTTAATTAAGAAAATAGATGTTATGCCCCTCGTACGCATGCGTGATAAAAGTTTGCAAATAAAATCTAGAAACACTTTAATACGTACACGGGACGTCAAACCACTCGAGTGTGGAGGTTGATCGCGGCTATACACATGGCTTGAAAGGCCGATTCAAGGAGGATTATTCTTACGATATACAATAGGGTGGTAATTGATCATGAAAGAAGGGAATAGGATTAGAAACAGGGCTAATCTGCGATTCAGCTCCTCTTCTATTACCTGCCATGGGTCCATACTAACAACAAACGGCAAAAATCAATAACATGCTATCCTAGCTCAATTCAGCAACATCTTCAACGCGACTTTCCGTCTGTTTCGTGGTGCCATGTCACAAATACTCAGCAGATTAAACGGTCAGAACATTAAACAGAAATTTACAGCCCTAATTAAAATACTTCCATTTCACTGAAAACTTACAGCACACTGGCTAATATTCTCAATTTGAATCAGCCAAAACCAAAGAAGTCACATCTTATTTAATTATAAATATTTACCTTTATTAAATGAGAAGACATTGATTTCAGTGGGATTATGTTTGCATCAGGTAGGCTGCTGAGCTCACTGTCAGCTTCAATCCAAGGAAAACCCTGAAACATAAACAGAATTTACAGTTTGTTACTATTTTACTATATAACTACATGTTAATTGTAGTTGAAATCTGGTTAAGTCACATTGTTTAATTTTCTTTATCAAACATGAATTAGTTTAGTTCAACACTTAAACATACCAGTATAAGGTGTGTGTTATGCTTTTGTGAATCGGCTATGCTTTGCTCTAAGTGATGGGGATATGTTGAAACAATGGCTTTTAAATATAAACTGGGCTCAAAAAAGAAACTTATAATTTCTCACATGGTCATATCTTGAAAATCTGTCCATCAAAATGAACCAAAATGACACACAGGATTACTTCAATACTTGAATGACATGACAATATCCAAACGATTACCTTACTGACAGAACTGAAATATGCACTGGCATGGAACCGCTTGCTGTATCACATGTCACAGCCTGGAAATTTCTGATAGAGTTTAAGGCACGTGAAGAAGTCAAAACAAATTGAAATGAAGGTAATGTCGAAATTTGATGGACAGATTTTAAGATATGACCATGTGAAAATGATACAGGTTTTTTTTGGCCCAGTTTATTTATGTACCACATTGACAGTATGTGCATGTGTCACTTGCTTGCTAAAGCTTAAATCTCATTAACCTTAACCATCCTGGAACCTACAAAACCCGACAGTGCTACAATATTGTACTGAGCGGTGGCCCGTCAATCTCGTACCACGCTCAGCGCGGAATTCAACTTGTGAAAAAAAGTGTTGAACCTCACCAATGTAGCTCAGTCAGTAGAGCATCAGACTTGCACCCATGCGGCCCAGGTTCGATCCGCGGCGCATGCGGAGACTGATTTTACCCTCAAATTTGACCAGTTTTTCTCCCCTGAGAGTTTATTTCACAAAAATATGCCCAGGGAGTTAGGGTTAATAGATTGTTAAACTTTGAGTCTTGCCATTTGTTAACTGAAATTCTTGTATAATGCCCACACAGGTCACAACCTATTTCGCTGGTGTATACAATTCGGTAGCTATTTTCAGAAGAGCCATACCACCTATGTAGGCTATCTACAGGCGCATACCAAATATTGAATTGATACTCATTACAATTTATTCTTGTTACTTGCCTGCACAAATTGGCTGTCTTCCATGTCTAATGTTGCAGAGGCTTTGGTGAATACTAATATGTTAAATGAACAATCTGAAAAGTAATACGAATAAAACAAATGAATCACCTGACAACAATCATCCGTTATCACACTCTATATCCCACCAAAATGACATGAAATACAGTTTCAAATCTCTCTTCATATTTCACAATCTGCCCGGAGGCCCCTGACCATCAAAAACATCCCCTTTTCCATCAAAATTACCATAGTGCACACTTTCAATGAGTCAGTAAGTACTAGTGTGTAGTCAAAGTCTGATGTAGCCTACAAATTGAAATGACAAAATCATTGGATGGGATTGGGATTCAATAATGAAGAATAACATTAAGATTTGATTTTATTATTTTATTATCAATATAATTATAACAAAGCACTACATGTTTTATAATGTTGTTGTTTTCTTTTTAAATTTCTCGAGAACATTGTTGTCCCTTTTAAGATCTAATCTTGTTGCAGTTTCATAAGCTCTTTGTTTACCAGCATCAAATGCTGATGAATTCCTGAATATTCTATATTAATTCATAACTATCACTTTTATCCAGTTATACTCACACCTACCAGGTGGTATCTGACGTAATAATGAGTCGCATGTATTGATGCGTAACAGAAACGCCCTCAGCGATTGCTCCAATCTCATCAGGTATCCGTCATCCCTGTAAAGAAACATAGGAGGGTTTCAAATTAGTGTTGATAATAAATTGCAACAAGGAAAAAATAGTTGATACTAAAGTTTGATCAGTTCCAATCTGTCGAAGCCTCTTTACAGCAGCGAATGAACAGAAGGACGTGGGCACGCTGAAGGCAATAAGCGCACTGTGCATAATATGTGTGACGCGTGTATGTGATTAAAAAATTGTGCGTGTGGCCATAATCACGCACATACGCCACGAGGGCCGATCGCCATAGGCACTGTGTCGTCTTATTCGTGATTACTCAACCCCGAAATTGCGGGTCGCCATTTATATTTCCTAATTTTGACGCTAGGTGGCAGCATCCACAGAGGTCTCAGATGTGACGTCATTGCCTTCGTAATTGATATGAAAATGAACTTTGCACATCAATAGCGATGTTATGGTACTGCATAATGTTTCTATAATTTAACTGTAATTGAAAAGCAATGACACGTTCAAAACCCGATAAAAATCGGAGTTCATTTAGGCAAGATATATCGGTTTATTTGGAAGGATTTTTTTTTGCAAAAAGATATGTATTAAAGTAATTTTCAGGCTCAAAATACGGACTTGTACCATTAAATTACCAAACTTTTTTTAATTTTTTTAGGATAATTAAATATTTAAGTTTTCAAAACTAAAAACACTTTTGATGGCAAATGAATGGAAAATAGTGTTTTCCAGGGACCATTTATGTGTGTCGATTGTCGAATATATGTGATATTATTTATTAATTTTATAAAATTTGTCATTTTATAAACAGAAATGTTAAGTTGCCGCATTGCAATGCACAGTATTGATGAAATACTGTGGTGTATATTTGTTATTGTAGTGAATATAGAACAAAATGCAAATAAATATATTGAAATATTTCTTGAGCTAGACTTTTAGAGCACCATATTATTGCAACAGTGCTACAGTTAAGGTATACAGTCATGGATCAAGTGGTATCGATTTGTTTTGAGTACAAAGGAAAGGCATGTTGAAGTTCGTTGAAGAGGTCGGTAGCAATAGATTAATTTATAGATAAGCGTTAACAGCTAATTAAAACTATCAACTTGCAAAATAGAGGGCAGTGCGAATAAGTGTCCGGTTGCAGACCTCGTGACGCTTGGATTACTTTTGCACGTGGAGAGATAAAAAAAACGAATATTTCTCGCCAATTTGGAACTGATACACATTCTATTCATGCAAACGCATAGCTTGTGGTTAATTGTTCATCCTTCTGTCATTGGCCACAGACCACAGAAAGAAGAGGGTTTCTTTCAACAAACACAATGCACCATAAAGTTTTGTGAGCCTTGAGGCTTATATTGTTTAAAACTTAGGACAAAGCTCTCTATGAAGTTAGTCCCTGTGATTATCTTCTTCATATTCATAAAATACCTGTCGCGAATTGTTGTGCAGTGGAATGTCCTTTGTAGGTAAAGCTGTGCAGTGGATGTGTGCCTAGCCAGCAGCCACGTAGATGAAGCGAAATGATTGTGACGATTACCTAATGGCAGCGTAATAATAATGACAATCGCGCCTGGAGCATCCTGTAGGAAGGATTAGTGCGCGTTATAAATCCGAGTTACTGTAAAACCACTAAATTTTGCAGAGGGATTTAATTTTGCGAAATTAAATACCCGCGAAACTGACAATTTTTGCTTTGAAAGTAACAGTAAAATATCCAGATTCGCAAAATTAAATGCCCGCTAATTAGCGAAATAAATTATAATGAAAGCTAGCTGTGGTGTGTGTGCATCAACATAGTGCCTAATCCGGATTGATAATTTGAGATAAATTACTGGTGAACAATGTTTTATTGAAGAAAAAGTGGTCAAAAAGTGCTCCTCTCTCCTGTACTCACTCTTCTGGTGGTTCGGTAGGTGGTGCTATTTCAAAGGTGTATCTCTCTAATGGCTTCTTATCTGGGTTTAATATTACAACAGTAAGAGACTGGACTTCATGCTGTGGATAAGAAACAAATCATGCATAATAATAGGGGTGTGCTATAAAAGATGGTCATACTTAATCCAAATTGTGAAAAAGAAGGAAAAAAAGTCTATTTTGAAAATAAAAATAAAACAGTATTTTTGATCGTTTTTGTTCCAATTCATTTGATTTTGTTGGCAATACCCATATTTTAGGGTACACGCTGGTTTTATCTCACTTAATCCCTTTGTTTTCTTGTATATGGTCAATTGAACTCAAATTTTGGACTGTGAGGGCACTTTGCGAAAGGGTAGTGTTCGATTGAGCAAAACAGATAGAACCTCCTATAGTTTTACCATGTATGTATGTAGGCCGTCCACAAGAGGTACTTCAGTACCACTTGAGTGACTGCGACGTGATCAGTGAACAAGATCGATTGGTGCACCATCTTACATTACTTCCCCTCCATGGATGAAGATTCTCACGTTATACACATGACAAAGACCTCAAGTGTATCGCATTTTGAAAGGATTTCTAAGTGCTGTTTCAACTATGAACTCAATCACTGACTCAATCCCTTTGAATAATATAAGAAAGCATCGCCCTAATAATCTGATGACATCAACAAACAGATCTTTTCATTTCATATGGGATTTACATCAAAACAGTACTTTAGGGCATGACCACTGGCCTGCCTTATCTGGTAATTGGAGAATTTATAACCGGTCAAAAGCTAAATCGACAGTATAAAAGTGCTTAGGCACTGGAATAATGTGAAATTAACGTAAATATGATGACTCATCAAACTTGTTCAACAAACAAATCCTAGATTTATAGGCACACAGCCTGAATTCAGTACTACTGATGGGCACCAAATTGATATCAATAGTCAAAACGTTTGGCTCTGGATCACGCCCAATCCAACGACAAAACCTTTGCAAGAATATACACATCGAGGGTTTAGTGCAACAAAGAGCTATCTGCAATTTTAGCCAATATGAGATTTTGGTATCAAAATGATCCGCACAAGATCATGAACCTAATTATAAGAAAATACTAAATAGGCTTAATCAAAAAGGTTTGAATAGCATTTCTTTTAACTAGTCAAAATCGATGTTTTGGTGACAATGATGGGTACAAATCTTTAATTCACTTATTCTCAAAATGACCGAAATGCAGATAGCCCTTTGTTGCACTAAACCCTTGACATGTAACGGTATACGAAGATATCATGACTATAATTCAAACAATAGGCACCCAGAAAACAAATTTTCTCTCTCTCCTAGCAACCTACCTTGATAAGAAGTGGTTTAATTCCTTTAAGAACATCAAGTATGTACTGGTTTACATCGGGATGCCTTGATAACTGAAATCAATTGAATCATTGTAAAGAAAATCATATATCTGGTCATTTCATTTTTTTTTTTATGCGTAACCATAGGCACAAGGCAATTCCCCACCATCCCCTCCGACTGAAGGCTAATCCTATGACCTCCAAATGAAGATGATGAACACATGCATATCAACAAGTCAAAAGCAGTCAGTACTGCCTCTGATCATAAATCTTGCAACAACCCCTGCCTTTACCATGTACAGGGTGACCCAGAAAATGTTGAACCCAAAAATCACAAACTTAAAAAGAAAAATGAAAAATGAAACTAAATAAATATGGCATTATGTTTTCAACAGTTATGTAAACAGTTTAATCAGCTTTCTGGAGAACTTTAGACCATGTAAATTGGCCTTATCAAACTAAAGATACACTTGCTTGTGTGACAGGGGGTGTTTTCGCCCTTTTGTAAAAGTGAAAAAATTGTAACTTGGTTCAGATATGACACTTAATTTTGTTCTATGTACGGTGAGTTAAGTAATCTTTGATTTTGATCTGTATTTATCAAATTACCATTTTCAAATGTAGTCAAGTGGACTTCAGTTTTTGTTTTCAAAGTCTCTTATATAATAATAATATTGATTTACATAATAAATGAATATTGATGAGATATTGTACGGAAAGAAATGGTTTCAAACAGGCACTTGTTCTGCTCATGTAGCATGAAACCATTTTTTGCACTTCACTTTACACTACAAAACAACACTTCTTACAAAATTACACATATTTTAAGTTTCATGTCATTGTGGCCTATTTTTATGATCTAAAATGTTTCAGAAAGTTAAATGTATGGTGTACATAGCTGGTGAACGAGTTATGCAATATTTTGTTATTTTAATGGTAAAAAAAAAAGAAAAAAAATTGAATTTTGTGATTTTGGGGTTCAACATTTTCTGGGTCACCCTGGTAGTACATTTTTGGATCCTTGGTTTTTTGGAGCACGTTATGATGATAATTAAAACACTATAGATAAATTATTTTATTTCAAAGGAGATAGAAACACATAAAATTCAAAGACATCTTGATGAGTTAATCTATTTCACACCCCTGAGAATTTGTTTTCTCCTTTTTCACAAAATTAAGAATATTGTGTTTGGAAAAAAAGAGTTATAAATGTATGTTGTATTTTACTATTTCCACATACTTCACCAATCAGCGCTAGAAATTGTGGCAATATGTGCACCCGAAATGACCAAATTTCCTGGCGGATATTGCTGATTATCCAACCGATAATTTTGACACCAAAACGACTGAAACAATTGCGAATTAATACAAAAGGATCTGGGCGCGCATGAAGGCATCAAGCGCAATGCACATCGTATCATGTGTAACACGTGCGTGTGGCCCAAACTGCCTCTATCTGGACATAATCGCACAAGTACACTTGGATTACTTTTGCCCACAGAGAGATAAAAAACAACAAATATTTCTCGCGAATTTGGAACTGGTTAAACTATAATCTATTTCACTTTACCTGTACTGGAACATTGTATTTCTTTCTACTCTCAAATATACCCGATGGATAAATGTCTCTTGTGTATAGTATCTGATGAATGGCAATCTCCAAAAACTCACAAAGGATGTCTGCAGCAGCTGTACAGTACAAAATATTCAAAACAAATGATTATGACAACAATTACTTTTTAATGCAACTGTCCATGCTTGTTTAAAACTTAGGTCGGAAGAAGTTCAGGCATGAAAATTTTCAGCGTTTCCGCGGATTTCAGCGTTTTTTATTTTGCTGAGAAACTTTTCAGCTTTTTTTTTACATTTAAAAAAAAATTAAAATTAAAAAAAATAATTAAATTTATTTATTTATTTTTTAAATATTTTTTTCCTTTTTCTTTTTACTTGAATTAACTAGAGATGATTGTAAAGATAGTCTTATTTCTTGTAAAATTGGTGTTCCAGGAGGGCTTCCAAATGGTTTTTAAACCATAAAAACCAAAAAAGATTAAAGGGAGCGCTGCCCCCTTGACTCCCGCCGGGCCCTAAGTCGGGCCCTGGACATGCACAGTTGGAATTCCCTGTTCTACGGGCAAACGGATGGGTTGGTCCGTTGGGGTTGATTTAGAAATATGTTTTACTTTTTTCCCCTTGAAAATGAGGTAAGCCTTAAAGCGCTGTTTCCAACTGTCGGGAGGACGTTCTACGGAATAAACCATATACTTCATGAATTTGACTGTTCAGCGTTTCACCCAACGGTTGGGAAACAGCGCTAACCTCCCTGAAGATGACCGAAAAACATTTTAAAAATTGTAAAAATATTGCCGTTTATGCGTTATTTAGGTCGGTATTCAGTGGCGTAGCTAAGGTGGGGGCATGCCTGCCCTGACCGAAAAAAGCCCTTTGTGCCCCCGCCCCCAGCCCTATTTATGCCCCACCCCAGTCTCCGGATGTAGTGTGTATAGGCCTATATGCATTCTGACAATTTACAAGGACCATTTTTCGTGGGCATTTGGTGTACAACAGTACAACATGCCCTTACTTCTAGTACTACTTTCTTCACCACCCCCCCCCCCCCCCCCCCCCCCCCCTCTCAAGTTTCCTGATCTGACTGAAAAAAATATTTGGGCACCCTTTCACAAAATTTTCTAATTTTGACCGCCCCTCCTCCCCCCCCCCCCCCCCCCCCCCCCCCCTCCCTGAAAAAAATCCTAGCTACGCAACTGTCAGGAGCTGTGACTGTCGGTAATCGGTTTTCATCTGCTTATGAACATTTTGTTCACCGATTTCTAGGAAAATGGGTCAGTCGGGCCCATAGAACAGGGTTTCTTTTATTCATCGACTTACCAAGGAATTAACTCGACAAATCATACTCTTTAGAAAAGGATACTACAGAAGGACTTGGACACACTAACAGACTGGCAAAATAAGTGGCAAATGGAATTCAACGCCAAAAAATGTTACGTTCTCCGAGTCTCACACTCCAAATCACCTCAGCAATACTCATACACTCTTAATAATACAATATTACAAGAAACAGCTTCACATACATATTTAGGGGTGGATCATGATCTCAAATGGAACTCACACATAAACAGGATTGCGTCAAAAGCAAACAAAACGTTGGGCTTTATAAAAAGGAACTTATACTCATGCTCAACCCAAATCTAAGAAATGTCATACACATCACTTGTACGTCCAATCATGGACTATTGCTCAGAATGCTCCTCCTCTGTGTGGGATCCACATACCAAAAAACTCATAAACCAATTAGAGGCCATACAAAACAGAGCAGCCAGGTTTTTAAGTGGAAAATATAGCAGAGGAAGCAGTATCACAGTAATCAAACGGGATCTAAAATGGGAATCTTTTCAACACCGGAGGACTGTAGTTAGAGGAAACCAGTTTTTATGATCAAAGTAATACTTAGGCATACTAACTACCATCTGAAACAGTTTACCAACATTCGCCGTTTATCATATAAAATTTCATGATTATCTTAGTTCCGATATGATCATATCGAAATCATATTCGGAAGTTATGCATTGTTTAACTCACCTACTTACGCGGCAAATCTCAACCCGGAAGTGCCGTTATTTGCTTAATTTGGTGAATTTGGCATGAAGGCGATATCGGAATTGTATGACATTTTGGATTTGGGCTATGTTGATGATTATCTTTACATTATTTGCTCATTTACTATATCGATACATCTCTCAATGCCCCTTTTAAGTATGTGTACATGGTATGACACGGCATGCCATGGACATGGATCATGGATGGACGGTGCATGACCCAGCAGTCCAGGGTCCGGGAAAGGTGAGCATGACCGCTGTATTCAAATTAATTGCGCTACTCTGGGCTAAATCTATAAGCTTCTATAAGTCGATATAATCTCATAATCTGCTGGAGTAAACAGCCGAAGTCGTACGGTGACCAACCGCTTGTCAGATCCAGATAGTTCCTCAAGTCAGAGTTTATTGAATGGCTTCTGAATTCGGCACCATTTCTTTTTCATTTTTTTCAGACGGAATCATTATCATGGAATCTCACATACTGATCGTTTTATTCACTATTTCTCATCAGAGACAAGATTGATACGTTTGTAAGACTCACCTTCACATTTTTTGAAAGTGTCTTTTCCTTCATGGGACGTCATTTCCAATTGTTTTTGTAAAAATATACCCGGAAAATACCCGAATAGCAGACGCCATCCGTGACGTGAAAAATGTAAACAAACTAGAGACGGGCAATTCAATAAATGCACCTCCTTATCAATTTATACATGTAATACCGCCCATCCATACCTGTATTAACTTATGGGCGGCCAACGAGTTCACAAATCTGTCTGGAAAACCTAAATTCCGCCGATACCGTAGGGCCATGGACCCCGGGCCATACCATCTGATCAGGAAAGCCTGAGAAGAGGCTCTACCTTTCCTGGTCTGATAAATCCATGGATAGCCCAATGCAAAAGAGAGTACCATTATTAGATTATATGTATATGAACAAAACCACTATCTACACCGTTAGTCTAAGAAAAAGGGTGGTTCAGGGGTTCTTGGCTGTCCCGTATCATGGACCCATTTATAGAACCTGTAAAGGTTCCTAAAAGTTCTAAAAAGAACCTTTATAGGTTCCAAAAGAACGAAAAATGCGTCTTTATAGAACAAGGTTCTCTACAGAAGTTTTTGGGGTTCTTAAATGATTACCTTTGTGACGGGGCCGGGGTTCCATGGGACAGCCAAGAACTTGACCCATCCAAGAGTGTATAACGGCCAGAGCATTCATAAATACTTTGGTGGTGGGGAGGCGGGGAGGGGGTCAAAACAGTTTTGAAGCTCCAAAAAGGGGGACATCAAGTTTGAAAAACCCTAAAGAGGGGGCTAAAAAGCCGGCTTACATTACAATCGTACCCGAGACCGGGGGCTATCAACTTGTACACCATTGAAGTATTTATTATAAGTGATAATTCTCATTGAACGGTTATTGACTTGACTTATACTTATTATAGTCATTCACTATTGCAAGGGACCATACAAATTCGAGAAATAGTGTCTATTTTTTATATAGAAGAAAAGTACTTTCCTCTATGCAAATAAACTGCTCACAAAAAGTATCGAAACACTTAGAAATAATCCAATATATAACGGCTCGAAAGGGTATGCATAAATCGAAGCAAATAACCAAGTGCATAATTTTGTTCTGCGTATTTTGACACCTCGATCGATGAGATACGATGTTGCGGAGCGGAGTTATTGTCATTTCAATGGTCGTGGGTCCCGTTCAAAAATGACAATCACCCTATAGAAAGAGGTTTGCATTACCAGATTACTGTTTAGAATGATCAGATTCGTGATTTTCAATAGGGATAAGTGTCACCTTGGAAACTGGACCCACGATCATTGAAATGACAATAACTCCGCTCCGCAACATCGTATCTCAACGATTGAGGTGTCAAAATACGCAGAACAAAATTATGCACTTGGTTATTTGCTTCGATTAATGCATACCTTTTCGAGCCGTTATATATTGGATCATTTCTAAGTGTTACGATACTTTTTGTGAGCAGTTTATTATGCTTCGCGTTATATACAATGCGTGCTGAAGGGGGATACTGTCTGACGTAATATCTAGCGGAGATCAGCATTTTTGAATCGACGTTTTGTTGTACAAAGAGGGCTGATTTTTCATAATCCTTAAAGGTAAGTTCATACATGTAATACAATTGTAAAAATATACAAATCCCAGTTTTTATCAAATATTTTTGTAATCGAGGGCGCTGCCTCCACCATCTCTTAAAGGCATATTATGTGATCTTTTCCAGAGGGCGCCCTCTATTCATGATTTTTTTAGAAAGTAGATTTTCTTGCAGATTCACATTCCGATCATAAATCATACATACATTCCAAGTTACAGAGCGATACGATTCCTAATTACCTCAAAATCATGGTTTTAGAGTGAATTTAGAGTGAAAAATATAAACTATCGGGATTCCGACAGTTTATTTTCACTCTAAAACCATGATTTTGAAGTAATTAAGAATCGTATCGCCCTGTAACTTGGAATGTATGCATGATTTATGATCAGAAATGTGACGCAATCAAGAGGAATGAGTCGGATGTCGGGCGCGGGGAATCCCAAATTGAGATATGACCAATTTAGTGTGAGGGGTATCCATAAGTTTTGATGGAAATTTGTGAACTTCATTTGACATAACTTTATGACAAAAAGTCGTATAGACATGGGGTTTTCAGTTTCTGAAAGCTCTGAGTGTCCTCTCTAAGACGGGATAAAAAAAACTCATTTTCGACCCGGGTCGACATCCGACTCGTTCCTCTTGATCGTGTCACAAATGTAAATCTGCAAGAAAATCTGCTTTCTATTTTCTTTTCGATGTTGAGGGCGTTCCCTGGAAAGATCACATAATATACCTTTAATGCCCCTTTAATCATTCTACATACATGATGATCTAAGGGTACAGTCATCACAATAAGTAACTGACCAGGTAATAAACATGCTGATAACTCTAAAAGTATAATTTCTACATAAACATATTTAATTATAAAGTTGTTGAGAAATTTCTCTTCCTGAATTTGAGATATTACACGCTAAGAATGGTTGATTAATTAGGAGGTTACGATCCCAAACGTTAGGGCAGGTCTGATTTTCATTTTAACATTTTCTTTTCAACACGGTAACGGGGAGAGTATGATGACAGGTAAAGCGTGTGTGCCATATTGATCAACCGTAACAATGCCACCGGGCGACTATCCAACAACCAGGCGCAGGCCAACGACGGGTGAATTAGCATTATTACAGGCTCCGGGTTCGGGGTGGTAGGCCTGTAGCCAGTACCTCGGGAAAATAGATTGCACTATTTCCCCTCTAACCATGTAGTATTTGTATACTACCACTACCAGTAAGCAATAATTTGCCGGTCTGAGTCCCCGTGTTGAATATGAAAATATGAAAATGAAAATCAGACTTGACAGTACATTTGGGATTGTAACTTCTATAATAATCAGCCATTCTTAGCGTGTAATATCTTAAATTCAAGAAGAGACATTTTTCAACATGTTGTTGATTTAATATGTTTATGTAGGAGTTATACTTTTAGAGTTATCAGCACATTTATTACCTGGTCAGTTACTTATTGTGATGACTGTAGTGTTATTATGTCAGTATAGAACCTCACCCTGTTGACTTTCCATAGGCGTAAATCCGGGGGGGGGGGGGGGATAATCAATTTAAAAAGAAACCTATACACGATGTTCTACGAGGGAACGGCGAGCCAGCCAGCCAGCAGGGAGGTCACGCTGCATGTCAAATTTTGTTGTACGCAAGAAAACAATGGAGTCCCAGTGACTGCAATAATTATTTGCTAGAAATAGCTTCGAAATGGTCTATTTGGGCATCTCATAAACTGAGACACGTGTTAAAAATCATGAAGATTTTAGAGGAGGGTCAATAACATCTGCAGAACGGTTATTAAACACGTTTTGTGACCAAATTTGTGTCGTAAAATGTTGGAAAAGTCGCATTTTGAAAATCTGTGGTCTTCGAAATTACAGGAATCCTACCTCATTCTTAAAACCTCACCAAATCTTTAAAATGAACCCTCGTCTACAAAAAAGTCCATGTACGTATATTGCTCTATCTGCTTGGAGATAGCGAAGACCACGGAAACTACATAGCTTCATACCACGTGTGGCGGGACCGAGCCGGCGGCGCCGAAAACCGACCACGAAGCGTGCAGAATGCGTTTCGCAGATCTGACACCACTATTTTTTTTGTTTAGGTATGGGCAGGGTTAAAATTAGAAACCTGTTAATAATTGAAGACCACGTGCGTTCGTTTGCAGGGCAGAACCTGCGTTTCTACTGTGGACAACGAAGAACTGGACACACAGGTTATAATTCCCTTGGACTATTTATTCTGCACACACACAACTCCAACAACAGTTCAACTACAGCACTTACAAATTATTCCAAGTGTTTATGATAGTGAATCGTGAATATGACCGTGACGGATGAAAATTTAACCAGATAAAAGTATTTAATGAAGTTGTGCTACCAAATATTATATACTGGAACCAAAGCAACAGATATTAACCAGCCAAGACTATACAAACCAAAGACATTAAAATAAAAAATTGTACCACCATGGAGCGTTAATTACTCCTACAATATTGCTCCTCGTATTCTTCAGTCAATTTCTTACTGATACTGGCACCCTTCCTTCAGCTTAACTCTAATGAAAGGATGTCAATCAAAACGTCCAATTTCTACCAAATTTCGATATTTTCCCACACAGCTTTCCGATTTTTCTTCATAGCATACCAGTTACCACGCGTTCAGCAAAAGATGGCGTTTAGGGTTTTTTTACGCTGTACGGCGCACGCCCGAACCAATTAAAGGCATATTATGTGATCTTTTCCAGAGGGCGCCCTCTATTCATTATTTTTTTTAGAAAGTAGATTTTCTTGCAGATTTACATTTCCGATCATAAATCATACATACATTCCAAGTTACAGAGCGATACGATTCCTAATTACCTCAAAATCATGGTTTTAGAGTGAATTTAGAGTGAAAAATATAAAGTGTCAGGATTCTGACAGTTTATTTTCACTCTAAAACCATGATTTTGAAGTAATTAAGAATCGTATCGCCCTGTAACTTGGAATGTATGCATGATTTATGATCAGAAATGTAAATCTGCAAGAAAATCTGCTTTCTATTTTTTTTTCGATGTTGAGGGCGTTCCCTGGAAAGATCACATAATATACCTTTAAGCAATTAGCCAATTAGCAACTCTAGTTGCTCCAGATAGGAGAGGCCGATCAGGTAACGTTCAGGCAATCTATATGATAAATACATTTATTTTACTTAAAAAAAAACACCTCAATCCCGCTACACACGGAATGAAATCCGCCATAGACATTACATTGCGAAAATCGTACGGATTTGCACTACAGTCCTCTGTGTAGGGAGTGTTGACAATTATAGCAAGGTCGTTTGACTATTGTTTTTGTGCATGTTTGTGACGACTGACCCCGTTTAACAATTTTCATAGCTTTCATATAGGGATTGGGTGACTTAGGCCTAACTATTGACCGGGAGCCGCTCAGAAAACCGAGGGCACGCCAAACTGAGACAGCCTGGGCCGCGATATTCCACATTAGACAACGGTGGTTGCCATAAATAGACATACGGAACGGTAGCGCCGCATAAACAGAAAGCTTAATGTCCCAGATAGCAATACAACGTTGGGCCAAGGTTGGGACAACGTAATCACTTACGTTGGGGCAACGTCAAAATATGACATTGGGCCAACGTAATTTTGTCCGGCTAAACAACGTTGGCTCAACATCAGTTGTTTGACGTTGGCACAATGTTGGCCCAACTTTGGCCCAACGTTTCAACAACAGCGTTGGCACAACGTTGGCTCAACGTTGGTCCAACATTTCAACAACAGCGTTGGCACAACGTTGGCCCAATGTTAGCCCAACGTATAAACAACAGCGTTGGCACTACGTTGGCTCAACGTTGGCCCAACATTTCAACAGCAGCGTTGGCACTACGTTATTGCCATGTAGATTTATGTATTCAGCCAACGTTCAGGTCCAACATTGCCCTAACGTTTCAATGTTAAACAACATTGGCACAACGTTAGTGCAATATATTTGTCTGTTGGGCCAACGTTTTGCCGGATTTTGTCTTGTAAACTAATGTACGTTACTTCAGCGTTTGCCCAACCTTTGAAAGAACACATAACACTGTAGATAAAACACACAAATTCATTGGTAACAATTTATTTGAAATCTTCTGTTTTATTGTTATCATGAATAATCTGTAATATAGTTACAATACACACGAAAGAACATAGCTACAACCTGTTCCTGCCCAAAACGGTGCGACTAAAATGGTTATTAGGGTTAAATGTATTAGGGTTTAATAGGGGAGGATGGGGCAACTAGTCCAGTGAAGCATACAGGGTGACCCAGAAAATGTTGAACCCAAAAATCAAAAAATTCAATATATTTTTTTACCATTAAAATAACAAAATATTGCATAACTCGTTCACCAGCTATGTGCACCAAACATTTAACTTTCTGAAACATTTTAGATCATAAAAATAGGCCACACGAAACTTAAAATACGTGTAATTTTGAGGGAAGTGTTGTTTTGTAGTGTAAGTGAAGTGCAAAAAAAATGGTTTCATGATACATAAGCAGAACAAGTACCTGTTTGTTTGAAACCATTTCTGCACAGTATCTCATCAATATTCATTTATTATGTAAATCAATATTATCATTTTATAAGAGACTTTGAAAACAAAAACGTAAGTCCCCTTGACTTCATTTGAAAATGTTAATTTGATAAATACAGATCAAAAGAAAAGATTACTTAACTCACCGTACTTAGAACAGAATTAAGTTCATATCTGAACCAAGTTACAATTCTTTCACTTTTACAAAAGGGAGAAAACACCGCCTGTCACACAATCAAGTGTATCTTAAGTTTGGTAGGCCAATTTACATGATCTTACAAGTTCTCCAGAAAGCTGAATCAATTGTTTACATAATTGTTGAAAACAGAATGCCATATTTATTTATTTTCATTTGTCATTTTTTTTATTTTAAGTTTATGATTTTTGGGTTCAACATTTTCTGGGTCACCCTGTATTTCAGGATATAAAAGATTAAAGCGTGTGTAAATATTTATCAAATTGCTATGAAAAATAACATCACCCAAGTAAGTGTTTACATATAACATAATAATCAATGTTGAAAAATATTTCCATAAAATGTCAATCACCACTAACTGAAAATGTAACTTGTTATGTTCCAACGGTTAGATTACACAGAAATCAGTGAATGAAAACATGGAAACCAGGCAGTATTTTCTTAACAAACACATTGGCTATAATATTAAAAAAATCATTTGTCTCAAAGCTCCCGCGCGCGTTAGTTAATTGATGCGCGTTAGTTAATTGATGCGCGTTGGAAGGGAAAAAAATATATATATATTTAAAAAAATTAAAAATCTTAAAATTGCACCGATTTTTCATTGATCACATCATTTTAAATAGAAAAGGTCACTTTTACAAGGATTTCAATATTTTATATTTAAAAAAAACCCTTAAAAAAACCCCGCATTCCGCATTAGGTTTTGAAAAACTGAAGAGCTTTGAGACTTTTGTCGGAAAAATATTACATCCTGCGTTAAACGATGCAATGTAAATATGTTACATACGGTGGCATTGTGAGCAAATCAACACCAGCTCAAGTGCATTCATTTTTCATATTTTACATTGACCTACTTCATACACAACACTATACAAATCAAAATTCACAATTTTAGCATAATTTTGATCTACATTATAACAAATAAAAAAATGTCAACAAGTCTGCTAACACTGGCAGCAAGCATTTCATCAAAACAAGGCGTGTGTTGCACGCATTGAACGGCATACACGCAGATTGCTTTAGACACTTTAAATGCACTCCGCAGATTTTGAAATTCCTGCTTTCTGATTGGTTTACCACCACAAAGAGTAAATCGAATAAATATCAAAAAAAAATTGTACACAAAATGATGTGGACCCAATTCTCCTCATGTTTTAAAAATGAGGAACATTTTGCATTTTGGACGACCCCTTATGTTAAAACAACATTTTACAATCATGTCAAATTCAATTTTGTTGGCTCCATTACAATTGTAGCTATAAACAAAAATCTCCTGTAAAATAAACTTTACCAAAATAAGCCATTGGAAAATACAGGGTGTCCAAAATGATGTACATGTATACCCGGTTTTAAGAAATAATAAATATTTAAAAACAGCATTGCTTTCTAAGTGTAATAAATAGAATATTAAGGTGAACATGTTTCTTACTTATGTCAATTTTATCAACATATCTTTATCATCCAAATGAATATGGCATCATATTACATGTATTTAAAATAGGTGAAAACCTGTATCTCACTTGTATTGTATTTCAATTGAGGATGACATTATGTGAGGCAGCGAACCCCAAAATTATGTCTCCTCCTTACAACCATGACCAAAGGCATGGAAAAAGATATTGAAAACTTGCAAACAGTGATCAACCGATGAACGGTTGAGAATGTATGTTTTGCCACGTTTTCATAACAATAATATTCTGAGAAGTTCCCAGTTGATGCTGTCTGATATCGATCTTGTTTGGCCACAATGAACACACAGCATTTTAACGCAACTGCTGAGATTGTTTGATGTGTGATAACCTCCCGAAAGGCAAGATATTTGCAAAAACATATCGTCTGTCTTTCTTTTGTTCCAATACGTCTAAAAATAAAACCCCCTTCTCTTCTTGGTTCAGACAGATTTTGTTTTATTACAACATATTATGCAGAAATATTTGCATATTAGTTCAATGATGTACTTCAGGATACAAACAATAACGGATGAAAATTGTTTCATCAAATCTTTCAATGTGGTTTAAATCATCTCTGTATTAAGTCAAAACTGATATCGCTCCACTGTGGAGATATCTACCCTTGTGGCTCTCCACCTCCTTTTTAGTCTAGCAGTCAAACCAGTGGGCAGTTGTAATAACACTTTCATAAAATACACACATCAAATTACTCTATGAGACCTACTAAAATGAAACATTTTCTTGTCTTGACTTCTGAATCTTAACTTCCTTAGGTTATATTTTGCCTGAATACAGAGATGAGCACTAACCGAGGTTTGTTATAATCTACTCAACTGTTAAATTAGTCGCTATTAACAAGAACACAGTACACTGTATATTGTAAGACTGAAATAGATAGTCAACATTTTATCAGATGTCTGACTTCATCAGGATGTAACTAGTCTCTTTAGAACAGCACAATGTTTCACTGAACCAATGTGAATAATGGTGATGACGCTGACTTGTGCGAGGTTACCACAATTGTTCTGCAAGCATGCAGTAATAACATTAGCCAACTTTGTGCACAACATTATGTTCTACTTGGGTGCCTCAAAAATATGGATACTTTCTTGATCCACCTTCATTCACCTATCCGCTTTGAATATTCAGTTTAGGGGCGGAAGGCTTCCATTGGATTGGTCGGTCTCATCATCATTCATCGCAGACATAGCCTCTGCATTTTCCATGTCTGCCTCTGCATTTTCATCTGCACTGTCAGCTGAGTAAAATAAAACACAAATATAATAATAACTGTATCAAATTGAAATGTATAATTAATTTGAATATAGTTTTCAGGTCCAATGGACACTCTAACAAAAGAGGCACTGGTCTCACCAACTTATCTGAATCCTCATTTCGAAGTCAAGATATGCTCAACTTTCTTAGCTCTACATATGGAAGCTCTTCAATCATCTATTGTTGTATTGCGTTGGATAAAATAATTATGGGGAATCGCCAAACATCGCAACTTGATAAGAAACATGCTTATTCAGTACAAGTGATCAGATAATCAGAATTTACCATCAGGTAGTGTACCACATGTTTCAAACAGATATTTCAAACATGAGTTCTATTTTCAATTTCACAAGAATAGGATCAATATAAGGTTTGAAGCTGAATGGAAGGAAGAATACAGCATGCAGTAGGACAGGGAGTGGTCTCAAGTTCTAAATCAGATTGTATATGACTTTTTAATTTAATTTTGTTATGATACCACAGACAAATTAATTCTGAAATATCACATCTTTTTAATTAACTTGAAATTTGTTTATCATGGGTGTGGAATAGAATGTTTACACATTTAGTATTCTGTTCCAATTGTTTTATAAAAAACCCAAAATAATTACCTTGTTTGGCAGAGACTTTCCTTTTCTCTCTGTCTTTCCTTCCTCCCGATCTATCTGCTGCATACTTCAACCAGCTTTTGATGTAGTTGCCTGCAGAGGTATCGTCGGAGCTATTCCATACCTTTCTTGAGGCACCTAAAAAAATAAGACAGACAGTAAATCATTAAAACTACTGAGGAACTGTGATGCTCAAAGTATGTGCAAAATGAGAATACATCTTTTATGTTAACCCTTACCCCCTGAATGTTAAATAATGCCAATCTTAAGTCCCTCTCCAAGTGCCTGTGCCGCCGGTTTTTGATGACGTAGTCAACGGAGCCTATAATAGTAAGCGCAGACTGCGCGAATGAGTAGCTGAGGACCGTGGCTTAGTGGGTGGAACAGAGGATCCCCGGATCAAATAACGGCAGGTTTCCCTTGAGATTTAGTTGGTGTTTTTTCCTCGGAAATTGTGATCCCGGTTTAAAACCCTAAACCGGGGTTAGGGATATCTATAAAGATAAATAAACAAATATTTGTCATAAAGCATGGTCAGAAGTAACAAGAAAGAGACAATGCAGGCTTCACTAACAATTATCACCAGTGTTGTAGCCGAGTGCACCCTAAGTACTTGTTTCTCGAGTCCCAATTCTTACTGTCTGAGTCCAATACCAAGTTGGGGACCGAGTCCTCATATATTTTAAGTTCTGATAATATTTCATATCATATATTTTGCTCTCTACAGGCCACGCAAACATACTACTTTTTACCCCTGTTTTATATTCATGGACACATTTGGATACCATTTTGAATCAACGGTGTAGTGAGGATTTTGATGCTCGACTCGGATATGTGGTCAGCAATTGAAAAAAGTGTTATACATTGAGAAATGTCAAACTTAAGAACAAAGTTAAGTTGTGATCAGGGTTGTAGCCAGAGCATTTTGAGTGCCAGGCGCAATATTTCGCTATTTGGTTACACAATTCTTGCGGCTCAGGGGCCGGGATGTTTTTAGGCCTTTTTAATGCACTTTGAGGGTTCCTGCCACATAATGTCTTGTTTAATGAGGTAGTTTAATGATTTTATCCACAAATTGTTAAAAAAATATTATTATTATTATTTGTTTTTAGAGTGCCGGGCGGCCAGCCCAATTCCAGGCCCGGCGCCGCCTGGCGTAACTACAACCCTGGTTGTGATAATCTAACAGATTCTACTCTGTGGAGTAAGAGTGAGGAGACTGAGCTGCTCTTTGAAGCTAAAAATTGCTAATGAAAGATCATTTTTGTTGAAAACACAGACAAAGAACATTTTCCTCGTAAAAATATCCTTAATTGTATATTCTCATTTTTGCACACAATTTTAAGTCTCTTTACATTAAATAGTTATAGGATTTCTATGATTTCGGCTTCTTATATTTTCAACAGTCAGAGGTATTTATTATGTTTTATGACAATATTTCTCAAGAACTGAAGATAAGGATGATGACATTTTAAATTCTTATCAATTATGCCAATACTGGCCTTTGGACTGAGGTAAAATTCCTAAGTTCTCAGTGTTTGAGCCCTCCTCCGTGTTCAAGTCCTTCAAGGGGACTCGAGACCGAGTCCGGACTCGAGTACTACAACACGGATTATAAGTAAGTTACTGATCCCTACATAACAGAAAAATGACCAACAATGATAAATTACTTACGGCAAACAACACCACTTGTGAGCTGGCCTGCCCTTCCAATTACACAGTCTGGCGAAGTCGTCCGTCATCAGTTCAGCCATTATCCTCACAACTAACTACCTGCTGCTCTGATTGCCCCCCCAGACGGTTCAGCCATTTGATCTGCGAAGTAGGTAAAAAATCTGTGTTATTTCATTATTATGAGATGCATATAATCCAAAGAGAATTGTGAAACCATACCTATCAACTTGAATTAAACAACTGGTGCTCCTCATTTTCTTGGTTCTCAAAGCTCTGATCAGTTCTACAATTTGCATCAACACGAGGAAGTGTCACACGGACACGGTGTTCAGTATAAAATACCATTTGGTCACATATTTATCACAGCTATTAATAACCTGGATGTCCCTTTGTACATTTTACAAAAGCTCTGGCTGGTGTGTCACAGTTCATATTCTTGAATTTCACCTGCATTGTCTTGCCATTGAACTTAAAGGTTGTTCCTACATATATGGCTAATTTTGTTTGACCCCCTAGCAAAATACAAAGAAAATGTATCTATGCAAAAATGATTAATTAATTTTTACAAGAAGAGTATAAATACTACAAAGCTGAAATTTTGGGAGCTTGTTATTGAATTAAGTTTTTAGAAAGTTTCCTGTTCTGCGGGAGGCTGTAAGACATAATAAATTATAAAAAAAATAATAAAAAAAATATTAGGCTAATTAATGCACTTAATTATTTTTTTCAAGTTCATGCACTTTACTAAATGTAATGCCACTTGGTGTATACGTTGGCTATACAACTCTCTTTAATTCCTGTGCTGCAGGAATCTAAGGCGCATGTAAGTCGATATCGAGTTTCCTGTTACCCGCCCGCATCACTTTTTTTCACCCGCGTCAAAATTTCCCCAAAAAATCATTATTTATTTTTAAACACAATTGTTGCCAGTTTTATTAATTTGAACACATTTTTCACTTTCTTAAAATATGAATTTTGAGAACTAGGCTCATAAGCAAGGCTTTTTAAATCGTAAACCTACCTTCCGTGAACATTATTTTGATGCATTATACGTTTTTATATTTATTTAAATGAGCACCGTATCGCCTCATCACTTTGAGAAAAAAAGTAACAGGAAATTCGCAATTGACTTTCATGCGCCTAATGGAGTTTTGAATAAAAAATTAGAGCACTTTAAACAAAAAACTACATTTGTATAGAAATTTTACCTAGGGAGTCAAAAAACCAACATAAAACAAAAGAAAATAGACTGCCCTCTGTTGGCCGAAAAACAGTACAAAACAAAAGAATTCAAAATGACTTAAAATGTTTTTTTTACAATAAAATTGTAATCTAGAAAACCGTACCTCCAATCAATCTTAAAAATTAGCCATATGAACTTGACCTGAACAACCATTGCTCAAATTTAGATTTCAACTCATCCACAAATTCTTGTAAAAAATTATTAGCACTGCTGGTTTTGAATCCCCTAAAAAAGCCCAATTGTAAATGGTGTTGTTGAAAAAGTCCCGGTGGTTTCAGTCAACATTAACTTTGGGTACGCATGATCGTTCCAAAAATCGCGAAAAAGGGTGGGTTTTCTGTACAATGTCCGCGATTTTCACAAATTAGGGGTGTTTTTTGAAGCTACAAAAAAGTATGTCCGCGATTTCAAAAAATAAGGGGTCATTTTGGAAGCTATGTCCGCGATTTCAAAACATTAGGGGTGTTTTTGGAGAGGCTATGTCCGCGAAGAAGTAAAAAGGGGTATTTTGAACCATATGTGTCCTCGTTTTTGCGCAAATAGGGGGACTATATAGAAAGTTTCCTTGAAATGGTGAAAAAAGGGGGATTATTTTCAGTCAAAATGTTCTCGTTTTTGTGCGAAAAGGGGGTCAAATTAGCAAAATTGTCCGCGAAACGCTGTCAAATAGGGGGTATTTCAAGATCCTGGAACGATCATATGTTACCCCTCTGAATACGAAGAGAGAACTGTCACTGGGGGAAAAGTACAGTCTTTGTCCTCAATTCTGCCTAGTATGGGCCAAAACAGTAAGCCCTTTCTCTTTAATAAAGGCAACCCATCAATAAATGCTTGGAGATACAGCTCATAACAATCAAGAAGACTAGGACTAGGAGGGTAAGCTTCAAATACCCTACCACTACCTCACTACTAGTTAGTAGTACATACACTGTGCAACTAACTGCAAGTGTATGATGAAATTATGAATGGGTCGTTCTTTAAAAGTCCCCATTGAAGACATGCAGTGGTAGGGTATACTAAAGGAACTCCCAAACATGAAAAATAGTGAATTTATTACGCATTTTGTCTTGGTGGCCATATTTGCCAATTTACTCGGTGGGACAATTTGGCCACCTGCTAGGATTGTTACATGGTCGAGAGAAAGGCTACGCTCGGCAGTTTCTCTGCTGGCGATTCTACGCAGATGATCCGATTGTTAATGTTATATTGTTTTGTTCTTGATTTTCACAATAGGCCTACTCGCCATTTCAAAATACAAATAATTATGAACTTACCTCTATAAATCCCGTGTGAGTTTTTGTCGTGGGTATCAGGTGGCGTTTGGCGACTAAAAGCAGAGACTATTATTAATGATTACGTTGTTTTTAAGTGCATATTTATATTCACAAACTTAAATATAGTTTTCGATGTTATTTATTTAAAATAACATACAAATATTACTACTAAATTTTAAAAATAAACATATTTTATTTGTTTCTTATTTTTATTAATGTATATTAAATGTTAAACATGTTTGAAGCTTTTTACATTTTGGAATGTAGAACTTTTAATAAAAAGTGTTATACCAAACATACAATACGAAACCCACCAATAGAGGGCGTACACCTATCTCCACCAGTCCCCCAACGTCGGCCTCATTATCTTTTGTGCGCATGCGACCGTGCGCCATGTTAAGAGACTGGAGGATTCATCCTAACTTATTAACGGCAGCCTGGTCATGCGATGGTTTCCAGTTTTTAATACGATTTATTCCACTAAAATATATTACCGGGTTTCAAATTTTACGAAAGCAAGCTCCTGAAAACTCGAGCTCAAGGACAAATATTCGAAGTACGGTCGTAATGAAATCGTCGGGCCAACGCTGGCCCGCCGACCGTTTGCCTACCGACCATTTACCAACGCCATGTTGACGTTCATTTGGCAACCAATACCCGACATAAAATCCTGTTAACACTCAACGTTGGCTAGACGTTGGCTAGACGTTGGCTTTCCGACCGCGACCTTGCCGACCATTGCCAACGTTGACACAACGTAGTCTTGCTATCTGGGGTTCCGGGGGGGGGGGGGGTACTCACCGTGTAAGGCATAGGCCTACGGGGACGTGCCGCTCCAGTGGGTCGTTTTTTTCATGAGACATCCTTAGCCATGGGTAGGCTTTTCAGTGAAAAATCCTTAGACATGGGTCCTGTTTTCGCGATTTTCGCGAAAATTTGCCAAAATTAGGTCTAATTTTGGCAAATTTTCGCGAAAAATCACCCTTAGAAATGGGTATGGGTTTGAATCTCCAGCGGCACACCCCCGACCAAACCAAATCCGAGTACCCCCCCGGGATAATGTTATCCTAAAGATATAGATTTGTAGCAATCACTTATTTCAGTGCTTTGCTTAAGAAGAGTACTGCATGACTGTGCCAAAATCATCGCTATTTTTCACTGTGTTCAAAAAGTCAAAGTAACATTGTAGTTGTGTCAATCACTTCATTTAGTAATTGAACAGACGTCACATATTTTGTTGTTTTGAGCACGAAATAGTGGTGAGTTTGGCACATTTTGAATGAGTCAAACCCATTATCAGGTGTTTTTTAGCACTTAAACAACCGATTGCTATGCTACGAATGAGGATCGTTGGAAATAAGAACAACATGAATAATTATATACACGACATAATTATTCATGTAGGATTTCACTCTTCATTTTTGGTCAGCATCTTGGATCTTGGATGGTGTAAACCTCCAAATACAGAGTTTTGACTGGAGGTGCGACGTAGGGGGGGGGGTTAATTGGTAGAACGGAGAGGGCGGGAAAGGGCAGTTCTAAACTTGCATCATGATTTTTGTATAAGCTTTTCAAAACCAAGCTCTGTTCTGCTTTGATAGTGTTGATTTAAGAGTACCACGTACAGTGTTTTGTTTTTCCATAACAACTGGTTAAACAGTATGTAAACCCCGGGTTTTGGACACGCCCACCTAAATTATAGTAATTCAACCATTCCACACGTCCAGCCTCCGCTGGAATCCCCTTGAGCTTTATTTCCTTTGTGTTATAGCTCCCTCTATCGGTTCAAAGCGAGGCAAATTTATTCGCCATTTTGGTACTTTTGGTGTACTTCCGCTTTTCTAGCCCTGATTATTAGTCGTGAAATTTGCGTTAATAGTATGGTAAAGGCTGATGGTATGTGTTTGTGACAAATGGTAAGTTCACAAAGACTTCAGTGAAAGTCGGTTTCAATAATAAAGTAGTAACAGTAACGATTTAAAAGACACTTTTATACCGTATATTTATGCGGGCGAGTCAACGAAATATTGTTGAATGCATTGCATGAAATGATCATGATTGACGATGATGAATGCCTGTCTAGTTCATGTAGCCTTTAGTTTAGTGTCTATCATCACTCAGCTACATGTACGTGCACAACACTAAACACTATAACCAAAGCAAAACAAATAATTGTAGATCATTTCAAACCATTCCCTCGCGTACTATAATGCTACGACACGTACAGCAATCGGCATTATATATTATTGACGGAATGACGGATTGTTTGTGCGTCTGTTTTTGTTAATTTTTAAATTTTTAATGAATCAGTTCATGAGTTCAGAATGGTATCATGATCATCATTATGATTATACATGTTGGGTGGGCTCGGTCATCCAGGTACTTGTCAGGATATGATTTGCGCATGTAGTGTTGCTGTGGTTAGTCTTGCTTTTCTTGAGCTTGTTGTAGGTGCGTTGTTACTGATTTCTTGAAAGTTTCACTCGAGTTTAGTTTGGCAATGTTTTCCGGTAGTGAGTTCCAGTCTGTAATAGTATGTGGTATGCATACAATGTAAAGAGGCTCAGACTGTAAAATCTTTACTTCAAACAGCCGGCGGCCATCTCGGAAAAAAATAGTAAATAGTAAATAACAAGCCCCTCCCGCATCCTTTTTTTGAAAAGTCCGGACGATCAACTGTTGTTTTGTTTTACTTGGCCTTATTTGTGGATATTGTGCAGTAAGCCAGAGAGTGGGAATGTCGTGATTGTCGTTGGGCAGGCTGCAGGAGGTTGTCAATGGGCAGTAAGTGACAGATGACCAAGTCTCGCTTGATGGAATATGCTGAGGCAACTGGTTTTTCTTCTGATGTTAAGTGGTTCAAGTTTGAGGTCCTTGACCATTGGGTTGCACAACCAGGTGTGCGTGACTTGTAATAATTGGTAATGAAACGTGCGCCCTTTTTTGAACTGATTCAAGCTTGTCAGTGTTTTTCTTTGTGTAGGGGTCCCAAACGGTTGCGGAGTACTCGAGCTTTGGTCGTACCAGGGATTTGTAAGCCACCTCCTTCGTAGATTTATTGCATGAATGTAAGTTTCTTTTAATGAATCCAAGTGTTCGGTTTGCTTTTGCTGTGATTTCCTGTATGTGCTGGTTCCAGTTTAGTTTGTTGTTAATGCATACTCCCAAGTAAGGATGGTTTTTGGTTTCGGCTAGCTCGTTACCTGCTAGTGTGTATTTGTGGGGTTTGGTAGTCCTGGGCTCCTGGCATGTGTCAATTTCATGATGAAGCATTTTGATGTGTTGAACTTCATCAGCCAGGTCTGTTCCCATTTCTCCAGTGTGTTTAAATCTTCTTGAAGGATTTGTGCGTCATAATCGTTGTGTATGACACAGCCATCTGCAAATAATCTCACTGAGGATTGAATACGGTCAGGGAGGTCATTTATATAAGCAAGGAATAAAAGCGGTCCTAGCACCGTACCCTGGGGTACCCCAGAGATGACATTACACCAGGGGGATTTTTTGCCACTGACAAGGACCTCTGTGTACGGTGTTTTAGAATCACGACATTCAGAAAATTCACATTGAGTGTCAGCTCTGCCGTTTTTTCACCTCAATATTTACCCCAAAATGAGGATGCTTGATCAAAATTAATGAATTCAATGTCATAATGTATTAGTTCTAGGAACAACATTGAACATGTGAGTGCATTTTGATTGATTTCAATTATATTTGATGTGAAAATCTTGATTTCAAAATGTGATTTTCGCGACGTCGTGTGTCTATAGAGCATAGAGGGTGTTGTCGCTATATTATAGTGTTACAGCTCACTATCTCCGGCTGGATCTGCTGGCTCAAAGTGGTCCTGCCTGGCAAAGGCGTGTAAACCGAGTCACCAGTTTCGTAAAAATATTTCTTGAACACCGCAAAGGTTAGACGTTTGCAAATAAGATTATCAGTAATTTACGTTTTCCAACAGTGCATTCCTACCTACCTTATTTATTACAGCATAGTATATGACCAAATTGGGTACCCGAATACCCGAAATGTAAAAAAATAAATATATATATAATTAAAATAAAAAAAAGAGTACAAATTTGTCCCCAAATGACCTCTATTGACCCCAATATGTGTCATTTTGGGGTCAAATTTGTACTTTGAAAAAGAAAATAATATATATATTTTTTTTAGTGTGTATTTTCGGGTACCATGGTACCCGCCCGAAAAACGGGTTGGGTACCCCGGTACGAAACTACCTGTGCATTCACAGCCTTAGGTAGGAGGGTGCTGTTATTATGGTTCAAAGGTCACGAACCACTAATTGACCTAGTTTTTCAAGGTGAAAAAAAGAAACATCAACGTTTACACGACTTCAACCACCGATTTTCGGAAAGAGTGTGGAATATTAGTACATCAAGCCCACAGTTGACACTATTTACGCCACTGATGTTTTTTATTCTCCTGGTCAGCATATATGACGGCACAAATACAATATTTATTAACCCTGACCCCTCCCCCCCCCCCCCCCCCCCCCCCCCCTCAGTGACGTAAGAACTGACGACAAAGACGACCAGAAAGTCATCTTTTGAGAATTGCCTCCGAAGAAACTTGAGGGGGAGGGGGGGGGGGTACGTTGTCACCTCAAACCGTCGCAAAATAAAGGGAATACTTCTCAGCCTATCTCCATGTGCATGTGCGGACGGTTTGCGATGACGTAATGAACCAATGAACCAAGCCTATATAGTGAGGTGAGCGCAGTATACTGTGCGAACAAGTAGCTGAGGGTCATGGTTTAGTGGGTGGGCTGACGTCTGGAGGGTCCCCAGATGGATTCCCAGCTGCCGGCAATATAGTTGGTTTAGTTTAGTTTTCTCTTACAAAATTGTGATCCTGGTTAAAAACCTGGTTAGAGGGGTTAGGGGAATTTCTTGTTTTTTCTCTCCAATATTTTCAATCAAAATTAAACAAGCAAATAATTTTGCCAAATATTGTGTGTAAATTAATGTTTGCCTTGTTCTAAACACTCAAAATATACAATAAAAGGTTTGTTTAGCTTAAATTATCGAAAACTGAAGAAAGCACAAGTTGGATTTACAAAGCATAATTTGAACTTCAAAAAGCAGAACACTTTAGGCTCTAGGTTAATACCAGGCATCACATGTATTGTAATTGTAAATTAACTCTTGTTTTGTTTAAATGTTTTTTTGTCTTTCAGTGACCCTAGTACTACCTGAGTGAGCTTCCAACCAACCAACCATCCATCATGCCATTGGTCAAACGTGAAATAGAGCCCGTCTATCTCAGCCGTGGCCTCATCACCCCTCAGGGTGTCACCAACGAACTAGAATGTGTAACGAACAGTACGCTGTCAGCTATCATCAGACAGCTGAGTAATCTTGGCAAACATGCCGAGGATATATTTGGTGAATTGTACAATGAAGCCAACCTATTGTACAAGCGTTCCAACATGTTACAAGATCGTATCGATAGACTAACGGTCAAAGTAACACAATTGGATGCTACCCGGGATCAAGGTAAGATACTCGTCAACGATACAATGCCTGTCGCATGAAGCTTCCAAGTTGAGGAGGGAAGAATATAAGCCGACAGTACAAGTTCAGAGTTGTGAGCCTCATTTGAAAAACAGTACCTTGAACACAACCACAAACCTATAGGGCCGTATTCTTGTACATACTTAAACGCGGTTTTAAGCTAAACATGCGTTTAACTTTGACTTTAAACACATCGCTTAACTAAACGCACTTCTCGAAAAATAAGTTTAACTTAAACACGCATCTGAGTCTGACTCACTGAAAAGTGTCTAACTTTAAACATGGGTATGGGGGTAGTTAAACGCGCGTTTAACTAAACTCGTGCACATATTGTATGCCTTGAACGATTACTCAACCGTGCCCGGTGCAAGCTTCGAGATTTGAAAATCTGGTTTTGTTAAACACATCGTTAAAAGATGAATTTACGGTTAATTTGACACAAGTTAAGTTAGACACGGTTTTAAGCTAAAACCGTGTTTAGTACGAGAATACTGCCCATACTGTGAATTTTTAGAAATGTGTTCACAGCAGCTTATTTTTCAATAAAAGATAACACATCAAGTTTTTTTCTTCAAGTGACACATTTAGATACAATTTTCAGGATGGTGGTTCAAAATTTACTAATGGACCCAGATTGACAATTGAATAAAGCTATCAATTTAATTTTTAGTTAAGTTTTAATACAGACTTTTCCAATCTATAAATCCTGATTAAATGTTGAAGAAATGGTATGTTCAATAATGGTTCCTACTGATCATCAATTCTGATATCATTATCCTTTCAAATGTATAGGATTGACTTGAGGTGTTTTTAGTTTTAAAAACATCAACCATTATCTCAAAATCAAAAGCCCAATATTATTTATCCAAAATATGTCATTGCATGATATTTCATCCTTTAATTTCAATTGGTCAGATTTTTGCATTGTAGGCCTACATCATGACCATATTCTGATATGAATTGACAATGTTATTATGTTTCATTTTAAGCAATTGGCTAGTTTTGACATCATTTAATGTACATGTATTATGTGATTGCATGGTATTCAGTAAGAAAAACATACAATGTTAAATTAATTTTAATGAAATCAAACTTGTTATTTTACAATGTTATTGTTAATGTATAATGTATCTTGCTGAATATTGATTATAGGTGATAACCCAACCCAAGCCCAACAATGCGATAATTTACTATGAAATTTCATCCAAATTCAAGATGGGGACAGAGTTGATGTCAGATGACGAGGCTGACTGCAGTGCCCAATTACTTTTAAATCATTTGTCTCCCAACAGTGACCCTTTCTTTTCAAATTTCATTGCATACAATAGAAAAGCTTGGACCACTGAATTATGGAACTAGCCTGCGCAAAGGTCCCCTCATATCTATAATGAGATCTGTTGTTCACAAGATTGAGCTTAATTGAAGCAACTTGACCCCTGGATAACCTTTGACCCTACCCCGTTAATGTTCCCTCATAGGCGTAGTCTCGAATAGAATAGCGCGGCCTGTTGTGAATCGTACATGTGACGCTTGCGTATGTCAAAATAGTGTGCATACATTTGGAACTGATTAAATTCTTGCCAATTTGGAACTGATTAAGGCTATATTTAAAAAAATATTTGTCTCAAAGCTCCCACGCGCCTTAGAAAGAAAAGAAGATTTTTAAAAAAATTTAAATAAAGGTTTTTCAAAAGTTTCACCGATTTTTCCGATTTTCATTGATCATAACATTTGAATACAAAAGGTCACTTTTACAAGGATTTTAATATTTAATATTTATAAAAATTTAAAAAACACTTAAAAAAACACCGCATTCCGCATTAGGTTTTGGAAAACTGAAGAGCTTTGAGACAAAAGATTTTTTTTAATATATAGCCTAAACTAAATAATTATAATGAACCATATTTATTGTTTCAGTAAATCTGTATGTGAAATAAAAATAAATAAAAACAATCTATAACAGAATGCTGTTCAGGTGGCCCAACCCCAACCCATCACCTCTCAGAAAAAGAAAAACAATTGAAAATAAAATGGCTACCCCTGCATATTACAAAATGCAGGTTCAATCCTCTTGTTGGAATTGATGCAATAAATCAGTTGATACAGTTAGTCAATGGATGTACATTGTAGGCCCTGGAGCTAATTTATTGACATTTGGCATAGGGGCCCTACCACCCTAGCACTATTTCAAGCGCTTTAAACTGGTGTGATCAGTTCCAACTATTCCTCGATAAATTTTGTTGGAATGCCCCATTACCCTCTAGTGTACAGGTATGGTTAGGTAGTGGGTGGATGGCTACCTACTGGAAATGATTGGTTTAACCTTGGTGTTTACCTGTTAGTGTCACCTATTGTAGCTTATCCTGGAACAAAAATAGATTGGAATGTCTACATGTAGGAAGTGTGACCTCTGATCTAAGGTAATAACAGAGCCAGCCATCCATATTTATTATTAATGGTCCGAGCACTGTCATGGCAGTTTTGTGCTCGTAGAAAATTTAAGAAATAATATTAATTTTATTATGGCAAAATGATAATCTCCAACTTCCATATTTGCCATAAAGCTACAATGTATAAATTTTTTAATTTTTGATAGTAATTGGTTTGGAAAAGAAAAAAAGTCGTCGTCTACGCTTTCCGGCTATGTTGCCATTGCGCTCGCAACTATATTCTTCATTTGTCAATTTCAAGATCTATAATTTGTTGGTGATATTATTTAGTATGAAATTGAAATAGTATTGAAAAATGCATGTAAACATGTTGTGATTATAAGTGAGTATCCCTATGGCCTGTAGGTAACATTTTCGAGGGTAAAAAAGATAGCAAATATTTGTGCAATAGAGCACTGTTTAGGACTTGGGTAATAAAACAATGTGAAATTTTCACTCCTGAATAAATTTTCCAAAGGTGAAAATCAAAAGTTAGGGTATTTCACCCTTTGTATAGGGTGAGTGAAAACCCTGGTTATTATTGTTAAAAATGTGTACCAAAGAACTGTAAAATAGATTAGTAGCATTCATTTACAGCTGTGGTTTGTCATTTTGTGATCCAAACAGGCCATATTTTGCACATGATTCCTGTTGAAATCTATTTTTAATATGAACTTTCACCATGGTATCCAGGGCTAGAGGAAATTGAAATTGAAAGCACATTTTCAGTGTCATATCAGATGCAGTGTTGACTTTTATTTATTTTTGCCAACAAAATGCAAACAAATATCTCATAAGCCTATGTGGGTTCCAATTTGATATCGGATTTTCGCAATGGTGGTGTGGTTTAGTGTGTCAGGTTTTTTTTAAAATTTCAAATCCAATTAGCTTTATTCAAGAAAAAAAGATAACAATTGTTATGACAAACCTATTAAACAGATGTTCTAATGACCATGAATTACAATGAACATTGCCCTCTAGCACCCACCCCATGGTATTGGTAACCAATATTGTGAGGCATCGCAACAACATTTGTCAATTGGAATACATTTTCTCAAAGATTGTGACATGAAATAAAATGTCCCATATTTTTACAAACAAAATGTTTCTTGCAAAGACATGCACATTCATCATGTAACAATACTCATAACAAGATCAAGCAGGTCAATAGCCCCTTTATAATAAAACATGCCTTGACTCCTGATTTATAAATATGGTTCATAATTAACATCTCATACCAAGCTGTCTTGATATCTCTCTCTCATACTCCCATGATGCACAGTGACACTCCAAACATGTCATAGGTGTTTACATGCTTATATCGCATTAACGACCAAAAACATTTGCAAGCATGCTTGCATTATTGCATACATAATGTACACTTTACTAATTGATTGATACATTGAAAAAATATCTGAGAGTTAATTATTAACCTACATTTGAAAATTATGACACTGACAGTTCATATTAAACCAATGATTAAACTGAATGAGGAGGTTATAATTATTAAGACACACCTTGGCAATAAATTTTTGTTATTCAATGAAAACAATAAAAACCATTCAATTTTGTATCCATAAAAATTGATTGAAACCTGATCACTTTTAGAACATTGTAACTTTTGTTGTTGGGGTACATGTACATACTACATGTACACGTACACAGATAATACTTGGTTGGTTAACTTGACCCCTCTACCAACTGATCTGCTCTCCTAGGAAATACTCGAAATAGACCTGGAAATAATCAGCTTATAGGGAAATGTGCTTTGCCCACTCTGCCAGGAAAGGATTCATTTATCACCATGACCCTAAAGAAATCAAAAAAAAGACCCACAAAAAAAGTTTGTTTGTCCGTTTCCGACCTACCAACATTTTGAAAACTGACAAAAAAAAATGTACTATACAAATGAATACCGACCCTAATTTTGGAATTCCAACATTATACATTTTCTGGAATACACAAAAATGTTTTTTAAATTGTATCTTTACTCTAGTAAAATATTCCCATCGTATTTAGGAACTATTATGCATATTTTGAATGTGATAAATTTATTAAAAAAATTTAAATTTTAAATCTGACCTACCAACCCTACCCTTTGGAGGGGAATCTATGGATAAACACACTTCGGTTTTTTGCCTACTATAGTATAAGGCAAAAAAAGGTGTTTGTTTGTCCACGTCCGACCGACCGTGTACCCTGGAATTATTTAGCATGACATCATTTTCTTGTGATCAGAAACGATCGGAATAGTCCTCAACATATTTTATGAATGAAAAATTGTTAAAGTCATGCGTAATGATGATTTGGGTCAATTAAGATGGCGGCAAACGCCATTCGCTACTACGAAATGAAGACATTTTGTATAGTCTTCATTTTTAACGATGATGGATGATTTTTCCGGTAAAAGCATTTGTCTCAACATCAACAACATAACATTTTGTAAGTTGAACAGTTGTTAGTATTGAGATACAATGCAAACAAGAGAAATACTGTCAAAGTGGTGTGTTTTGTGTTTGGACTTTAATTCACAGTATTCTAAGGCTGTGACTTATACTCGGGTACCCGCCCGCTATTCTGGGTACCCGGGTACCAAATTATTAGGTACCCGAATACCCGAAATATAAATAAAAAAAAGAAGAGTTTTTTTTTCTTTTAAGTACAAATTTGTCCCCCAAATGACCTCTATTGACCCCATTATGTGTCATTTTTGGGTACAAATTTGTTCTTTAAAAAAAATGTTAAAAAATGTAAACAAATAAATAAATTAGTGTGTATTTTCGGGTACCCGCCCGAAAAACGGGTCGGGTACCCGGGTACGTAACTACCCGTGCATTCACAGCCTTACAGTATTCATGCTGAATTTATGTTCCCAAATACAATTTAAAAAAATTTAAAAATTAAAAAATCAGTCTGACCGACCCTACCTTTTAAGGACCCTCTATGGACAAACAAACATTTTTTTTGCCTAAGCCTTCGAGTTGAGCACAGAAGCCCTTCCATGCTTTGAGGATGCTTGATTTAAAGATTGGTAAGGTTACCTACATTGTAACAAAAAAATTAAATTGCGAGCAATAATAATGTAATTGAGAGTAATGCAGTTCAAATTTTGTAATATGAAATTCTAATCCTAAATAAAACTATGTAAAATGATATTTAGATTTCAGTGCAGAGATTATATTTAACATTTGTGGCACGATCAAGCGGAATGAGTCGGATGGCGGGAATCAGTGGCGGATCCAGGAGAATGTTAGGGGGGGGGGGGGGCCCAAAAAAAATGAAATTTTGCCGGTACCATCCAAGCGGTGCGCAGCACCGCTCTCCAAGCTATGCTCGGACAGTATAAATAAATATTTTGTTTTTTTTATCAATGCACGAAAGAAGTTGAGCATATTAATACTGATATATTTTTGATTTAAGTATAGATGATTTAAAAGCTCGAACAGGGGGGAGTCTGAGTCTGAGGGGGGATGTGCCCCCCTCAGAAGTAGAATTTTTTTCAATTTTCGAACTCATTTGGTGCGATCTGGTGTATACTTTTGACCAACATCTTATCGAAAAGCCACCTCTTCATTTCCAATCAATGTGTTATCAATGCAAGAAAGAAGTAGAGCATAATATACTGATTTTTTCTTAATTTAAGTATAGATTGTTTAAAAGCTCGAACAGGGGGAGTCTGAGGGGTGGTGTGCCCCCCCCCCCCCTTCTTCCTTTTTTTTCGCCCCTTTTTTTCCTTTTTTTTTTCCCCCCTTTTTTTTTTTTGGGTAGAGGGGGGGGGGGGGGGGGGGCGTCGTGCCCCCCCCCCCCCCCCCCTGTATCCGCGCCTGGCGGGAATATTGGATTTGAGATGGTAAAAAGAAGTGACATGCAAGTTCTTATGTTTGGATTTGTTTTCTCAGTTGGTAAATTGTTGGTTACTTAACGACTAGAAGTTCAATTTTAGTGGGGTTTGGACCATACTGTAGCATTTTCCACCTGCTTTTAAACGATGGACAACATATCGAAAATTGAAAACTGCCGACATGTGACTCATTTCGCCTGATCACGTCACATTTATTGTGATGAATATCATTAAATGCTCCATTGCAATAATACCATTATGAAATCCACCAACTGATGATTAACCACCACACTACACACAAATATGCTCTGGGATATGACTTCCCCAAAGGTTGAAAAAGGTTGCTTCCCGGAATAAACACGCTCAACGTCGTCATCTAAATTGTGCATGGAAGTAAGTATGCGGAAGATGGATTCCCCACAGAAGAAGTCAATGCACGTTGCTGTCAGTGAGATTTTGACATCAAATATGTATGGGATTTTGGCAGTGTATCGTATCTCTACATTGTATGCTAAATTTTTGATGTACAAAGACGACGCTTTCATGGTAGACTATTGGACACAAGCCAATTATAAATATAATGCAATTCATAACATAGCTAAATAAAATATAACTGTGTTTTTGATCTACCAATCTATCATAACAGTGCTTTCTTAAATTATAATGTTGTGAATACATCTTTATACAGTCACCTTTTCCAGTAAATATACAATAACAATCAGTTTCTGAAGAAGAAAAGCATAGGTGGCAGAAGGGGGGGGGGGCATCAAGGGGTCATGCCTCCTCCCACTTACGTTTCATGACCCCTCTGCAACCCTCTCCCTTTTGTTAAGTCTCCCATAGAACATGTGTATCCACCATCTGTGATTAAATATGTTCATCCTCCCTTCATTTAATTGTGCTACTTTTACACCTGAAAGCAAATAACTGCACATAATTGTTGGTATTTCACTATTAGTGACAATACCAATGTTGACAAGGGATAAATTGGTTATTTTCCAAATAATTATTTAACATTCCATGAAATTTCCATAGTATACAAAAATTCAGAGGGATTCATTAAAAACTGAATGGGAACATTAAACATTTAGAGAAATTAAAACTGAAATTTGTGACCTGCTCCCACAAAACCCGACATAAGTCGCCAGAGAACTTATGGAAATACAGCTCAATAAAGGTGTCCCAAATCAATAGAAAACAAAGACATTTTCAAGAGAAACATTGATTTTTCAGGGACAAAAGTTTGAGCAATTATGACAAGTGATACATCATTTTAAAGCTGGTTCTTTCAGCATGTTCAACAACTACAAATCAGAAAAAATATATTTCAACACTTATGTCTGGTTTTGTGGGAGCGGGTCACATTTTGGAGTTTTTGGGGAATTGAAAGAACATGTGTATATTATTCTTCTATTTTTGCAATACACTACATTGTTATCTGTAAATCTCAAATGTCAACTAATCACCTTTAATAATAATAATTATCAGCCTAGTTGAACTCATTCAGTCGATGTTGAATTAACAAATTTAATCAAAACAAATCCTCAAGCCGAGTTGACCATGCATCTTCACAAAGTATTTCACGGCACAATCACATCATCAAGAATTCCTTGCTCAGCCCCATTATTAGTCAAAGCAATTTGCCTAGGGCTGTGTTAATTAACATAGGGTTTATTGAATCATTGTTACAAGACGTGTATACGATGGCCATATGCGCGTGGAGTGGATGGATAGTGCAATATGCGACTCCAATTATAAACTGCGTGAGGATCTCCATAAAGCTGGAAATATTAGGTGTGAAATTCACAGACTCATTTTATGGCCATGGTTCATTGACCTATTGGATTGGTATCATATCAGTCAACAATTTTGCTGACCCTCTTTGGGTATGAGACACTAAGTGCGTTTAGGTTTATAAGGATAGTTTGATTGTGATGTCGGTCATAGCTGTAAGGTGTGAATGAAACATGGTATGCAAAAGTGATTCCGGAGATACCGTGATATAGAAAGCTAAATTTTATATTGATTTAAGTGGCAGAAATTGAAACACATATTTAAAAGGGAAGTGACAAAATGAATTCAAAAGGTATAAAACCAACCATGAAATATCAATAACTCATATTTCAGGCTTGTACATATAAGTGTTATCATAATTTTTGAAAACCGCGCAAGTTTTTAAGCATTTCCCAACAATTATGTGTAAACTTCAAACAAGTCTATACCCTAGCAGACGACAAAATTCACAGACATCCCAACTACTGTAAAAGTGGAAATGTTCGCGCGTGTAATTTTTCGCGCTTTGCACATTTTGAACAATTTTACTTGTTTTTATTTTCACAATTTTGAGCTTCCTTACATAGACCTACGGACAAAAATGAATATATTTGTGCGTTTTTATTTTCGCGCTTGCTGATTTTTGCGCGAACATTTCCACTTTAACAGTACAGCGCCGTCAACAGCATGTGTCCAGTTAGTTAGATATAGCTTCTGATCTGCAAGTAGAGTGTTAACCCAAGACATTACTATAGCAAAAACTTGTTACCACATATATTATTATTACAATGTACCTGTTTCCGTTAATCTATGTAACCCCTTTTCCCACTCTTTGTTTACAGTGAAATGTTGATGTCAAAACTAGCCAGTTGCATATTGTTATTATTCATAATGTTTGTATTATTGATGAAGAATCTTTTACCGATTGGAGAGCTTATATGTTGGCCTACAATGTTTAATTCATGACCATTTTAAAATTTATTTTGCTAATTTATAATAACTCTCATGATTCATCTTAATTTACACATGTTTAACAACATAATTTATTTGCAGCTTTTTAATAATTAACCGATTGCAAAGCAGACAGTGGTATCCCCATTCTTACATAAGGCCAAGTAATAAAAATTATGTGTTTCATGTCCCCACCTGCACCGATTTTTAACGCCGCTCCAATATTTTTGTTATTTGTTATTTTCAAAAATGCCTTCAAAATTCAAAATTCAAAAAAAAATTGTACCTGTCTTCGTTGTGTGTGAGTGTGTCCATCATTTTCAACTATTTTTCAATGAAAAAGACGCAAGAAACACTTATTGGCATAGATAGTGATACGAATATCGAAACAATTCTTGCAAAAAGCTTGTAATTTGGCTTCTGAAAAATAACAAAAAATAAAAAAATAAAAAATAGTAAGAGCCACCCTCACTGATTTTTAAAAAAGTCCGGACGAAAAACGTGTACGTTATTTTTGTTACTTGGGCCTTATAAGATTGAAAGAAGGAGGAAATGCCAAAATCTCCCTCCCCACATTAAACTTTCTCAGGAAAAATCATCGAACTGTGCTAAACATAATTCTCAAATTAGATTTGCATAATAAATACACAGTTTGCTGTCATAATGTGTAGACTTTTGAATACTTCCTCTTTGCGTTTTGTGTTACTAGGCGTTTATCAATGGTTCACTTGGCATAACATCATACATGTAAATAACAAGGTTACAAGGTAGATGAGTAGGCCTTTCCCTTTGTTCCGAAAATTTCTGGCACATATAATTGAAATGAATTCCCTGTACTGGATCCGCTGTCTGATTTGTGTTATTAACTCACTACACAGGCTTGTACACCCACATCCTAATACAAGTGGACATTTTACTATTTTACACACACAAATAACATGTATTTAAGGGGTGCTAAACATGTTTGGTTTTTTACTTTGCCTAAAGAAAGGTATACCAAAAATAAAACACAATCAGATCTATTCAAAGTAGCTATGAAGTATCACGCACTCATGAATTTATCAATGAATTATCTTTTGTTTGAATTTGACCAAACACAGACAACACCATGAAGCTTCCCAATATGTCTGCTTAAACAGTATAATAACTAATCACATTGCAGATTTGGGTTTCTCAGTTGCAGTCCCAAATTGTAATTGAATTATAATTGAATATTATGCTATTTTAGATGTTGAGATAAAACAGGATTGGAAATGATATAAAAGTGTGACAAAGGAGTTTTTGCATCCAAAACAAAAAGTGAAACTTCTCGTGAGAGCTTTTTAAGAAATGAGGTCATAATAGAATTTGTTTAAAAGGAAAGCTATTTTGGTTTGCTGTTTATGGGATCAGTCTCAAAATGGTAAAGAAACAGGAATCATTTATTGTGTAGGCCGTAAGGTTTTTGGCAATTGTTGCAGTTCATTATTTATATTATACTTCAGTGAATCAAACATTGTACTTCCAATTTTTCCAAACTGTAAGATAAGACTGTCAAAACATCTTTCGAAGTGTCCAAACAAACCAGTTTTTATTCATGAGTTTTACAGTTAACTCATGGAGTTTCGTGAGAATTATAGCTTTTATAGGCATGGCTTGTAGATGAAAGTTAGGATGGGATTTATGGGAATTTTCTATTGCTAAGGAGAGGATACTCTGCTCTCTTTACTATATAGTACAATAGGTGGTTTATGTGTTGAAAATACACAACTTTTGGAGACTAGCTAGAAATAAATTACTTTTTTCGGTGGCTGCTATTACGCTTTGGAATTTGTTTATACAGCCTGGGAGGGATATGAGTAGTAACGATAACATGGTGACTGGTAACATCTTGCTTTTAATTTTTGCCAATGCACACTGCACCCCATCAATCCATCCATCCATATATTTTGTTCTACTTTCTCTGCTTCTTTGCATGCCTTCCCATATCTCTAATACAGTATCCCTACAAGACATACAGATGCGTAAAGCCTTCAAATCGTCCTTTCTGCTGGATCAGGAAGTGGTGGCTAGCCATACCCTCCCCTCGGCTATGCGGGATACTTATATGCGCTGTGAAAAGCCTCCTAAACTCAGCATACTTACTAAATACAGGTAATGTTTAACAAATCACTTGGGACGGACGAGTCATTCACTCACTGGCTCTGTTGAGTCGTGAGGACTCACTTGATGGGCTATCTTGCCAAACGATGCTTTTATGGGACACAAGAAAACATTGGTATAAATTTGACTTCTTGGGGGCATCAAATTTGATGGTGGCAATAAAATCAAGCAAAATCTTATAAGTATTTCCAAAAACAGCAACAAATTTCAAAATATTAATTTGTATTTATATGATTCTGTCATAGAATCAACCATTTACAAAGTCAGAAAAAACTTGTGGTTGGATTTTGCGTTCACAGCAAATTTAAAAAAATCTAATATTTTTTAAAAGATAAATTAAAAGACGGTGTAGCAATGTTTGATATTTCATCATCTAACAAACTAATTTGCAATTAACACGATATGAATTATCAAACATGCTGCACAGGCGCGACCCGTACAATTTGTTCCAAAGTTTTCTCACGTCCTGGTAAAGGTATCGTTCTTTACATGATAGCAGTGTGTGACAATTGTAAGTGTTTTGTCTTGATGTGAACCACAGACTCCTTAGAGGCAGGGCAGCCCACCTATCACAACACTTTCCAACCGGATCAGATCATTCTGGATACCGGGACCCTTCCCCCTGCTCTGAAAGCGACGAGAGATCGATGCTCGCCGGTGCCACCGCTTGGACTCCTAGATCAGTACAGGTAACTGTAGGGGTTGATAGTTGTATACATGCTATACAGCGCAGGGTTTGGATTTTAATGATATATAATTCTCCAAATGAGGGAAGTTTAAGTTTAGCAGATGGGATCTAGGTGTATGTTGGTTGTATTGTTTGAACTCCTTTACAGGGTCGGGTAAAAATAATCAGGTCCCGATTTCATTTATTTTGCGAAACCAATTTAAAATGGATAGATATTGTATGTAAATGCTCATACTGTACACTATAACCTGTTTTTTTATTTCGTTCAAATTTGTCATTTTTAATGGAAGATAAGTGGATTTCCCCAAAGTGGTGAAATCCAACTTATACCACGCGTCACACGAGCACTGTGAAATTGTTATTCAAACGCGCGTCTTTTATTATGAGACAAAACATAGCGCGTAGGTATACAACATGATTGCAGGGTGTAAACAGTTTCAATTTGATTGTTATAAATATGTTTGATGTGCATTAGGCTGCTGAATATGTTTATATTGAGATAGCAATTTTTTTTTTTTTTTCATTCATTGAAAAATTATAATTTAATTAGATTTCTTTGATATTTTGGTACAGCAATACTGCAATATTGCCCACCTGGCTACATTATAACCATGGATTATTGTGGAACACTTTAGATTTCCTGCTTTTGAAAATATGTAATAATTCTGGTTTGTAAATGTGTATTGTCATGGAAAATTCACCAAGTATATTTCATTAACACTTTTCAATCAAGTAGTATTTTTAAAAATAGGACCTGAATATTTTGACTCGCCCTGTATGTAGACTTGTACTGGTAAAATTGGGAATCGATACTCAGTGTCAGCTCATGGTTAAGAGGATGGAGGGGGGAAGAGGATGGAGGGGGAAAGAGGATGGAGGGGGGAAGAGGATGGATGGGGTATGATGTCAAGGCGTATTCTATTGGACAAGTGAGCAAGCGTACGCTTGATCAAAGAAGAATGTCGGTCGTAGGGCAGAGAGTGCTGCACCTATCGCCAGATTACGCACCGACGTCATCACCTCCCAACATGAGCTGACGCGGAGTATATAATTCCGGGGTGGGGTACTTAGTGGATATGAGGCTACAGGGATGTGCCTCTAATAGGGGCCTATTTTCCACCCTCTTGTAAATGGATGTCCATTTTTCAAACCATTTTTGGTTAATTTATGGGTCTAAAATCTTTAAATTTGCTGTTTTTCACCGAAATTTCAGCAAAATCTGTCAAATATATACATACAGGCAAATTATGGGTTTCCGGTAATCATAGGGTACATTTCCCCCCGAAATAGGTAAATGTTGGGGTCAATTTTCATTTTGCTGGCGGCACATCCCTACCAAAAAAATATCTGCGTACCCCTACCCCCCCTCCCCCATATCATTGTCTAGCTTTATAGAGCTCTAGATACTCATTACAGGTGGGTTGTATCATTATAAAGCTTAGTATATCTTTCAGGTGTGAATGTATTACTATTAGAAAATGTCTTTAAAATGAAAGAAGATTAAGTATTCAATCTGAATACAGATAAGGCCTAATAGTGCCAGATCTTATAATCTATCTACATGCTATAATCAGATTAGTCAGGACTGATAAACCAGGAAGTACTTGTCTCAATCTGTAGCGTGTCTATGATCAACCTTCACATGCAGAATCAACCTGCTAGGATATATCTCAATACTGTATACAGGGTGTCCCATAAAATGCTTCTAATCTGTGTAGTGTGTCTTAGGCCAAATTAAATTAATTGTTTGTCTCAAAGCGCCTCTCCTATTGTAAAACTAATGCGAAATGCAGGTTTTTTGCAAGTTTTTTTTTTTTAAATATAAAATATTGAAATCCTTGTAAAAGTGAACTTTTGTATTTAAGATGATGTGATGAATACAAATCTGAAAAATCGGTGAAATTTTGGGATTTTTTTTTTTTTTTGAAAAAAGAAAAAAAAGAAGAAGTTTTTTTCAGATTTTGTTTTCTAATGCGCATCAATAAACTTACGCGCGTGGGAGCTTTGAGACAAACAATTAATTTAATTTGGCCTTATTTGTTTTTGTTTTTCATTTCTTCAAATTTTGGGAGCAAGACACATGATGACCTTCTAGGGTCTGTTGTAACCCAATGTTCTACTTTGAAAACCATCCCATTTTCTGAGCACATCATTTTGCAAAGTTATTGAGAGCCTTTATAGGAGGGTCAGTCTTCAATATATTATTGGAAAAAACAGCTCTTTCTTTTAAAACTGCCTTGAACTCAGTGTATCCATTTTGCACTGTCCTAATGGTTATAATTTTTTTATTGTAGAACATAACACATGGGAATAATATTGTCTTGCTATGATCCATAACGTTGTACACAGATACTATACATGCATCATTAACAATGCAAGCATAAGTACAGCCTTGTACAAATACACAATGTGGATATTGGCACACTCATTTAATGCTATGTGATCAGCAAGGGAAATAGGGGAATGATGATTGTACTGATACAAGGAAGTGCTGTATGTGGTTTGAAACATTTTTGCCAAGAAAATTTGGACATGGGCCCCAGTTTGGTGATCAAATTCGTGCAAATGGCTTGTGAGCAACAAAATTCAGCTGTTTATATATATATGGTAGATTTTTTTTGACGTAGATATAAGGCAAACACCTCCCCTTTTATGGGGAAACGGACCTCTCAGGTAGGGTCGATCAGTCTTGCATTTTTTTGTAATAATTCATTCTGGGATTATAAGCTTTATTCAGTATGATCCCTCAATGAAGTCTTTACCCTAGACTAACTCTGCCTCCCTTACATGAAGGTAACAATTTTGTGAAAATGTTGATGAATTTTCGAAATTTTCGTAAATTAAACAAAATTTCCAATATTGTTCAAGGGCTTTTTTAATTACAAACAAATGCAACATTTCAAACAATTTGTTAATTTTTTGGGAAAATTCCAACAACAAAAAATGGGTTGGTTAATCCCGTAGAACAGGGTGTGTTTGAGTTTATATTTGTCGCCTAACAACACAAAATGAGTGAAATATGGTATTTAGAGTACCAAAATAATGTAGTACTTCTTGCCCCAGAAATTGATTATCATCTTAATTCTGGTTCTACCTCCATGTAAGGGAATCACAAAACTAGTCTAGTGTGAAAACTTCATTCTGGGATTATAAGATTTATTCAGTATAATCTCTCAATGAAGTCTTTACCCTAGACTAACGCTGCCGCCCTTTCATGTTCAAAGGTAACATCTTATGCCTGTGCGTTTTGGTCGTGAATAAAAAGGAGACTATCTACTACAGTTTGATCAGTTCGAAATTGGCGAAGCATCCTTACAGCAGCGAATGAATGCAGAAGGACGCGGGCGCGTTTGAAGGCAACAAGGGCATTGTGCATCATATGCATGACATGGGCGTGCCAAGTGTGTGTGGCCATAATCGCCTATGTACGCTTGGATTACTTTTGCATGTGGAGAGATACAAACCGCATATTTCTCACCAAATTTGGAACTGATTGAACTTTAGCCATATCAAGCCCTCAAGAAGCAAACCTCACATGTATACATGAGCTGCAATTTAATTTTATCCTACCACTGATACTTTAGGCATTATTCGATCAAAAAACCTGGACAAACTGAACTGGACCTACTTATAATTAATAACCCTTACAGCCCTGGAAACCCCATGAAATCCCATTTGAAAACTATGCTGGCAGCATTAGTCTTATCTCGCCGGGCGCTGACGGTGGGTGATAAATACGCACAGAATTGTTAATTGTGGACGTGTGAACCCCTGGCCGAGTGGACTAAGACACGGTCATCCATGCTGGAGGACAAAGGATAGAATCCTGTCGTTGGCAATTCCGCCCTGGCCGAGTGGAATAAGACACGGTCATATATGCTGGAGGACACAGGATTGTATCCTGTCGTTGGCAATTCCGCCCTGGCCGAGTGGAATAAGACACGGTCATATATGCTGGAGGACACAGGATAGAATCCTGTCGTTGGCAATTCCGCCCTGGCCGAGTGGAATAAGACACGGTCATATATGCTGGAGGACACAGGATAGAATCCTGTCGTTGGCAATTCCGCCCTGGCCGAGTGGACTAAGACACGGTCATCCATGCTGGAGGACAAAGGATAGAATCCTGTCGTTGGCAATTCCGCCCTGGCCGAGTGGAATAAGACACGGTCATATATGCTGGAGGACACAGGATTGTATCCTGTCGTTGGCAATTCCGCCCTGGCCGAGTGGAATAAGACACGGTCATATATGCTGGAGGACACAGGATAGAATCCTGTCGTTGGCAATTCCGCCCTGGCCGAGTGGAATAAGACACGGTCATATATGCTGGAGGACACAGGATTGTATCCTGTCGTTGGCAATTCCGCCCTGGCCGAGTGGAATAAGACACGGTCATATATGCTGGAGGACACAGGATAGAATCCTGTCGTTGGCAATTCCGCCCTGGCCGAGTGGAATAAGACACGGTCATATATGCTGGAGGACACAGGATTGTATCCTGTCGTTGGCAATTCCGCCCTGGCCGAGTGGAATAAGACACGGTCATCCATGCTGGAGGACACAGGATTGTATCCTGTCGTCGGCAAGTCCAGTTTTCCCGCTAAATTCCGTTCATTTCCACCCCGTATATTGTTTTCAACATTTCCATCCCAAAAGTGTTAGGTTAAGGTAAAGCAGCACTAGGCACTATTTGCATAAACACTTTCGGAACGTTATGGACTAATTATCAGAGCTGTTTAGGTATTTCGGTTTTCTCGAGTCCTTAGAATTAGATCATGGTTGTACCAGGTTTCTGTTTCCATGTAGGGATGGACTAGTCAATTCAGTTTCAGAAAGGTAGTGTGCATTGCAACCACTGAAGAAATCAGGGCTTAAATATCTTTACACATTGCGATGTTGTACAGCAGAAATGGGAAACTTTGTATCATATTTCATTAGCCGTACCTGTCATACTCTCCAACGTTTTTGAGAAGAAAAATGTGAAAAATGAAATTCGTACTTTATCTTACATTTTGGATTATAACTTCCTCATCAACTAGTCTATAACCCTAACTTTACTACACCACACGGCAACTGGGCGGAAAAAATGTTTTTATAACCCGGTGTGCAGGTTTTTGGGCTACAAAACGGATCCAGGCTATATAACGAGGCGAATATACTCGCTGAGTGTCGACTGACAGCCGTGGTGTAGTGGCTAGAATCTGGGCCCTGGTGCTGGAGGTCCGTGGTTCAAATCCAGGGGAGGGGGTCGGGGGTGACCTTTCTGGTGAATTTTGGGGGTCGGAAAAGAAATCTGTTGCCCTGTGGTGATCTAGAGTTAGGGTTAATAGTGTGCAATATCTCCAATTAAAGAGGGGACATTTCTCAACAACTTTATAATTTGATATTTTAAGTAGGAGTTATATTTATAGTTCTAAGGCTATATTAAAAAGATCTATTGTCTCAAAGCTCCCTTGCGCGTTAGTTAATTGATGCGCGTTAGAAGAAAAAAGAAGAAACAGATCTTTTCTTTTTTTCCTTTAAAAAAAAAAAAAATTCCCAAAGTGTCACCGATTTTTCAGATTTTCATTGATCACATCATTTTAAATACAAAAGGTCACTTTTACAAGGATTTCAATATTTTATATTTATAAAAAATAAATTTAAAAAAAATGCATTCCGCATTAGGTTTTGAAAAACTAAAGAGCTTTATTGAGATCAAGTTTTTTTAAATATAGCCTAAGCACATTTATTACCTTGGTCAGTTTATTTTAATCATGAAAGTGCTGATATTGCAACAAGTTTGATCCAGTTTTGTTGATTATCGGTTGATTAATTGGGGGGGGGGGGGGGGGGATTGGAGTGAGAAAGGGAAAATCATATTCATACTTTAAGATGTCCTCTTCAGCTCTTAACAAAATAAACATAATTAGATCAGAACAACAACAAATCTGCAAAAAATGTCCTCATGTTTGAAAGCCTTTTTTCTAAGATTGTAGAGTTACATTGTACTGCAGTGTTGGGCATCCAATTAGACCTCGCTGACAATAATTAAGAAGGAAAAAAAGTCACCATCAATTTAACCAAAGCTATCCAGTGAGTTGACCGGACATTTTGTTCTATACCGTAGTAAGTTATGTTAAAATATCCAATTAAGCCTTAATTAGTTTTGCATGTATTGCTTGTGCAATGGTCTGCTAATGTAAAATCAAGGAGACTCATGGGAATTTATAGAAACACACAATCGCTCTCTTTGCACAAGGCAAAAAAACCAAAAACATGTATTGCGTATTTTCAGACAGGTTGATTGGTCGGTCCTTTTCTTTGTTTCCCCTTTTTACAGGCTTTTTGTTGTTAAACATTTGGGTACATTTTTAACAATTTTCTAAATGTTCCAATAAATTCCACAAATTTCCAACGTTTTGGACGGGAAAATAAAGTCAAACAAAAAAGTCACAAATCTTATGGGACAAAATGTCCCCACATAATAGTGTTATCTATCTGTGTTCTTCTTCTGAGTCAGCAAATGGCAAGATAAGTATAACATAATGCATTGGTACAGTTTAATGGTGACTCTGACGTGTTTGTCTCCAGAGAATTATAATAAGATATTACGCAGAATGGGCATCTTAGGCTATAGACCGTGTACGGTTTACTGTAGAAGGGTGACAAAAACCTATTATATCGTGTGTTTGAGATTGAAAGTTGAACTTCAAATTATTTGATTAGGCGACGAAAAAAAGAAACCCTGTTCTACAGGCCCGACCGACCCATTCTTATAGAAATCGGTGACAAATAATTCATGTGCAAATGAATACCGACCCATTGGCTTGTCAAAATATGGCAGGATTTTTACAGATTTTTTTGATTTTTTTGGTCATTTTCAAGAGGAAACAAATATTTTAAAATTTAAAAAAAAAAAAAAAAAAAAACTACTTCCGATCCACCCATCCTGAGTTGCCCCTTTGCCCGTAGAACAGGGTTTCTTTTCATCACCTTACTGACACACAGATAAACTTTCATTCCAATACTTTTAAATATGGTATAAATGCATATTGTAAGGCATTGAATTGTGACACAAGATACACACTATGATTGAAATAGAGTAGACACTGGTTCCGTTTTGCAAGGTGTAGATTAAGATTGGGTAACTGAACATATCTTAGAATTATGTTCCTTTTTTCATAGTCGATGAAATATACTATTCATGTCAAGAATGCAAATCGCACTAGGCGAATGTTCAGTCACATTTTAGAGTATTGGTTACTGTAAAACACTAAAATTTCACGGCATGAAAATTTAGCGAATTTGCAAAACACCACCTTTTAGTGGCATTTTAATTTCACACATTTGAATCATCTTCCTATAATAACCTTATACATATATCAAATCTAAATTAGCGGCATTTTAATTTAGCACATGTATTGTAGAGGTCCTAGCGAAATTAAAATGCTCATGAAATTTTGTTACTTTACAGTATTTCCACTCACAGAATTGTTCATGCCTCACAGAATTGTTCATGCTCTGATTTTAAACAATTGATAAATTTTGCTATTCGAATCATCATAGACCTTTTAAGTGAACAAATGTTTTGCTCATTTTTTGTATGTATATATATATTTGTTCGAAAAAGTGAAATTTAATGTATCAGAAAAATGTCCACTCAACAATGCTTGGATATGTTACTGGATAATTCTCAACTTCCTTTTGTACAGATAATATGTAACTTGATATTGATAATTGATCATAAAGTGACCTATACCTACCCTAAGGGTTCAATAACCTTTTAATATTTGCCTGTGATACATCATGAGACAATGACGTAACTACACAGGCGCAAAATGTACGCACGCGTATGTGTCTTCCGCTTTTCTACGCGCGAGTGTATAGGCCAGCGCTTTGAGTAGCCACACGCGTTTATGTACTACAATTAATGAATGACGCAGTTCAGCACTGTCTCGTGATGGACAAATAGACTATAGTCATACATGTACATGTATGCTTATTTGCGTTGGTTGTTGGCAGGTTTAAAAAACATTGCACACCACGTTCAAGTCCTTTATAATGTTGCCATCCTAATCGTTTGGACACAATTGAGCCCTATGCATGGGGCCAACTCATGACACTATATGGACTATATCTCCAGATTGTTGCATGCAGTGTACATGCTCACACTATTGTATAAATTTATGTCTGAAAAGATTATGATGGCAAACATAGAAGAGCAAAGCTTTGCTAGAGGAGCTGATGTCACTCTAAAATTGAGAGGACACAAGAGTGAACCAGTGAACGACATTGTGTAGTGTATAGCCTGTGTTAGCTCCAGTTAGATGGTGACGTTATAGCATGTACTATAGTGATATGCACGGCGCAGGCGCAGCACTTTCTGTGCCCCAGCGGACATTCTTCTTTGATCATGTAGAGGCAAATGCCATCGCATTGAAGTTTTTATGTGCCCATTATGACGATTCCTTCACTAGATTAAACATTGGCATCACCTCCCAACTTGAGGTGACCTGCCCGCACTATACTTAGGCAAAAGAAAATGTTGTGTTGCCTTCAAGTGCCAAAAATCTAGATGTCGGGTCAGTCGGTCCATTTTCCTTTTCTTTTTCCTTTCTTTTTTTTTTTGCTGGCAAATATTAATATACTGACAGATGCATGTTTCATGACAAGACAAAATGTGTAAATATCAATTTTGACTAATGTTTCCTAGTGTGATAATAGTTAAAAGCAATCTATTCAAGTGAACTTATTCACTTCAAGCAGAAAATAGTAATATTTTGACAAATTGGGTAACATCTAAATTTTAAAAAAAAAACACCTGCAATCCTGATTTTTTAGATTTTAGGGTCGGTCGCTGAGGGCAACACATCATATTTTTTTGCCTTAATATTCATATTCATTCATAATTGTATAATGTTGTGTTATGTTTTTCCCATAGGGATGATGGTAAAGAGGCGTTGAAATTTTACACCAATCCCAAGTACTTCTTTGAATTATGGTGCCAAGAAATGCAGAAAAACATCACAGATATTAGAGAAAGGAGGAGGGGAAAAAGGGTAAGAATTTAGAAGTGAATAGAAGTGGATTAAAATAATCCATCTATAGTCTGATCAGTTCCAAATTGGCGAAGCCTCGTTACAGTGAATGAATACAGAAGGACGATGGCGCTATGAAGGCAACAAGCGCCATTTGCATCATATCATATGGGTGAGGCGTGTGTGCAGCCCAAACCATGTGCGTGTCCCCAAAATTTTGCTCATACGCTTGGATTACTTTTGCGTGCATTGAGATGAAAACCAAAATTTTCTCGCCAATTTGGAACTGATCAAACTATAGGTCATAATTAACAGGATTTTATATCCTGATGATTGATGGCTAAATAAGCTTCGAAAATGATATCATGTTGAAGGTAGGTTGGACTGTGTAATCACAAGGTATGATTTGAAGAAGCATTTTTCTACTTATTTCTTTATGTTTCATCCAATACTGTAAAGTGGAAATTTTCGTGCCATATTTTTTTCGTGCTAAGATACAGCAGTCAAGAAAATAAAAGCATACAAATGTATTCCTTTGAATGTAGGTCTTTGTAAGGAAGCTCAAAATCGCGAAAATTAAAGACAAGCAAACTTGTTCAAAATGTGCAAAGCGCGAACATTTCTACTTTTACCGTATATCGGCCTCCATCTCAACATGTACTTTTTGATGTGACTGGTCACATTTGAGACCTACCCCCACGAGAGCAGGATAATGTTGAAAAAAGTATTGAAATTGAAATACATTTTTGATGACCCCTTAGTGTCACATTGTCTGCTGACCAATATCAACTTTAATATTGTATTATTTGTTGTTACAGAGACAACGCGGTAATCGCACGCACCAAACCAGTGCACCAAGAGAGATACGGACACGTAGGGAAGTGTGGGCGCAACAAGCGCAGGGCAAAGATCTAATGCCTGTACAGTCACAAGAGAATCTGACACCAACGCACACACCAACATCCGATACGCCAACGCATCCTATGTCCGATGGTGATTCATCGCAAGGATCCATGTCAAATGTTCATGATGAATATGGCCACCAGAGACATCGACCGCACAACAGGCCGCCGCCACCTCCTAATCAGCAGAGTCCAGCCGGACATCATAGACAAATGGAGAACGGGATTAGCCGTCCATCGCGCAAAGCACCTGCACCTCCGCCGCCGGGTCCAGACATGTATCCACAAGATACATACCATAATCAACAGGATATGTACCATAATCAACAAGACATGTACAATAACCAACAAGACATGTACAATAATCAACAACCAGATATGTACCAGAATCACCAGATGCCACCCGCACCCCAGCCCATAATGCAACAGCAAACGCATGACCCAATGGAACAGTTTCCCCTCCCTCCAGCTGACCACTCAATGGCTAATAATCATATACCTATGGCTCCACCGCCGCCACCTCCAATGGCCGGTGATTATCCAAACAATCAAGCACCAACTCCTCCACCAATGCCAAGTGATCCCAATGTACCTCCTCCTCCACCCCCTCCGCCTCCGGGTGCTGGCCTACCCCTTCCTGGTATCCCACCAGCTTCAGCAAACATACCGGCGCCGCCTCCCCCACCACCAGTTGGAGGATTAGCTCAACCACCCAAGTCTAGCACTCCTGACACAAAAATGTCCAGCAGTCCACCATCTAACCCGATATCGCCAACGAGAAGGACGAGCCAGAGACCAACTCCGCCAAGACAGCAAGACGAAAGGAGTGATCTTCTTAATGCAATTGTTAAAGGTATGTTTTGGGAAATATGTGATTTCTTGAGTTGGCATGTTGGTCAGAAATTCTCTGAGAATCCATTCTCATAGAGAACCAAGTTGATTCTAGAAAGATAAACTCAGTAACACACTATTTGAATGGAGAAAGAATCCACAGTTTCTGTCAAAATCCTTTGCAAGAATCTAAATGGATTCTCGCAACGTGTGACAAACTTTTGACCACTGCAGAATTCAACCAACGTCCTGCTTGGCAGTGGTTCAACTACTGTGTGCATTTTGATTGAATGTTTGTCTCACATGGAAGTTCTCGTCCTGATAACTTGAATTATGTTCAAAGGATTTTGATAACAACTTCATAAGAAAATCAAAAGATGATAACCCCATGATAACTACCTGCCGATTGGTTGAAATTTAGGATGTATCAAATATTGTGCCAATCAGAGGCTAGCAATTTTTAATTAACATAAAATATTTAAAAGCAAAACTTTCAATGAAAAACAGGTAGTGCCTAGAGAGTTAAACAAATTGTTTGATGAAATTATGTGTATGTAACGATCTTTAAATCCTAAAGTGACAACTAAAAACAGATACCAATCATCACCACCACCACTGAAAAGTAGTAATTGAATTAATGAGAATTCCTAATGAACACAACATGATTTTAGGATTAATCAAATTGCTGTATACAATATCAATTCTGATACCTGATATTGTATATATTATCATTGACAAGTTGACAAATCCTGAAATTATATATTTTTTATTAAGTGATTGGCATAATGCAATTGATATCATGTTTTTGTATCTGAACTCTTTGCACATAAGTAACCGTTCTAATGAACCTGTCATATAAAACCTGTAAAGGCTACATTCATTTGTTCATCTCAACGCTCCTACACCGAATAAAATATTGTGCATTATTATTTGTATGGGACTTCCCAACGGATGTCATGTGCGTCCAAAATTCAAAAAATATTGACGTCCAATAGTTTGTGTGCGGGGCAGAGGATGTGCGCGTGAGTATATATGCACAGAGAAGGTCAGTTCGGGCTAACTGATTTAGTTTTTATCAAAACAGTCCGTTATATAAATAATAATAACAATATTGAATGTCTTATTTACGGATGATACAAGAATATATTGCACTCGCTATAAAAATATATTCTTGTATCACCCTCAAAGCCATTCAATATTATATAATTATTATTTATATGGGCCTTCCAAACGATACAATAAAAGTGCGTATTGAATATTGTCCACCAAGTTCCCGGATGTGCGTCCAATATTCAAAAAATATTGCCGTCCAATATTTTTGGCGCGGCGCAGAAGATATGCGCGTGAGTACATACGCAGAGAAGGTCAGTTTGGGCTAACTTATTTAGTTTTTAATTTGGTTGTACCCCAGTTTAAGCAGTTCTGAAGTGCTATCAAAACAGTTTGTTATATAAATAATAATACTAATATTGAATGTCTTATTTTCGGGTGATACAAGAAAATATTGCACTCGCTATAAAAAATATTGCACTCGTCTCCGACTCGTGCAATATTTTTTATAGCTCGTGCAATATTTTCTTGTATCATCCTCAAAGCCATCCAATATTATATAATTATACTCATGTGATACCAATAATTCATTGCATTTCCAGTTCAAATACATTTTTGTTTGAAATTGGCAACAAAACGCTGTCACCAAAAAGAACATATTTGCTTTAATTTCCAATAAATTTTACTCAGATCTTTTATACATACATGCTAGAGTTTATAACTCGCTTATTCAATGAAAAGATCTAAACGCACACAAAAAACAAAACAAACAGAAACATAAAACAAAAACCATCAAAAATTCAAACAGCATAATATATTAATGCATAGATACGCTAATACTCCTTTTCATGTGATCTATTTTCCCCATCTCCAGGTATTAATTTACGTAAAGTAGAGGTTAAACAGGAGAGAGAGAAAACCGCCATGCCCAACTCTGTGGAAGCCATCCTAGCCAGGAGAATCGCTGTGGAACTGAGCGATAGCGAGGACGGTGGTAGTTACGATAGTGAAAGCGACGATGAAGAATGGGGTGATTAGAACACTGTCGGTGTCAGTCATTGTATTGGTGGCTGGAATAATAGTATACTCCAAAGTAATTGTAACTCGGGAACAGTTGTGTTGTCTATTGGATCCACTTGGATGTTTCTGGCTATATGTGTGGTGTTGGACAGGCCCTTAACAAAAATCACGACACTCCTTGCAGGGAAATGTGGTATTCTGAGGTCAAATTTAGTTCTGAATATAAAGAAATACTTCAAATTTTGAAAGGAAATCATCTCTTTGTGAAGATTGTTGCTTTCTTTCCGGGAATTCAGCATTGTTTCCTGGTTCTGCGCCACAGTGTCCAACTTGACCAGTGTGTCTGCCTACCTGCATGCATTACCATTGGAAATTGTACTCAAATAGACCATGCATTTCAGAACAGATGTCAGTCCAAACGAACGACGGAATATGTGTCCAATAGACAGTGACACAACCATTCAGATAATTATAGGATATTATTTGAAACAAGATGTTGATCAGACAAGATCAAACTATGATATTATTATTTAAAAGAGATTTAATTAAGCAAAAAAGGGTTTATATCAGTTGGTAAAACATACTTTCAGTTTCTTCCGGGTCGTCTGACACCGTCTGGTGTCGATGACTCGGAAGACATCCTGCAATAGCGCCCCCACATGTAAATCGGGGCTGATAATTTGGTAGAGAATTCAAGAGGAAAGTTACCAAAAAGGTGAGCTTAAAATCTCAAGTTGTGAGAAAACAGAAATTATGTTAAATATTCCTTCAGTTTCACTGAGGATCGCCACAGCTTAAATCAAAATTGGTAGTTGATGATCAATCAAACTGACAAGGAACTAATTTACAAGAAATTGATTTAGTCAGTCTCGCAGAAGTGCTTACAAGTTAATCATTGATGTTATTAAAAAAATTAAAAGCCTTGTTTCAGTTAATCAGTGAAAATGTCAACCAATTTTTTGTCAACTAAATATGTAATTTCTTGATCTTGTCTGATAAACTGCTTCTAATGGATTACTACAATATATCAGATAAGATTAATCTATTTACTATAAAATCACATACTTGTAAAACACTTTAATTTTGTGGATACTTTATTTCGCGAAATTTGACATTACTGCTATTTTAGCGGGCATTTAATTTCACGAATCTAGACATTGTACTGTGATCATTTTTGGAACAGCGCTATATAAGCACTGCTATGATTATTATTATTATTACTTTCAATGGAAAATTGTCAGTTTTGCGGGTAATTAATTTTGGGATTTCACAAAAATTCTCGAAAAATAAATCCCTCACGAAATAAGTGATATTACAGTATAATGAATTACAATGATAACCTCATGGTGATTTTTACACTGTGGACAATGCAATGCAGCTGTGGTAAGATAGCATCCTGGCTCGTACAGTCCCTCTAGATGGATTTCATCATAAAAGAATGGTTGACCAAGATGACGGAGAGAGACTTGTTGGAAAAAAGACATGTCTCCGCATTACGCCTCTTCAGAAAGGAATCATGTGTAATTTGTTGAGACCGGATGGATTCAGTATATCAGTAACATATGATAGTCTTGCTACTTCTGCCATGAACTTCTGATTGTATCTTTTTATATTTAGTCCAATTCCAAAATCCCTGAGACATGGCATTACATGCATGCGATAACCAACCCGTACTGCAGCTCTATGATTCAGTTGCATTATAATTTATATTGTGTGGGTATTCACACGTAAATCATGAAATGTCTATGGGATTGTGATTTACAATATACAATTTAAGATGGTTATTTATATAGTTCAATTTAAGTACACATTACTGATTGTTTGTACTTGTCAGCTACCTGTAAAATATATGTACTGTCGTGGAAAAAGGGTGCAGTTGGTCGGTCAGATGCATTTTGAAATATTGATGGATAAAGGATGGAAAAACAGAGAAAATAAAGACACATTTACAGCATTTTTCTTCATGAAATCAGAAAGCAGTATCCAATCTTAGCCATGATGGTGTCATTTTGAAGCATTCAAAAGCTTCTTTTGATGGTATTACGATCTCAACTTTTTTTCTTTGAGAGACAACTGCACCCTTCTGCTGCGGCTGAACACGTGCATGCATTATGGCCAATGTCAACCTACTGATTGCTCTGACAGACTGTAATGTATTATCAAGTGAGGCATACTCTAAATCACTATAATGAATTGAATACCCATTTGACAGTATTGCATCATTCTACCATAGGCTAGGAACAGCTCAGCAAAAAAGAAAACTGGAAAGAAAACTTGAAATTCATGGAGACTGCAACGAATGGGGATAATAACACTTTATATGGAAGTATTACTTACAATCAACTAGATTTGTGTCAGCCATTGGTTACATCAGCAATTTTGTAATTGTGTACCGGACGCTTTCAAAAATGACCATGTGTCCCGATATTGTCAATTGTGAAATCGTCACACGCATGTAAATGCTTAGTTGTTCACAAATTTCATGCTTCTGGATGCAGCTCCGCAAACAACAACAAAACATGCTCGTCTGAAATAGCTTGAATTTCGTCCATAGCATTATGACAGTGTCTATAATCACTATAATTACTCGCTGATCTCACTTCCCAACGTCAGCTGACACAGAGAATAATGTAAGGGGATAACACTCCCAAGTAGATTGAAGTATTGCTAACAATCAACTAGCGCAACTACTTGTTCATGATCAACTTCAAAAAGATGTTATGATTTGATAGGCTTATTAATGTTTCCTTGATAGGGAAAAGTGTCAATATTTATGATATGACCAACCTTTAGAATACACCCCATTCCCTTTTTATCTGACCAAATTAATAATACACGACCCCTCTCTTTATAACCATTACTTCTGTATATTTTGAATCAATTTTCTAAGCCTCAAAATAGAAGTTACTCTATGCTGAAGAATATAATATTCTAGTAACACTGTATATACTACAAAGGACTGTGTATTTTATTATATGATGTGATAAACAGAGACAAAAAGGACAATATTTCTAGAAATGCTATTGCAAATTTTCAGTGTTTTTATAAATTTGCTGAACAGCAAACTAAATTTGAGCAATATTGCTGTAATGATGTTAAACGTGTGCCCTTCCCGCATGTTAAATCCATCATGTTATATTTTAAAAACATAGGAACCTATAAAACATAACTGCTTGGCATTCTTTAAAAATATGTGCAGCATTCTAATAAATAGTTGATCATTTTGTCTGGTATTTTTTACATTTTGCGCAGTAATTACAAACTCGCTTAAATCCCTGTAGTTAACTCCATCACAATTGAGATAGTAAGACACTCTATGCGCAAACCTCATCACAGTTAGCATGAGAGTTAGAGATAGGGTTAAGACACTAAATCAAAATTTGAAGCATATATTTGATTTTGAAGGACAGAATTATCCAAATGTTCATTATAGTTGGGTGGTAAAATCCAACTGCTAGTTTTAAATCTGAAATACAAATGAGCAAGGTTTCCTGTATCTGCAAGAGCGCATTTTATTGTGAGTCGACTAAATTAGGCCTAAATCGCTCTGTAGTTGTACACCTAAATCCCTACATTTGATATTTTTGTACTAGTTTTTGCCATATATACCCTGTCATATATTAGCATATTAAGGTATGAGACTACCAAGATAAGTGCAAAATGTGTAGGTCACGTAACAAAATATAAAAACAAACCCCGATTCTTTCATTTCAAAGAATTTATTGGTAAAATTTAAATTGTATAAATATAATTACTAATTATAAACAATAACATTTAGATAAGTATCAACATTTTACCTATCTACATGTACAGGCTGTATCAAAATGATTTGTACTCTGATATGTTCCATTTTCAAAAAAGCATTAAAAATATAAAATCTCTGATAAATACAATATTTTTGATTTTAATAAATAGGGAATTATGTCAACTTATTGATCTGATAATCTGAAGATAATTGGCTGTTGTTTCTGACCGCTATTGTCATTCAAATGAAGATCGACGTAATCATGGTTTTACTCGCAGGAACGCAAATTTAATAGGTTCACTGCACAAACTCTTTATAAGTAGTGAATATATGAGTGCAGTCAGGAGGAACTTTGAATTGTGCGCTTCAGATCTAACGTTTCGATGAAAATGATAAAAACACCAATATTCCTTTAAAAGCTTGTAAATTCTGAAAAAAATGTTCGATTGTCGTAAATCAAAATTCTTAGAAAAGATGAAACGTCAATAATTTTGCATATCGAAGCAAAATGGTCTAAATGGTTCGTAACATATCAAAAAAAATTCTGAAAAACTGATCAGACCACGGTACAAATCTTTTTGATACAGCCTGTACATCAATTTCACTCATTGGAAAGCTATTTTCTGCCAGCTAGAGAACATTTTCAAAAAGTAGTCATACTTTACCTTTGGATATATGAGTATGCATCTCATACATGCAAAACAGTAACTGAATACACAAACATCGGAAATATTTCTTTCAATTGTTTTAAATGTCTAGACAGAACACTATATATGTAATTATCAACCCAGTCTCCTTGAAGATGACGAATATGTCTATGAGACTGAACCCGCGTCTATAATCAGTCAATTGTTCAAGAACCGAATAAGCAGTGTATATCCAATGTTGAGTAATCAGTTGATAATAGACTGAATATGAAAGAGATTGGGTTGGTTATCATTGGGTACTGACTTAAATGTGATGTGATCAAGCGAAATGAGTCACATGTCGGCAGTTTTCAATTATGATGTTTGTCCATCATTTAAAAGCAGATGGAAAATGCTTCAGTATGGTCCAAACCCCACTTTAATTGAACTTCTAGTTTTTAAGTTACAAACAATTTACCAACTGAGAAAACAAAGTAAATTGTAAGAATTTGCCACTTCATTTTACCTATAATTCAAAAATAATATTCCCGACATCCGACTCATTCCGCTTAATCATGTCCCATATTTTATATTTTATACTATCTTACAATACTATGTCTAATCTCACTTAAAGTATATTCATAGGTTTTGCTTTTTTGAGTGTTACCTAATTTATCTAAAGGAATTTATTATTTTTATTTCTAGAACTCTGTTATAAATATAAAGATATATCGGTCATATAATAATAATAATGTTGAGGTGTTTTATGTATCATGTGCATTATAAAGATATTATTTTAATGAAATCAATTACGTTGTATTACATATTAACACTTTCCACACGGCTATTAGTTTTACCATATATACACAAAACAGATTTTTCAAAACCCTTTCACAACTTTCAAAGTCTTATCTCATGAATTACTGAACCAATGCTAGGCATGTTTGTACTTCTGTTAATGTATTTCTCATGGTGATTCCAAATATATTAATGAAATTCAATAATCTTGACATTTTTGAAACATTTTGTGAAATTTGGGAATGTCGTCTGCAGACGTCTGCTGCATGGAAAGTGTTAAGAAGGATTATACAGTCCTCAAAAAAAGTAACCTGCCAGGTAATAAATTTGATCATTACCTCAAAACTATATAGCTCTAATGTAAAAATATGAATTTAATTTGAGATAATACACATGAAGATTGACTGAATATTGACAGATCTCTGTTGTCCAAAACCAAAACAAAGTCCGGTTTCCATTTTAGCATGTGGTTCTTCTACAGGAAGCCTTTGTGTAGCAATAATAGGCAGATTATTGATGTAACTGGTATAGTGACAATTCACCGGTCAATAGGGAGATGAGGATTGGGAATGCAACAGTTGATTTATGCAGCCCATACACATACCTGTCACACTATCATCATGCATGTTCAGAAGTGCGAAAATGAAAGTTGCACTTTGTCTTAACCTTTTTGGTATAGCGTTCTTAATTGTTAACCGACCTTCGCAAACAATATTTCAAATTGAAGAGAAGAAATAAATTATCCATATATGTGACCATCCATGACAAACCCAGTGTAAAGTCACCAGTACATATTTGGAGATATGGGCCAATTAACCAAACACAAATCAATAAAAAGCATTTTTCAGTACCATATTTTGATTTTTCAGTACTCAAATGTAAATTTCGTCTGAAAAATCTTGTGTTTTTATTGATTTCTCTCTGAGTTTTTGGCCCATATGTGACTTTACACTGGGTTCATCGTAGAAAGTCACAATTGTGTGATTTTATATTTATAAGTTAGAGCTATACTGTTTGAGTTATGAACATTATTTACTACCTGGTAAGTGATTTCTTTGAGCACTGTATGTTATTATTACCTACAGAGTTCTACGCATAATATTACATGTCTCCATGACCAGACACAACATTCATGTACTAAATCAGACCATTAATCCATGCATCAATTGTTAGGGGAAATGTTTGCGCTACGTTTATTTTTGCGCTGTGTTAATCTTCGTGCCCCAAAATAGTTGCACGAAAATTGTCTGAAGTATATAAGGCCATGATAACAAAATACAAAGTTACGAATTTGTAAACCTATAAAATTGTCAATATTTGACAGACCGCACAAAAATTGTGCGACCGAAAAAATTACAATTTTCACGGTATATAACCTGTGATGATTATAACACCTGTTGTGTCAATGATAGTTGACAGATTTGTTCTCACTCACTCCTCATTCACTTTGAATTAAGGTATGCCAGACCTCTGAACATCCTTATTCATTGACTATATGTAAGCCATTGATGGACATACCTGTTTAAAGTTGACATCATATTGATTTGGAAAAATTCTAAATAGACGAGCGTATGTTGTGTGGACAGCCAGCGTTCATTCTAAGCGTGTACTGAAATTGAGTAACGTCGCGTGCTCGGGTTGGTGAATTTTGATCAACGCATTATGACGGCGACTGTGGGGGTTAATATCCCGACAAATTTGAAACGGAGTGTACTTCAGTACCAACAAGATAGTTACAAGATGGCCACGATGACAAAATGCTGTTATGGATCATATGTTTAAATTTCCAATAGGGAACAGATCTGAAACAGGAATTAAATTCAGGAAATATTGACCTGAACTTGAGAGTAGCATCTCTATTTCAAAGTCATTATTAGTTTACCTTAATTTCAGTGCTAACCCTTGGAAAATATGAAATTGAAATAAATATTGTAATACATGCCACAACGAATCCAATGATGTGATGTTTTTTACTACCACCCCTCCCTGTGTACTCTACAGTGTGCATATGGGTGGAGGGGTGGGGATGAACCCGGGTAAGGGGTGTACTCAAATTATTTTTTGATTGGGTGTGCTGCTTGAGGTACCCGTATACCTTATATGTTTGAGTACTCCCCCTCCCTCTCCCCATGGATGAACAACATTGAGGTATTATGATTTTAGATTAAGATGCATAGCATGCGCATGGATTGTCTGTACTGTTTGTTTGGGAATATGTTACAAATGTTTTCGTTTTCATGTACCAGTAATAAGAGAAATGACTGATATTTATAGTAGCAACTCCACATGAATGAATTGATCTCTACCCCAACCGAGATGAATGCTAAACCATTTACCACGGTGCATAATGTCTATTTGTATATAGCATGTATAATTCTTTTATTGTATTATGTATCAATGCCAAATTTGTTCACCGTGGGAAGATATGTACATGTTATATGTGTTAATATTGATCAGCGCGAGCACTTTGGAAGGTTCTCAGCCTCTACTAGACTGATTTCCTATTGCCTGCATGTCTGTACATTGAAGATGGAAACCATCCAAACTGTTCATAATATATTCTATACCATTATGTGGCCCCTTTATTATTGTTTTGAACTTTGACACTAGCCATTAGCTGACTGAAATAAGTAAGAGACATTGTAACCAGACAGCAGAAAGATTTGCAGATGCCGTGTGTGCATGAAAGTTGCAACATTTCTTAAGGCCAAACAAAGAAGAAGGTCTGTCTCAGAAGCCCGCCCGCATTGGTATGTGAAATGAGCTACGGCGCGTAGGTCTATGCGCTGGGGGCTAAAAAACTTCTTCTTTTTTTTAGGATTTTTTTTTTTTTAGGATTTTTTTTTAGGATTTTTTTTTATTTTTTAGGATTTTTAAAAAAAAGTTTAAAAAAGTTCTCCGTAAGCTTGGATAAACAAAAAAAAAAAAAAAAAAGCAAAAAAAAAAAAAAATTGCATACCTCATAGCCTTTTTTCTAAAAAAAAAAAAAAAAAAAAAAAAACAACACTTAGCTTATTTGCACAATGTTTCTGAGACAAACCTTCTTCTTTGTTTGGCCTAATTTTCCCGATTTTCTGATAGACATTGAAATGTGTAGACACTGGCTTCTACTGAAGAAGTGGTAATTTTCATGTGATTAATTGTTCGCGCTTTGCAGATTATCAACTGTTTTGCATCTTTTTAAATATGTGATTTGAATTTTCATCACATGACCTATATGCAAACTATATTTGTGTGTTATTATTTTTCGGGGTATCTGGTTCAAGCACAAAAGGCACAAAGTAAATGTAGCGTGAACATTTCCACTTTTACAGTATATGTTGAATTAAGTCCGAGTTTCCCTGGTCTATTATGGGTTGTTTCAAACAATTCAACACACCTGAAAAGCTTTATTATTACAAGTAAAAAGGGGAGCACAATCCCATAATATAAAGATTGGCAAATTGTGTTGCCTAACCGACCAGTAATGTTGCAAATTTCAAATGTTGATGTTCACGCAGCATATCAGGTAATAACGCTATGGTTGCTATGCTGATAAATATCTGGATTTTAACATTACATTCACATCCACAACTTTTATTATTAGGATGTCGGGGAATTGAAAAAGGAAGTCAAATATTTCGTATCAAGTAGGCTAAAAATAAAACATGTGATATTGCCCTTGACCACCTCCTCACCCCTTATGTATCGCAAATCAATTGTTTGTATCTTTGTTTTATTGTGACAAACTCGCCCATTATACCAGTCGGTCCATGCTGTCACACACTTTGGTTCTTATGTAACCAGGCTCATACAAATAACACAAACAAGTAATTGCATTGCATTAATATAGTGCATGCTATATACTATAAGATTTGCAGATGTGAACCCTAACTCCCAGGGCGTGTTTTGGGAATAAAAACTATCAGGGGAGAAAAACTTGTCAAATTTGGGTATTGAACCCCAGCCTGCATGGAAGTCGGACAGCAACTGATTGCCCCACATAATCAGCTGGAAAATCTTAACATTTATCTCAGCATATGATAGATAGATAGCCCACCTAATCCCGTCATATACTTGGAAAGGGTTCACTACCAGTAACTATAATTTGATCAGTTCCAAATTGGCGAAACCTCCTTACAGCAGTGAAATACAAAAGGACGCGGGCGCGCTGAAGGCAACAAGCGCACTGTGCCTCATATGCCCGACGCGTGCGTGTGGCAAAAACGGAGTGTGATCATAATTGTGCGCGTACACTCCAGATTACTTTAGCACACGGAATATTTCTCGCCAATTAGGAACTGATTAAACTTATAGCAATGTAGTGATTGGTAGTATTGAGGAAGGTTAGGGTTAAAGGTAGATGTTCCGATTGTTGGCCCAATTTTCAACTTGATGTTTTCTATTTTATATGATAGGTCATCCTTAAAATTGTTACATTCCAAAGTTTTAGTCGCACAACTCCAATGGTTCTCATTTTAGAGGCACAAGGTCACAACAAATTTGCCCATTGAGTATTACGCAAACTGGCTGGTGGTTAACCACCTTTGGCGGTAATTCACCACATTTTAGACTATCATTTCTAAATAGAACATTTCTGGCTCCTAAGATTTTACAGACACAATGAGAAAAATAAGGGGATTCTTCTGATATCAAAATTCATGATGTGAAAAAAAATCATAGCCAAAAAAAGTGATCCGAACATACACCTTTAAGCTAGTTCAAGAGTGGGTGGAGAGTATGACCAACTTTATCCCCTGATGACTTGTGTGACTCATTGTCAAACACAACTTTCAACATTTCCTTATCAAGTATTTTTACCCATTCCTTGTCTAAACTGATATATATGGTGATAATAAATAGGCCAAGCATACATCATTACTGGGTTGCCATGAGTACTCTCTCGTTCTCCTCCCCCCCCCCCCCCCCCCCCCCCCTTAAATAACTAATGCCTGGTAATGTATCCGTCTTTAAATTAAACTTAATGATTAATTGTAATGTATTTCATATTCTGTAACCCAAGTAATGTCCAGTGATCATTTTAGGATCATTATCTATCTTCCTGTGTCAACTACAACATCAGTAAAACATTGTATTGAATAAATTCATAGTTTTACTCCCATGTAGACGGTATGACTTCCTCTGTAATTGCTTGAACCACTTGCTTTTCCTGTGAGATTGTTGTTATTTCCATTTCGGGAATATTGACGATGTTATGAATGAATCATGCACATGATTTGGAGAATGAATATCCTGGTCATGGTCTATGTATCCGGATCGAAATTGCATTTCTTAGGCGCAAAAGGAAGAAGTTATATTAGCGTAACTCGACCTCCACTAAAATTGAGCTCAGCCCTAAAAAAATTTCATGAACAAAAACATGTACAATTAATTAGGAGATCAAAAATTGAAAGCGGTGCTCCTCGGGAAAAAATAAAGAAGCGCATACTCGTTATAGCAGCGCCCAGGTTCTCTGTGTTTATTGAGTTTATATTGACCTGTAGTTGTGGGTACTTTAAATGTGGTGACTGTTTCAACATGTTCAAATATACATCTTAAAAAATCTGTACCCTGATTTTCATGAGCGAGCAATGTAAATTGCTTTTTTGGGGGCAGTATTCATAGTTTCTGCTTATCTGTGTCTTTAATCAGTGATGTTTTATCTATCAACATACCTGACTAACCAATTCAAAGCACCAATAACTTTCTTGTACAAAAGTTTTGCTATGATAACGATACAAAGGACATAATTCATTTATACATGTAACATTTATTGTATAATGTACTGTCTATGTCTATATTTCAAGGAACCAGCTAATTAGCTGTTGTGGTTCCCAAGGTATGTACTTTTGAATCATTATTTTTTGAGGACTCAAAATCACAAGTACAATAAAAGCAATATTAAAAATAACGTCCATTATACTTTATATATACATGGTCGTGGTATTGTGTCACATAAGATTACATCAGTATTCTGAAATATATGTTGGCCAGTACTCATTTGTGATAGATAGGAACAGTGATATTACACCTTTTTCACACCGGACCTGACGATGGATCTTTGGACTATCGATCACATCTTTGGACGATGGATCATTCATAACTATGTGGTGACTTAAATCAGCTGTTTCAAAATGTGCAACAAATTTGATTAATCATCGGTCATTGGATTCATACAGAAAAGTGGCCCATTTTATGTGATCGATTGTGATAGCGACTGTTAGTGTTATTGCGTCTACAAAATGATGATCGATTGTCCAAAGATCGATCGACGGGCCAGTGTGAAAAGGTTTATCAAAGAGGAATTTCCACCAAAAACTCCAGAATTTAAACTATCATTTGGCCATGTTTGTATTATGGGTTTTGGGTGGTTTTACAGCCTGACAATTGAGTTTATTCTCACTGTAGTTTGTTTCTTTTGAAATTTACTAAAATGAGCAAGCCTTATTTGCTGTATGTTAATAGTAATGCCACACCTGTGTGATCATGTATGTAAATGTGCACCGTGCATATCATATTCCCAGTGCTTTTGCTTGACTCTGTAATTGTAACCATTTTGCAACACATCAACCTAATTTAGCACAATACCAATGTTCCCTTTATACATAAATTGTGACTGTTCCCTCGCACATGTATTATAAATTATGACCGTACCCTTATACTGGTTGAGTTACTTCCTGTAATAGTTGCCCATTTCCTCAGTGTGAGGATCAGGCTGATTGCAGCCACCTTTTTGTATGCATGAAATAATCAGGGATGTAGTTGCACAGATTTTAGAATAAGTTCTGGTGAGTTTGGGAATCATTACGTGGCTGATTCCTGGAGTCAAGGTTAATGTCCGTAGTATTCATTCTTGGCTTTAGTGATTATAGTAAATGCAAATGAAAGAGTTACAATGTACATGGGTTTAATTAAGGAGTTCACAGGTGACATATGTATTACAAACAGGTGCAGCTTTTCTATTTCTTTTTTGTGGAACACATTTATTTCACTGATGTGTTGTTAGTTTATTGAATGTGTAGGCCTACTGTAAAACCAGAAATGTTCATGTGCATTTAAATTTTGCTAATTTTGCAAGGAGCACTTACTCGTGAACATTTCATGCCACATATATTTCCAATCTACCTTGGAGCAGTGCATTGCAAAGTTACACAATGTAACTCCCACAGTTTACATTTGCGAAATGTTCATGGCGTGAATTAGGCCAGTATTCCTGATTTGTGACATTTCTGGTGTTACAGTATAGCAAACTAAGAAATGAGAAAAATCTGAAACATTGTCTTAAATAAAATTCTGACCCTGGTTCCTTCACATATTTGTGGCTGAAATGATTGGCCATCCGGTTAAAAGAGTTAATGTGAGAGAAATATCAAATCAGTGAAATGGTTCCTACAGTTTTATAAAGGTGACATAATTTTCATCAACCGTCAGTTATAATTGGTCTCAGTCCTGGCTGATCTCTAAGCCTGGTCACCATAAGATACACATTTCTAAATGTCAGTGTTGCATGGTGGTGTATTAGTAGTGTTGACCATTTCCTGTTGGAAACCTCTATACTTCATTAACCTTCCTATATTTGCAGTGACATTTGTGCGTATACTAGTGGCTGCAGCATCCTGTGGCACATGTTACTCTAAGCGACAAAAAACTTCTGTTCTATGGGATATGTCGAGGGTTGAGCGCCAGGAGCCCGTAACTCAAATTTATGGCAAATTGATATTTTGGTACAAAAATAATCCATATTATAACCTAGATTTTTAGAACCATAAAGAGATAACTCATAAACACTCTATCTTTGACTAAAATTAGAGTTATAAGTTGGGTGCTACAGTGTATTGTAATGAGTCCCAAATATTTGAAAGTCGATTATCTCAAAATAGCATTTATTGAGTTACGTACGGCCTTCTGGCGCTCAACCCTAGATGTTTACAAATTTGTTTAGATTTTTATTTTATTTTTTTAAATTCACTAAATTTTTCATGAACATGTTGAAAAGAAGAAAAAAAACTGACTTTAGCTGAGATGTTCGATTGCCCTGTAGAACAGGATATTTTTGTCGGTGTACTGCAAGTAAAATCAATTCTGGCACTTGCGACTGAATGTTGTGTCAATCACTATAGTGCACACTGATGCCACATAGAGAAAGATAAATGGAGTAGTATATATGTTGATATAATTTTCTTTGTAATCTTCTACACATATTAATATATTATATATCAAATATTGCTTTTGTGTTTATTGCGTAATATTCCACGACAGAAAAACAACAACTAATGGGCGTGTATGTGGTGACTAGAAATAATAATAATGTAAAGCCACACATACATTATAAATGATGGAATCAAATGTATATTATGGATCTATAGATATCATCGTGCACTTTTTCTAATAAATAATCAAATCAGAAAAGAAAGTCTTGATGTTGCATTTCTTTGTGATGATGTAATTTTTAACCGCAATTTAGTTTTCATAATTCAGGTGTGCATGGTTAAATGGAAACAGTCCGTTCACTTGGTGAGCCATGTCTGATGGTCTTAAAACTTGACATTTCAGGCCAATGAAGTTGATAGCACTTTTTGTTTGTTTTATGGGGAACTTTTTTACCAAGACACCCGTTTTACATGTCTGTCCACAAGACGGCTAAAACTTAACCCTAACCCCGGTTTAGGATTTTTGACCGGGATCACAATTTTCGAGGAAAAAACACCAACTAAATCTCCGGGAACCTGCCGGGATTCGATCCGGGGACCCTCCGTTCTCGAGCCCCACCTTCCTAACACTAAGCCACGGCCCTCAGCTACACATTCGTGCAGTATACTGCACTCATTATATAGGCTCAGTTGACTACGTCATCGAAAACCGACGGCGCATGCGTTTGGAGAGGGACTTTGGATTAGCATTTTTTAGCACTCAGGGGGGTTAGGGTTAATAGAACACGAAAAAAAACCTTTTTTTTTTTTACCATAACCCTAACCCCGGTTTAGGATTTTTGACCGGGATCACAATTTTCGAGGAAAAAACACCAACTAAATCTCCGGGAACCTGCCGGGATTCGATCCGGGGACCCTCCGTTCTCGAGCCCCACCTTCCTAACACTAAGCCACGGCCCTCAGCTACACATTCGTGCAGTATACTGCACCCATTATATAGGCTCGGTTGACTACGTCATCGAAAACCGACGGCGCATGCGTTTGGAGAGGGACTTTGGATTAGCATTTTTTAGCACTCAGGGGGGTTAGGGTTAATAAGCGCGCAAAATGTGTCTCTCATTCAAATTTGTAAATTTGAGACGTAATTGGAACTTGATGCACCGTTTCTTGTTTACATTAGAGTAATTTAGCATACTAAATTTACCTCACCAAGCTATGAATTGCTCATGTTCTAAATTTAAATAACAATATGAAATTATTGCAAGCTTTTGGTGGCAAGATGTTTTTAAACATGTGCAGTGTCAAATTGTAAATCACCATGCCTTGTGGACAAAAACATTAATTTGGTTGTGCGGTAAAAAGGTTCACTAAAGATTATTCATACACTCTTATGAGTGTCGAACCAATCAGAAAGCAAGAAACTAAAATATGCGGAGTGCATTGAAAGTGTCTAGTGCACTCCGCGTGTGCGCCATTCAATGCGGGAATCGCGCGCTTTGTTTTGATTCGTTGTTCAGGAATCGCGGGTTCGCCGATTTTCATTGCGGGGGTTAGCAAACTTGATAACATGTTTTTATTCGTTTTTACATAGATAAAAATTATGCTTAAATTGTGATTTTTTATTTGTATAGTGTCGTGTATGAATTAGGTCAATGCATGCGTATGTTTTGTTTCTCGAAAAATTAGAAAAATCTATGTACTTGCGCAAATGTTGATATGCTCACAATAACACTCCCCCTGCGGGGTCGTGCCATTATTCACACATCAACATCAGCGCGCGTGCATTGACTTGTCTAATTTCTCTCGAAACAACACATACGCATTTATTGACCTATAAACATAAAATGCGACTGACTTCATTTATCACATAATGTTATAGTAACAAATATGTCATTGTTGCACAAGTCTCAACTTAATTTTGAAAACAATGATGGCTTCTTTCCACTATTCATTACTAAAAGTTCATACAGCGATTGGGACATTTATTAATGACATACGATGACGTAGACATGCTACTGCATATTCATTCAGCCTAGCCCAACTACAGTCATCAAAAAAAGTAACTATACAGGTAATAAATGGGCTTCTAACTCTTAAAATATATATCCTACCTAAAAATAAAAATATTAAATTATAAAGTTGTTGAAATATTTGTCTTCTTTAATATGAGATATTGCACATTAGGATCGGGTGATTATTGAGGAAGTGGCACTAAAAAATGTAAGGAGAAGTCTGATTTTCATTTTCACATTTTTATTTTCTACACGCGGACCAATCTACGGGTACATTATCGATTACCGGTAGTGCAATTGGGGGATGCACGCTACCTGTCATTCTCTCCCCCGTGTTGAAATGTAAAATGTGAATTTGAAATTGTGACTTTACCTTACATTTTGGATTGTCGCTTCTTAAATATTCAACCGATCCTAGCGTGCAATATCTCATATTAAAGAAGATAAATTTCTCAACAACTTTATGATTTATATTTCTAGGTAGGATATATATTTTTAGAGTTAAAAGTACATTTATTACCTGTATATTTACTTTTTTTGATGACTGTAAAGTAGAGCATTGTACTGTCCCACGCCCTTATCGCATCATGATGACCCATACATGACCTGCAATCTGCTCGCGGCATAGCACATTTGTCTGGCCAAGAATCATGCTTTATGTTCCAAAATCTTTTGATCATACACCACATTCCATGAATATTGAGAGGGACGGTATTGTATGTAGATGAAAAATATACGACTGTGCTTTATGATGAAAAGAATCGATTAACATAAAGTTGAATTTATGAATGAGAATTCTAAGCTCCGCCTTGATCATACAAGTATGACAGGTTTGCACATGTTTGCTTGGTTGTTTTCAATGAAAAAATAGCCAATTCAAGTGAATGATGGACTAGGAATACATTAACAAAGTTGTGATTCCTACGGATGTAAAAGTAATAAGTTAGGAAATAATTTGTATATGGTTGGAAAGTTAAGTATCATACTTTATAAAAAGTAGGTCAAATAATTCAAATACAGTCCTCAAAAAAAGTAAATATACAGGTAATAAATGGACTTTTAACTCTAAAAATATATATCCTACCTAAAAATATTAAATCATAAAGTTGTTGAGAAATTTATCTTCTTTAATATGAGATATTGCACGCTAGGATCGATTGAATATTGAAGAAGTGACAATCCAAAATGTAAGGTAAAGTCACAATTTCAAATTCATATTTTACATTTCAACACGGGGGAGAGTATGACAGGTTGCGTGTATGTGGCGTATTGATCCATCGGAACAATGCGGCTGACTGTCCAACCTGCGCATGCATCCCCAATTGCACTACCGGTAATCGATAAGGTACCCGTAGATGGGTTCCGTGTGTAAAAAATAAAAATGTGAAAATGAAAATCAGACTTCACCTTACATTTTGGAGTGTCACTTTCTCAATAATAACCCAATCCTAGCGTTCAATATCTCATATCAAAGAAGATAAATCTTTCAACAACTTTATGATTTAATATTTTTAGGTAGGATATATATTTTTAGAGTTAGAAGCCTATTTATTACCTGTATAGTTACTTTTTTTGATGACTGTATGTGTCAGTGCAGAGTATTGATGCGAGTATGGACAGTCCCATATGCATTCTGTGCAGCGTTCTTATGTGCATGCACAGGTGAACGAAAGAAGTCTGTTCATTAATTGTAATGAGCAGGTATTTTACTCACCGCGCAGATGTACATGTACAGTTTTAGTCAATAAAAATAAAAGTCACATAAGCAATGATCCTTCTTGCCAGCATAATAATATGTTGGCATTTATTTCATTTTTAGCACACTTTTTGACAATTTATTATAATACCATTGTTACTATTTATTATAATTACATCAATATTATTGATCTATACAGGCAAGATACATTATTAGAACATTGGGGTTTTATTTTAACACAATTTCACATACAACCTATGTTTAGACAATATATATAAATCAAGGTGACAGAATATTAATTACAGAGCATAATACAATCACAACCACAATAATTTGCATAAAATATTGAAATGCTGATGTAAGACTAAAAATGCACACAAAAATCTGTTGAAAAGGTCAATAAAATGTATGTGCCATGTACATCTCTACCACAATAAATATTAATCCCCAGGGTGTTTCTAAACTGCTCAAAAGAAGTTCGGACTTTTTTTCCCCGATCATCCATTTTTCGAATATTTTGTGATATATCGATATTAATTCATGAATATCGACAAGATTTCATGGCTATACTACCTTTTAAATGGAGTGCTTAATGCCAAACGGCAGAGTGTAAGGACGATTGCCTTATTGGCATGAAACTCAGAGTACAAACTCCTTTCCCGAAGGTCTAAACTTTGAATTTTTATTTTGATATACACATTTCATATCTATATATGTAGAGCGTGCTCTATTGACTTTTGAGCACAAAATAGTGGTGATTTTGGTACATTTAGTTGAAATTGAGACCTCCCCATATTCTCAAGAAAGTGGCTAAGCGCTGGAGTAAGCGATTGATATAGATAAGGTATTGAATCCAGCAGAGAAGTTCAGCTCTCTTGCATGTGGTAAAGAAATTTACATACAATATTTTCAAACAGTACAACTAATTGGACGTAATATTGGTCACTTTTAATTTGAAAGATTTTGGTAAACAAGCTAAATATAACATAATAAATATTCATATGATACATCTGAGCAACAATTGTGTTAGTTCCTCAAAATGAAATATAATGAGCATACATTGAAAAATATAAGTATAGTTTGCTTGATGTTATACAGTAACCCCATCATTTAAAGCCACCACTTTGTGATCTTTTTCAAATGTTTACACTTATTTTTATCTCTCATATAATGAATTTTTACTTATCATGAAAGACTTTTAAATATACTTGTAAATCTAACTTGACCATATATTCCGTAAAAACCATCACAGAACTTTACTTTCCATTGGTTCTAATAATAAACTCCGCACATAAAGAAAGTAACCACTTTTTTCGAGACACCATGTGTTTAATTCCTAAGACCCTAAATAAATTCAAAATATGGGCAAGAACTGGAATTTTCTCCTGCGCATTTTGAAACCTCATGTTTCACAATAGGACCAATATTGATGAAGCAGTGTTCATTTGAATACAAAGTGGTGCAGATTCAATTGTTGCACTTAACCCTCTACCCATGAAATAATGAATGAGTTCACATATGCAAATGATAAGGATGATAAGTAAGGTTTGTTTTTACTCATGGGTTTTGTTTAATCAAAACAAATAATGAAATCAAAAAGTTAAAAATTGTCAAAATTAACCACAAATCCATCAGTATCGTGTGTGTCCTCCTACAGGTGTTGGAAACATTGACGAAATGAGATGTTCGGATTATGATTTTCTTTTCATGGAGAAAAGGAAGTGGTACACTTTAGATTTACTGTTTTGTTTACGATATTTTCATGGGTATAGGGCTAAGTGCAACAATGGAAACTGCATCATTTCGTATTCAAATAGACACAGCTTCATCAATATTTGTGCTATTGTAACAAATGAGATATCAAAATGTGCGAGTGAAAATTTCTGTTCTTTCCCATATTTTGAATTTATTTAGGGCCCAAGGAATTAAACACAGGGTGTCTCGAGAAAAGTGGTTACTTTCTTTTTGTGATGTGTTTATATGCAAAATGTCACTCACTTCCTCATAAAATAATACACACATTTTTGAGTGTGGTATATTTTGGGATAATTAAATTTTGCTTTTGTTTCTAGCATTTTCATCTCTCATGCCCAAAATCTTGCAGATGTAATGAAGAAAAAAAATGAGCTTTTACCAAAATGCCAATGGAAAATGAGCAATCATGTCACACGTCTTTATAATATGAATTGATCACATTTTGCCATGAAAGTCTTCATTAATTGTTCTCAGCCATCTGACACCATCTGGTGTCGACAACTCAGACTACTGATTTTCTTTGAATTTACTTAATACATTGTTGACTGCATATAATTTGAAATACTTGTTCATAATGGTCAATGTAAGTATATACACTGTGTGAAATATTGCATTATTTCCCCTTTATGTGAGACAAACACCAATATGTCTTGTAAGAGCGTCATAAAAACATCATTATTTCATCCGAAAGACATAAAAAGAGACATTTAGTTGTATCAAATAAGTTTGAGTTGCAGAAAAATATATTAATTGTTATGGTCCAAAATAAAAGTATGTGATTTCTTTCATGATTATTGTTTTCAAATACATTGGTATAATTACTCTATGATTGATAAACAACAACATCTCCATTCTCTGATACTGACAGTCCCTACCCGAAAAGTTAATTCACTCACATAATATGAAACTATAGAAGATTATAAGGTTCTTAAATTGCACTGATATCACAAATAATACAATGGTTTACATGTTATCACTGTTCTGTCAAAACCTTGTATGTTTCTCCAGCCCTTCAACATGTATATGTTATATACATATTCAGGGGCAAGAGCACTTACAAAGTTTTGATAGATGTGTTTTTGGCCCTTGAATATGTTTAGAGCAGACTGCTCAAAGGTTATACATAAGAAGTATACTTTATACACATGCTGAAGGGCCAGATGGAGATACAAGGTTTTGACAGAACAGTGACGATATATTTACACCATTAAAGCGGCATATAACTATAAATATACTATAAACAATTAAAATCTTTGCTAATTTTTATATGTACAAGGATAGGTGGTGTAATAATAAAGTCTTTGGTGGAATGATATCACTATCTTTATTGAATTCTGAACAATGCTGGGAAAGATATATAGCTGGTCCTGCTAAGGTTGAAATTATAGAGGTAAGTGAGCACATCAAAACTTGACCGCCCGGCAACCGCCGGTTCCGTGGGGTTCCCTGCGGTTGCAGCCGGTTTCTATTGTTCTAAACAATGATATGCGGTCCAACCGGGCGGAACCGGCGGTTCCCGCGCGGTCGAGTTTTGATGTGCTCACTAACATTTCAAGATGGTAAAGAGCACGGGCAAAGCTGTACACTTGATTATTTGAGAAGTAAATTAAGGCAAGACACTTGGCCTCCTACTGTTATCGAGAATATGTACACGGAAAGTTTGCTATGACAAATATTATATCATTATATATTATTTCATTTCAGATTGGTTTAAGTATTTCATGTTGTGATAGTGTCCTACTTTGACAAATTCGGCAATGGGCTATTCCATACACCCCCTATGGAAGATATTAACATAATCTTTCCCACAGGGAGTGTGTATTTCATGGGTGTTACCTGCATTGGGTGACTCCGTTTGAAATGTACACTCCCTGTGTAGAAAATTTAAGGTTGTGTCTTCTATAGGGTAGGGATTGTATGGATTTCAAATGGAATAGCCGAGTACCTTCACTTTTAAATCCCTCAATTTTCAGAGTAACGCAACTCTTCGTCAACGGGTGGTTTGGGAATAACCCTAACCCCCGAGGCACCTTTTCTATAGTATTTTTTTTTGCGACCAAAAAGCGAGGGGAAAAAGGGCCTCCATGGTGTTTATTGGGCTATTCCAGTTGAAATCTATACACCCCTATCGAAGAAATGACCTTAATCATCCCCACAGGGAGTGTAGATTTCAAATGGAGTCACCCATGCAGGTAACCCTATTTAAAATTCACACACCCTGTGTAGACGATAAGGTAATGTCTTCCATAGGGGGTGTATAGATTTCAACTGGAATAACCCATTTCAAGTTAGCCGTATAAGAGTCACCATCTATTGAGATGGCCATTCATAGAACTCTGGCTCAAAGTTCTCATAATTATAATCATACATATGACTTCGCACATACTCCTCCATGTCATCGGGTTTAGGATATAGAGAAGCGATGTTCCTCTCATACGCGTATTCACCAGTGTGCACGGCAAGCTTGACCGACACTTCTCGGACTTGTTGAAGAGGTGGATAGACACGGCCCTCTGACAGGTGGGATTCTGTCACCAGATCAGCCAAAGCCTGTAAGTGTAAGGTGTTAAATTAGAAAGTACATGAGAACCAATAATAGAGGTTATCCATGTAGCTATGCACAATGGACTACAAAGGGGAATTACTCCTGGCCTATTCTACATTAAATTGAATTGGTACATGACAACCAATTAGATGGCGCCTTAACAATCAGCTCAGAGAATATTTCGAGAAATTTGGGAATCCCGGGTCCTGCCCGGAAAAATTAAATCGAGTCCCGGGATCACAATTTATTCATTGCATAAACCATGTTACCAAATTGTCCTACATATTATGAAACAGGTGTGTCTTTTTCTGAAAATCTTAGACACACTTGGCAGCTAATTCAAATCACAGATAACCTTTATTGTCTGTTTTATTTTTTATCATTTTAATCAACAACAAATTATCTTATGCAATGTGTTATGCAAAACGCTCCCTGAGTCTTTTACCACCTGAGTATTTATTGTACATATTTAAATATGCAGGAATGGAAATAGAGAGTATGCAATGCTACGTCACTATGTCCTCATTTGAACTGTGCCTCCAAGATGGATTCCACGGAACAATATGATTTGGTCAGTTCAGATCACATGGAGTGGGAAAATTAATTGTCAATCCGAATACGTGACTAGCCTATACCTCCATAATGGCTGCCCGATCCATTGTTATACCGTTCCGGTTGGTTCATTGCATACCCTCTATTCCCACATGATTGTCAACCCGGTGTAGACGATATGTGTATCGCAGCTCTATTCATAATATTGTGTGTACTGATTATCATAATAGTAGTATTGCCATATTCCGAAATGTTTAAAAGGGATAAAAATCATGTCCTGGCTAGTTCACCGTTATAGTGGTTGAGAGACTTGCTTTGCAATGCAGAGGTCCATGTTCGATTCCCACTAGGATCACTTTTTCAACTGATTTATTTCCTTTTGTAAAAGTTGAGGTTAGAAATATATTCTTAGTCTACAAAGTGTGTAGTCCCTCCCTACACAACGGGTAGACAGTCATGTGGGTATTTATGTTGCTGCATTAATATATAATTAAAAGCATCAGCCAATCACTTCCAAACTTTTAGGGTTATAACAATTGGCAAAATAGCCGATACCCTCCCAGCTGCAGTATTAATGAGTGGAATCCAGGTAGATGCCAAAACGAGCCCACTCGTCTTCTTTTTGACTCATGCTTCTGCTGCTGACGGACGTCCTGACGATGCTCTCCAGCACTTATATGATTCATGACGATGTGACTACAATTATGATTCGACACTTAGATTTTGTGCATCTGAGTTTTATTTGTATCTTCACCCCTGGTTTATGTTACCATGGCAAATATTCCCTGCCATGACGTTACCAATATAGGAGAGAACTTTACGAAATCAACCCTCCTACACGCTATGAATTCAGGTAAAATATAAGCATCATCTTAGATCAGGTGGGAGCAATGAATGTAGTGAGATTAAATAGGATTGTGCACAAATTTAACTCTACATTTTTTGTTCTGGACACAGTTTTAAATATAATTTTTAAGGTAAGTTCAGTTTTGATTTATTCATGCATTATCGGTCATCTAGGGGTGAAAACCTATAGCCCATTTTTTACAATCCCTAGTTGATGCACACATGCAAACCCAGTTGCCTGCCATAACAAACAACTGATCCACATGGAGTGCAGTACCAAAATGCAATATCAATAAAAGCGATTCTGAACCAGAATTTTAGCAGTGGCCCAGAATAAATCATCAAGTGGGTCAGAGGAGAGGAGATCAATCTTGCATCTTTTTCTCATTGAACATTAAACTTTTTGGCATTTTAGTATCAGCACCCTTGCTATAAATTATACATATTTTGACATTATCACTCTGTTTTGTTTGCCAATGTAACAACTTAAAAACACATTGGGATTTTATTATTCATGACATTTCGAATGATGAGATATTATTTGGTATTATTGATAACAACAGCGAAAATTGAGAATTGAGGAACCATCTTCTCTTAATTGCCAAGAGGTATATTTATATCACCAGATGTAAAGGGTCCCCCTTGTCGATCCGGGTCTTCAATAATCTTTTGAAAGATACGTTTCAATTGGAGGAGATCATTGCAAGGCAAAAAGGGAAGCTTGTATTTCACTTTAATAAATGGAATGCTGCTGGTAATATTATCTTCTAGCCATGAATGCAATTGTTTTCACATCACAAGTAGTGTTTTTATTTGCATTTGCTTTTTTTTTTAAAACCTGCCTTGTGTTTTTCATGTTTTCTCCAAGTGTTGGGGTTTTATTTACAAGCCTAATTGACGTGTATTCGGTAGTTGAATCTTCCACTAATGTGTTCACCACCGATATGGCTCTAGTGGGCAAATAACTGAAGCCTATAAGCTTGGAGAATGGGTCTTGTCATTTCTTTTGTGCATTTATGTCTCGTTAAAAGAAGAGAAAAATAAAATAAAAGGCCAGCCCGTTATATTAGGTTCGGGCCAAAATTAAAAAAAACCCTACCTTAGCAGCTTCCAAGAAGATGTCATCGCTGATGTGCCTCACTCCAAACAAAGTCACACCCAGCGCCACACCAGGAAACACATATGCATTGTTGCCTTGTCCTGGGACTAGAGTCCTACCATTTATTGTGACAGGATCAAATGGACTGCCACTAGCAAACACTGCTGTACCCTGAAACAAGAATAGGATCAAATGTTGGAATCATTCTGTAATACCCAAGCTTCACTTATACATTTATCAAACTTTAAGTCTCAATTTGCAGCGATTTTAAGACTTTAAAACTTGAAGTGCTACCAGCTACCAAGTGCTCATGGATCTGTAATGGCCTGTCCAGACTTTGAAAGTCCCTACCTATGATTTGGCATGCGGTTGATGTGGTGATGAACACGTCATCAGTAACCAGGTTCGCTCAGTAACCTAACTTTAGTATGTAGCCTAGTATGTCCTTTACTTACATTGGTTGCCTTGTAGGCCTGTTCAGCGGTACACTCAGCTTTACTGGTTGGATTACTCAGGGCAAAGATGACTGGTTTATCATTGAAGGATGCCATGTCTTTAAGGATTCCTTCTGTAAATACACCGGCTATGGCAGCAGCACCTTCAGTCATACAAGGATGGTAAAATGTAACAAGAATTAGTATTCCCGGACATGTGCTTAACCTATCATTTCATACAGTAGTGCTGCATCCCAGGGGGTAGGGGTGGTGATCACATATTTAGCCATATATGTATGTGCAAAAGATTCCCTTCTCACACCTCATTGCAGTTCCCTAATAAGACCCTATTACAGCATGTTTCAGTTCATCCCATGAAACCAAAAATCACAAACAAGTGAAAACTTTGGTTCCATGGCCTCAAATTTGGCTAACATTTATTTCCCAGAACAATGTTATGTAGCAACAAATCATCAGTTCTCCAAGACCCCAATTTATCATCTGTCGGTTCCCCAATCCCCAATGTTTTGCGTTTTATGCCACACGTCAAAATGTAGGTTGAGTACCCCCCTCCACGGGGCTTAATGTCCCAATGGACCAAGCTCAACTTGCAATGGAAATTATGGAATATCACATTTGGAACGACAGAACAGAATAGAATTAGAAGATTGAATTAATATCAATCCTCCAGACCTCTTCAAATGCTATCCCTACCATGAAGATAAGGAGAGAAAACCCCCTCACCAATCAAATCATGGGTGAGGATGAACAAGAACAGAAAAGCTGAATCCAGAATCATATGCTACACAACAAAATTGAGACCCAAATATCGACACTGTGAAAGACAGCTGACCAAATCGGACATAATCCAGACACAATTTCAGACTGCACTGTTAAATCTAAATGTTACTCTGTTTTAAACACAGGGGGAATGGTGCAACCAGCCACTTGAAATCATATTGATTAATTGATTGATGTACTCAACTAACCATTCAGGCCTAATTGGCCATGACAAAGAAAGGTGAGTGTAATATGATTGTAACAATAGGGAAGACAAGTGGTACTTGTAGGGATTTGACAAGTCTTGGGGCTAGTTATTGATTTCAGTCTCAGGTGTAAAATCCCTTCAATAACACAATTAATCCTTTATCACATCCAGAAATGTTCTAACATTGTTCATTCCAATTTAGTAATACTGAATATGGTGATAAATATAGATTGTTCACACCACAAGTCATAGGTCCTAGTACTTAGTATTGTTTCATAAGGGCACCATTTGTGTAGCATTTAATAGTAGTGAGCATATTGAACGTCACACCATGACCAACATGCAAGTGGAGGGAATGCAGATCCTTTTAGCCCTTCTGGTTTTGCTACTAACTATAGTTTAATCAGTTTCAAATTGGCAAACAAATAGTTGGTTTTTATCTCTCCGCTGGCAAAAACAATATAAAGGAACACTCACGATTATGGAGACACGCACACGGTTTTGGCCGCACACATGCATCACGCATATGATGACTTGTTGCCTCCAGCGCCTGCATCCTTCTGTATTCATTCGCTGCTGTAATGAGGCTTCGCCAATTTGGAACTGATCAAACCATAGATGATATGTATTATATTGGACTTACCAATGAGAACCGTTGGCTTGAGAGTCTTCACAATCTGTGCCAAGTCTGTCATATGCTCATGTTCATGTGCAAAGTCTGCTTTATGTTCTGTAATACCACCCGATGCTCGGTTCTGTGATTAAAATGTATTAATGCAAATCAGGATAAAAGCTCCATCTGGACCTTTAGCACATGTATAAAGTAATACTTCCTATGTATATTCTTTGGGCAGTCTGCTCTAAACATGTTCAAGGGCCAAAACACATCTATCTGATGTCTTTTCCATGGCTGTATTAACCTGAACTCCTTAAGCATGTTTTTAACAATTCAACTATCAGGGGAGAAAAACGGGTCAAATTGGGGGGGGGGGGGGGGTGGAAGTCGGACGCCTAACTGATTGCGCTAATGGGGGAGCTAGAAAAAGTTATTTTATGGCTTGCTGGATTGTGCCAGGAGGTAGACCAGCCAAACATGTGGCACAGCAGCTATTATTTGCTGTAAAGTGGCCATTTGTTGCCATGTGGCCATTTCTTAAGCACCGTATGTGACCAAATTAGGGTTAGGGTTAGGGCTAATCAGGGCTGGATCTTTTAAGAAAAGCAAGTCGGGCAGGTAGCTTCAAAAAGTTAGCAGCCCTACAAGAAATTCACCTGCCCACATTTGTTTCTCGATTACACAGATGCTGGTCAATTTTGATTTATCATAATTCATATCGTGTTTTGTTTGTTTGAAAAGTTTCCTCTTCACTATCATCACTATAAATTATTATTATTCAGGTTCAGAATGTCGATGCGAATCTGCAAATTGATTCGCGTAAAGATATGAGCAACATTCCATGTGGATTCGGGTAAGAAAGAGAGATCCTTGCAATTACAAGTTGAGTTGATTGTCTCACTATTTCGTTTAAGGAACCTTTACCTACAAGTTGTACAACAGATCGATATTCAGCGAGATGATCTGATTTTAGTTATTAGATCATTTATTATGGACAATTTGTTTGAAATGATCGTAACTTGTTTTGTGATCAATTTTGTTGCGCGTACCGATTTCTGCTAAACTTTGAAACTTATTCTATCTAGCGTGTCCCTACTGCCTAGAAGAGTCAACAATGTGCACCAAATTGCGTAATTTGCGGGTTGATTTTTCAAAAAGCTTCAGGATTGCAAAACAAAGGTGAAGAATTCCAATTTATTTACTTTTAAAAAATCATTCAGGCATTTTACAGTGTTTTTTATGATCTGAATGACTAAGTAGAATTGAGGAATCTTCACTTTGAAAATTTGAAAAAAGGTACCCGCCAGTCGGACGGGTACTTATGCAATTTTACCTGCCAGACGCAAAATTGACCCACCATTGGCAGGCGGGCGGGAGCTAAAGTCTAGCCCTGGCCCTAATTGTTAAATGCAACCCCAATCAGTAACCTCAACCCCTGTTTTCATTATCAGTGGTTATATTATAAGGTCATTGCTAATTATTTCAGATCAATATGAATAAACTGCTTTTGAGGCTCATTACAAAAATAACAATATCCCTTTTACCTTAACAATGAGACCTCTGGAGTCACACAAATAGATCTTCTTTCTTGCATCAGCTTCTGGCACTCCCTGCTGTACCATGGCTCTAACCATCAAACCAGCAATGCCAAGTGATGCCTGCAAAAACACAACAAAGTATTACATGTGTACGTACTTATATAAAATATAGTTTGTAGCTGTTTTGCTATATACGTTAGTCTCATAATGTATAGGCTGTACCATATTTTTAATAAGTGTAATCAAATAACAACAAATTTCCCCCTTTAATAAAATCGGCCAATCCAGCGAGTTGTTTACCAACTTTCTGCTGCGTATAATTGCATTCTTCAGCACATGCAGACACAGGAACTTTGTGTTATACGCACTTTGTGTAGGACGCGCTTGGACGTCTTAACGCGATGACGGTGACCATACGCACTGAAAGTATGAACTAAGCCCCGTCCCTTATATATTATTGGTCTCATAATATATATATTATATATATATATAGTGGGTATCATCTGAAAATCAGTTAAACACCAATCAAATTGCCTGTTGATATCCAAAACCACGCCCACTATAATATAAGAATGTATTTTGTTGTGTTGATTTGGTACATTAATAATAACGGCATTTATAATGCGCCTTTGCCAAAGGATACAAAGCGCAACGACAAAAACAAAAACAATACAAACAAGGGAAAGAGCAGAACTTAGGAGAAAAGGTGTGTTTTAAGAAGGGATTTGAACCCTGTGACTGTAGGAGCACTACGAATATGAACTGGAATCTTGTTCCATTGAATAGGAGCAGCCACTGAAAAAGCCCTATCCCCGGCACACTTGTAAGTCTTAGGAACCCTAAGGTTCAGGCCGTGGTCCGATCTTGTTGTAACAGAGCCATCACGGGGTCTCTTTACAATGAGGCACTCATCGAGGCACATATTTTTGTTTTGATTTCTCTGCTTAATCAGTAAGTATTGAATGCTGCTTTTCGGCGCTGTGGATGTGGTTATAGCCTATTAAATGCATCATGAACACACAATAATCACTTTCACCGAAGATCGATCTTTGGAAGAAAGATCGTCGCTAACATGGACTTAATCAGCCGTTTCAAAACATGCAAGATATTTGATTGCTCATCGGTCATTCACACAGAGAAGTGGTCCATTTTTGGCGATCAATGTTATTGCGCCTACAAATGGATTACCGATTGCCTGAAGATTGTGAAAAGGCTTATTGACTATAACTTGCAGATATCACATGTTTTAGGAGGACTGGCAATAGTGAAACAAACAACGAACAAATCTAGGTGATGAAGAAAGAAAAAAACGAGCCACTCAGGTAGGGTCTGTGGGTCGGTCGGGCATTACAAAAAAATTGTGAACCTTTTAGTGAATTTCAACAGTTTTTAAAATAATTCCAAAAAATTCAAAATGTTCAATGATTTTTTGTTGTTGGACAAATCTGAAAATATTGTGTCAGTTGGGCCCATAGACTAGAAGTGTTTTTTTCATCGTTTGAGCGGTAAATTTACTTTAAATGCTTGTATTCTGAATGATATCAAAATTATTAAAAAAAATTACCTATGATCTATAAAACTGACCATAATTGACTAATTGACATGTTATCAATGCATGCAATTTTTATTTTTTTGCCAGAAGATTCCTTTTTTTCATACCCCTCCCGCTATCCATTAACATTACGAGAGCAATGTGTTGAATGATGGTGGACAACATTTGTGATTCAACATTGTCCATGGCGATAAGGTGACCAAAAAACCTGTTCTACAGGCAAACAAACTATTCAGGGTCAGTCAGTTTGGTGTGTTTTTTCTTCCAAATTTATGTGAAGATTTTGGTGAAATTTGACAATTTTTTTTCAAAATGTTCAAAAACAATGCATTTTTTTAATTTTTAAATCAAAATATTTTCCAAGAATTGTGCAAAAAAAAGAGGATCTATCGGGTCTGTAAAACATATTGGGTTTTTGTTGTCGCCCAAGGGGGATCCCTTTCCAAAAGACCTACAAAGTGTTTGAATTTCTTTGCCATTTGCCACATTGAAAGCAAACCAACAATTCAACATACAACCTACCTCCCCAGCTCCTTGAAAGAGAAATTTGTTATCTTTGAGTTGTTTGCCAGTAATTCTCAGACTAGCCAATATACCAGCTACAGCTACTGATGCAGTACCTATAAATATAAATCACACAGAATACTAAGATGTAGAAGCTGCACTGGCATTCTAATCCAAAATCCAACCCAAATAGATGTTGTTCGTAATTGGCGCACTTACGTCAAAAGAGGGCCGTGCTATCCAACTGAGCATGCTCAGAGCAATTAGTGCTCCGAAAACGAGGCTAGTATGTAGCCGAGACGAGAGTGATGTAGTTTTTCAATGTGGTGAACTTTGCACTAATCATAGAAATTCTTCATACTTCTAAGCTATTCAATATTTGACCTTATTACATTCGTGGAACGTATAAACTATCTATTCCACTAGTTTGAAATGAAATGTTTTCTGGAACCGTCACTATCTAGGAAAATGTAGAAGTTCACAGTTCATTATATTGCAGTAAAAGTACGAAATTGTATGTTTATCGGCGTGACATCGAGTATGTCTCCCTCTTTGACATGAAATATCGCCAATTACGAATAACGTCTATTGTTATTGTAACATTCCGATCACGCCTCACCAAAATGCAAGCATTTGTGCCTGAAACTGTGACGCACGCGCTAACATGGGCGCATTAGTTTAAACCGCATGGTGCAAAAATCGATCGCTATAATCACCAGGCCCAGGGAGTGCGGTTACAATGTTGAGTGAAAAGGTAAAAATGACACGCAATCACACTGTGTGTCATGACAAAATGGAACAAAAAATGCCAAATACCCTCGGATCACACAGTAACCAAGGCTAAAGTTTTGTCAGTGATATAGCATTATTTGTTAATTGTAAGAGGTCACCCTTTACAACAATTATCAGCAAGTACAGCAATAAATCAAAACCATGAGATCTTTGCCAAAAAGTGACCTCAATCATTCGTTGTCATATGGATGCAATTGCTTAATTTGTGATAAATGTAGTTTCTGAAAGTACGAGGGTCATTCAATAAGTTCTACCTCCTAACTCATAACATCGCTATTATGAATGTCAGCCTAATGACATTTGTCATGATTAAAGCTCCAAGTCATAGCTTCACATTCATAGTAAATAATAATTGATACCTGTTTTACTTTTGTTATAATGCGATCAAAGCCAGAGAGAGATTTTGGACAACGGACACGGAAAATTACCCTAAAGATAAATACACATTTTTTTTGTTTCTCTCCGTATTACATGATTAGATATAACAGCCCGATTTAAATACTGAAAATGGAAAACAATGGATGTTCTCTGAATATAATACTGTATTATCATGTATAAATCAGATCGTAGGCAATATCAACCTTTGTAGGCTTGAAAATAGTATAATATCAACCTCGAATGTAATGCTACGTCTTTAGCAAACTGGAATGCTGCTATTCAGTCAAATGTTCGTTGTTACAAGTCAAGCCAGAGTGATGCCTCGAGTGTTAAATCTTAACATGACAGTCACTTTATGAGTTTTCCTTATATACAACCTTTAGAATAATCAATCAGGTAGTCAGTGATAGAAAATTTTCTCTTTGTGAGACTTGAAATATATCCATTAGTCCTGTATAATGAAGATCCCTTAGTTCTAATGAAAAGCAAATAATGACTTTTGCAGCGATTCTCTTAGGGTAGGTTTAAAACTAATGGCTATCCTGATCTGGTTCTGGCTAATTAGAGGCTATTTTCCCCCAAGAAATCAGTCACTGTTATTGTTTATAGTATGTTCAAGAGATATTTGTAATTTAGAATGGTTTTAATCAACCGTTTGGGACATTTTGTCTATTAGAATTGGTCAAGTGAACAGCACTTGGGAGACATTTGGCTGTCTTTTTGCCGTTTCCGTTGCACTAAATAGACGTTTGGTTTTTACTGCATTTCTGGAAAAGTACAACCACTACTCAGACCAATTTACAATGAATTTGTAGCTGAGATTCCGAGGTACAATTGTGTAATATTTCATAAGACTGGCTTATATAATAGCGAAGTTATGAGGTAGGAGGTAGAACTTATTGAATGACCTTCGTACATTATTATCATGCAGATTCTTACAACTTTATCCCATGAGTGTTCCTAGGTTGGATGACAATATCAGGAAGACATGGATAAAGGGTTGGTTTCTTTTACCTTGAATATCATCATTAAATGAACAATATTTGTTGCGGTACTTCTCCAGTAGTCGGAATGCATTCTGATTGGCAAAGTCTTCAAACTGTATCAAACAATTCTGTCCATACCTGTTGAAATGAAAACAAGGATTTAATGTATATTGAGCATTTTAAGGCACTGGGTGTGTGTAACCTGCCATGTCAAAATGGACATGTTGGAGGCCTGAGTCAAAGCTGAGTTATTGGTATGACTTGAAAGAGCGAGCACATTTTTAAGCTTTGAAATGATAGCATGTTGAAGGAAATCCAAATTTGTAATCACAAGATATGATTTGAAGAAGCATATTTTTTTCTATTATTTTCTTTATATTTCACCAAATATATTTGGCCTATCTCAAAACTGTGTTTGCCGACAATGTGTCCTGTTTGACCTGACTGGTCACATTTGGTGCTGTAATATCCAGGAGGTGATATTATTATTCAGTAACCAAGCCCAGCAAAAAGATTTTTGATGGATCCAATTACTTGTTGCGATGCAATCGTGCAAATAACTTCGGACTTACACATTTTTCAACTTTGAAAAAATATAAAACAATGTTGTTGCACAAAATTCTGCCACCCTGGGATTCGAAACCAGGTACCTTTAATTAGCTTATGAGACTTCAGCTCTAACCATTAGATTACAAGGAGTTGGCTGATAGCGATTGGAATTTTAATTGATGAACTTTTATGGAATAAAGCCAATTTGATTACATGTTTTATATAATACAACAATAAGTGCTTAAGTTGAATCTGTATAGCGTACTACAGTGGTGATCCTTCTGCAAACCGCGCACTAGCTACATGTAGTAAATCATTACCGGGCTTGGCTATGAAAATATATATTTCATTAACGACTACCCCTCTTTCATGGATGGCTTTAACCCGGATGAAAAAAATTGTGCTACCTTAGCCTTTTTTGCCCACTCTGAAAGGTAAAGTAACTATTCACTATTTTGTTGGAATGAATGGTTCACCAAAAGACATTTTGTTTGGGAAAAATAAAAATGTTGCTTAGGCTACGAAAAAGAAGACCCTGTAAACGGTAGGTAGGGTTGGTCAGGCGTTTTATTGTTAGGGGTGTTTTTCTTCTTCTTTTTTTCAACATTTTCGTGAATATTTGTGAGATTCAACAATTTTGAAATTTAAAAAATGAAATTTTGTTAAACTTCAAAATGTTGAAACTTTTTCAAAACAATTTTGTTCAAAAAAATAGGAACATTTGGGGTGGGGGGTGGGGGGGGGGGGGGGAGAGGGAAACTGTTTACTCTACAATGGTCTTTTCTGAAGGATTATTGGTATTGGAATTTGTGTGCTATATTTTTGATAGTTTTTAACCAGACATTAAACAAGTATTTCTTGTCTGAAGCTCAAACAAATATTTTATCTGAAAATAATGCCCTTTGTTATTATTAACTAAACTACTATCCATCATAAAATCATTTTTCTAAACCAAATATTATATAGCTCAGGAAATGTAATTTACCTCACAACCACTGCTGCCATGAATTCATCTATGAGTTGATCATACTTCTCACTTCTATCTCGTTTTTGTCTTAGTCCAATGTAGAGAGGATCATCTAGCATGCTCTGTGTAATGACATAGAAATATAGCAATTAATATAATTATAGTCATACCAGTTGAAAGGGTAAAAATGGTGTCTGTGTCTTTGTACTGCAGCCGATGTCACCATTTTCGGATTCCCAGCCCCTTCCATATGACGTAGCGATCTTGCAAAAGGCAATTTTACTTCTCAATGAATTTTCTAGGCCACAGAAAATGTGCATAATGAAAGCAAAAAGGGAAAGTTACTTTCTGGCACTCGTGTTATCGTATGATTGATCATGGCGGGGAATACATGTCTCTGGAACGTAAAATGTATGCCTAATTTAACTTAATCAAATTATGTAGCTCCTGGTAGACTGAAAGTAGCTCCCAGTTTTCTCAACAAATCCTCATGAACCGGGAGCTACTTTTAAAAAAAAGTAGCTCCCAGTAAAAAACTCTTGTTATTTTTACCCTTGGTTACAAGTAAATGTATACAGGGTGACCCAGAAAATGTTGAACCCAAAAATCACAAAATTCAATATTTGTTTTTACCATTAAAATAACAAAATATTGCAAAACTCGTTCACCAGCTATGTGCACCATGCATTTAACTTTCTGAAACATTTTAGATCATAAAAATAGGCCACACGAAACTTAAAATACGTGTAATTTTGTAGGAAGTGCTGTTTTGTAGTGTAAGTGAAGTGCAAAAAAAATGGTTTCATGCTACATAGCAGAGCGGGTGCCTGTTTGAAACCATTTCTTTCTGATTTGTTTTTACTTTTATCGGGATCTTTTGTTGTGACTGTAATGTATCTCAGAAGTGAATTGTTTAAAGATCAATACAAATGAAGTCCCCTTGACTTCATTTGAAAATGTTAATTTGATAATGCAGATCAAAATAAAAGATTACTTAACTCACCGTACTTAGAACAGAATTAAGTTTCATATCTGAACCAAGTTACAATTTTTCACTTTTACAAAAGGGCGAAAACACCCCCTGTCACACAATCAAGTGTATCTTTAGTTTGGTAAGGCCAATTTACATGATCTAAATTTCTCCAGAAAGCTGAATAAATTGTTTACATAACTGTTGAAAAACAAAATTCCATATTTATTTATTTTTATTTTTAATTATTTTTTTTAAGTTTGTGATTTTTGGGTTCAACATTTTCTGGGTCACCCTGTATGCATGCAGTTTATCCTTAAATGCTAATTTTGTTGACATTTCATTTTCTTGTTCAATATCTCCAAAGTGAATAGGCCGATTTGTGATGGATGGTAACATTTTGATGGTTGTTGACTTTCGATTCAATTTCAACACTGAATAATTATCATAAGCATTATATATGTATAAAAACAAAATGTACTCGAGGACCCAACTTTGTACCCATGCCTACGTGCCTACTCAAGTACTTTTGTTGTGCCCAGACACATTGGATTAGGTGACAAAAAAACCTGGTTGAGGAGTTAGTTATTCATATTCAATGAATGATTCCAAATTTTACAAAGGGAAACATACGTCAACCTTTGCTTTAATATCATACACATAGAACACATACCTGATTATCGGTTCCTACATCCAATACAATGGGTAGACATTGTGAAGGTTTCACACCTGCTATGGCTGTATACAGGGCTAACTTCCCCACCGGGATACCCATGCCGGCACAACCCAGGTCCCCAAGACCTAGTATACGCTCACCATCAGTTACAACTATAGCCTGAAAACAAAGCAAACAATGTTACTTTATTCGCAGTTATAAAATGATCATCAATGGTTTATTTGCAATTTCATTTCGATGATTAAGTTATTGTTTTTCTGTTGCGATTTGTTGGAAGAAAAAGTAGAACAGCATAGTAAACAAAATACTCACATGGGCCCTATATCGTGAAAGTTAAGATCCTATTCCTAAGTGGACTTAAAGGTAGATGACCCGATCACATTTTCGTAACACAGAATTATTTCAAACATACGGAGATTTTCATATCATATGAAAGCTCGTATTTTTCTCATCATCATTTTTCTCATCATCATACTGAAATTTGACGGCCTAAATCGGTATAATTACGGAGAAATCGATGAAATGACGTCGAATTACCGCGAATGGTGGTAACCACCGATATAGTTTGTGTACTACTCAATGGGTACAGTGTACAGCATCTTGTGCGTCTAAAATAAGAACCATTAGAGCTATGCAACTCAAACTTTGGAACACGACTATTTTAAGGATGACCTTTCATGTAGAATAGAAAACTTCAAGTTGAAAATCGGAACATCTACCTTATAAGCAATACTATGTGATCTTTTTCAATTTTTACACTTATCTTTTTTATCTCTGTGAAAAACTTTCCAGGACCCATAAATCTATCTTGATTGTATTTTCCATAACAACCAACACAGAACTTTACTAAATCATCAAGGAGATTTGCTTCCAGCGAACATAATTGTCATCATAACAGTTGTGATCGTAGCGGGTCACACAGTAAACTGCGTTAACACAGTTTCAAACCATGGATTATATTTACGAACCAGAAAACCACTAAGAATATAAACTGTCAGGTTATCTGACAACTTATTTGCATTTAGAGAACAAAATCAAAGATAGAGGGCGGCATTCCATGAAAAAGATAGCATAATATGCCCTTTTAATTAAAGGAGTTTAAGAATCACTCATCAATCTTAGAAGATTGATGAGTGATTCTTAAACTCCTCTTCCATCTTGTTAAGAAGAAGAAGAAAAAAAACTTCCTTTCTTAATTGAGTCTAAAGTTAGGCCTGGGACCTATCTCAATGAATTCTTGAAAATTTATCTTTAAAATAGATTACTTGCAAGGAATCACTCATCTTGTCGGAATTAGGACACTGCTCAAAATACAGAAAGAATGTCAATAATTAGTATTTTATTCAAATGCCATCATTTTACGCAACCAACAACAAAATGTATACAGAAAATACTGAAATATAACCCTACAGTTTAAAAGCAGCTGTGCAAAAGTAACAGGTTGGTAATATACTTGTAATAGGATACCGTAAAACGGGGTGAATAAGGAACAGGGGGCCATGTTCATTCTGTTTTACGTGATACAAACTGGCCGGGTGACATTTAAAAAACTTTTCCCTTTTTGTCCCTATTCACCCCCATGTCCCTATTCAACCCGTTTTACGGTACTAAAATTGACAAAAATTCTGAAACTGTATAAAATTATTCCTACAAGCCACGTAATTGTTTTGACAAGTGTTGATGCTATTTAATCGTACATTTTTACCAAAGTGTGTACCGTACCTTCACATCATGTTCAGGCCAAGCTGCAATGATGTCAGCCACATGTCCCAGATCATGTATGGTTATGAACAGCCCGTGTGCCTTACGATATATAAAGCTGTATCTCTGACATGCCAAACCAACAGTGGGCGTGTAGACAATCGGCATCATCTCCTCCAGGTTGTTGCATAACACACGGTAGAACAACTTCTCATTACGCTCCTGTAAATTGGGGTGGGGTGGGGGTGGGGGGGGGGGGGGGGGGGTGGGGGGGGATGATGCTTTAATTATTTCTAATAACAGTCAAAATGTGGCCATTGAGATAATAAGGCAATGAGACCCATTCTTGCAACTTTTAAAGGGCCACTAAGAGATACGTATGGAAAGTGTGCCCTCAATTTTTTCGGGAAATCAGTTTTTTTCCACCTACGTAATACTTAGGCATATACTAACTACCATCTGAAACCGTTTACTTTAATTCGCCGTCTATCATGTAAAATTTCACGATTTGGTAATTTGTGATATCAGCACCACTCTCCGCATAACTTGCTTCAATCAAATTTCAATCTAAACCATTATTCAACCATTTTCCCATAATTCATTACACTTCAGGGCTCCTACGTACCTTATCTATTGAAACAATTCCTTCTTTCCAAATTCCATTTTTCTCAGCAATCTATCAAAGCCCCTTTAAATACTGGTGAGAATCTTTGGGAGAATGGATTCCCTGGTTCTGAAAATGTATGCATTATCACTGTGAAGTACACAGGTATTTCAAATTAAAGGTATAATATTAATATTATGTGATCTTTTCCAGGGGACGCCCTCAATCCTCGAAAAAAAATTGGAAGCAGATTTTCTTGCAGATTTACTTTTCTGATCATGAATCATAAATACATTCCAAGTTACAGAGCGATACGATTCCTAATAAACCTCAAAATCATGGTTTAGAGTGAAATTAAAGTAAAATTTGAAAAATAGATTGTACCGGAGCAGAACAATCTATTTTCAAACCATGATTTTGAAATGGTATATCGATCTGTAACTTAGAAGATCTTTTTGATTTATGAGAAAAAAATGCAAATCTGCAAGAAAATCTGCTTTCATAGTAAAAATCAATGATAGAGGGCGCTACTTGGAAAAGATCACATAATATGCCTTTAAACTCACTTGCAGGTCCATGAGTTGTACATATCTATCTAGATCTGTTGTTTGACCTCTCAGGTTACGTAGTACTCTCTGTTCTTGCATGGCATGAGTGCTGACGACTGGCGGTAGTAATCCATGAATACCAAGAGCCTGACGCTCACGAAGGGTGAATGCCATACCCTGTATAGATTAAAGAGAATACAAATTAGGTAAGTATCAAACGTGTGCATAAATCAAAATGTGGGAGGGGACATTTGATTTGATAAAAATAGGGGTGGGGGGGGGGGCTGAAACAAACAATGGGTCATTGAATAACATCTATGGGGCACGTTCCTCTGTCCTCACCTTCCTAGGATTAAAGCATATTTGTATCTTAGTATGACTGATTCTACTTCTTCTTAAAGCATCAAGAGATTTTGTGCTATCTACAGACTGATATATTATACATCTAACCATGGCAGGTAGTAACTACCTGCCATGATCTAACATTCACATGTATGGTGTTTTGTCATGGATAACACGGATGAACATATTTGGGGGTTTTCTGTTTAATTTGAACTAACTATCATATCAGCATTTGGTAGATACATGACATCAACATCGTTATTGATTTTGACTACGTTTAATTACTCACTAAATGACGATTCTAATAACATAATTCTCTGAACATAAAAAGTGGCCAAAGCTGAATTTGACATGCCTGAGTAAATTTACCATAAATTGATTTTAAAAAGCTTAAAAATAGACAGACAAAAATGTTACAATGCATTAAAGATTTCTGAACATGATTATTACTATTTGATGTTGTCATTTGTCATTTTAATCATGTTTCACATGGGACATCAATATTGACATGCCCTGCTAATTTCTTTTCATAAATATCTTCTTAGGCCAAAAAAAGAAGATTTTCTGTCTCAGAAACATTTGGCAAAAAAGCTAAGTGCTGTGCAATTTTCTTATTTCTTTTAGAAAAAAGGCTAGGAGGTATGCAATTTCTTTTTCTTTTTTTTGCTAATCAAAGTTTACAGAGACCTTTTAAAAAAAAATTCTTTGTAAAAATCAACAAAAAAATATTTCAAAAAATCAAAAAACAAAATCAGAAAAAACCAAAAAACAAATCAAAATAAATTTTGTTAGGCCTCAGCGTGTTAGACCTACGCGCCGTAGCTCATTTCACATACCAATGCGGGCGGGCTTCTGAGACAGACAATCTCCTTTGCTTAGCCTTATTTGACTATATTTTGCTTGAACGGATTACAAAATGTTAGGATTATAACGATAGCGGGTTGATCATTTCATCCTCGAGTACTGTATACTCTGACATTTTCGTGGTGGTTTTTATTTTCACAGATTTCACGGATCAGATGTGTCCGCAAAAATAACAACCCGCAAACCCGCGAATGTGTTAAAATTAAGAAAATGTATTTGATTATCTTTGATGCCAACAGCCGCCAATTTAACACCTTTGTGAAATTGTCAGTGATACTAGAAACGACGAAACATATTTGTGCACAAAAATATTGGCGTATACAGTAATTGACTTAACTTATACTTTTTGTGCTGACACAGATGCAGGCAATATATGTTTCTGACAGATGTTATGCCAGCGAATCCAGCATTCTACTTATTGAACTGAAACCATTTTCTGTATCATGATTCGTCAATAAATACTGGTCTGATATATCCTCCAATTTCCCATACACACATGCAACATGCAGTGATCGATTTATGTTGTCAAATTCCAACCATTCGTTAAAGCTATGATAAACTGTTAGTGTTACATTGAAATGCATAGTATAAAACTGCTATACACTTTTTCGATTGTATACAGCAAATTCTGCAAAGTGTGGAGCCTTTAGCGACGCGACACTGGGTAAATTGTATGCTGGCAACACGTACATGTTTTACGGGCGGACGGACCTGTCGGACCTGTCGGAGGGTCGGTCTGTGGTTTTTTTAAACCTAAAATGTCACCAAAATCGGCAAAAATCAGGATTTTTAAAAAAAAATTGTGAAATCTTTTTTTCCGCATTTAGCATAGCTATTTTTTCTATTAAATGAAAAGGAAAAAAAGTATAGCTATTTCCTAAATGTATGTACAGACCTTGTTTTTTGGCCTTAATTTGCTCTATAGAAGCATTTTATGCGCTATTAACAAGGTTAAGGGGGGACTCAAGGAAGTTTTTGACTTGATTTTTTAAATTTTGTGAGTGTTGTAATTATTGAACTATTAATCAAATGCATATAAAAGTATACATTTTTGACCCAAAAAAGTTCAACAAGGCTAACAAAAATAATTTTGAGTACAAAATTCCCAAATTGCTAGATTATGATGTTAAGACACTAAATTAGGGACTTTTTTTTTAAAACCTAATAATCTAATATATTTTGAAATTTTAATTTCAAAAAATATTAGGTAATGTTTTAAAAAAGTAAAATTTGTCTCTAAGTTAGTGTCTTTACACCATAATCTAGCAATTTGGGATTTTTTTACTCAAAATTATTTTTGTTAGCCTTGTTGAACTTTTTGGGGTCAAAAAAAGGATTGTTTGTGATTTTCTCAAAAAATCATCAATTATGATCAAAATTGATGCAAAATTTGAATTCTATGACCTATTTCCTTTCCAAAAAATTATACTTTTATATTTAAGTCAGTTCAATAATTACAGCACTCACAAAATTCAGAAAGTGACTTCCTTGAGTCCCCCCTTAAAGGGACACTAAGAGATGTGTTGGAGGCAGCGCCCTCAATTATGATAAAAACTGAGATTAGTTTATTTTTATAATTGTATTACATGAACTTACACCTATAAGGATTAAGAAAAATCAGCTCTCTTTGTACAAGAAAACGTCGATTCAAAAAATGCTTATCCCGCGGGACCAGCATTTTACGTCCGACAGTATCCCCGTGCAGTACGCGTGATACATAACGCGAACCATATATGCATAGAGGGCGTTTTTCAATAAATAGCGATGATATTGTTTTAATCTAGTTTTGCTGTGTTTTTTGTTAGTAGAAACAACAATAATGGTGATTTTTAATGTTCATCTTGAATTCTGAAGTAAATTTTTAAACATTTAAACTTTTCAACACCACTTAATGTCCCTTTAATATTAAATCATTGTCTAATTGACCCAGGGGGAACTCAAATATGAAATGGATACAAGGCTTTCACTTTCAAACTCAGGGGAGTTTGGTCAGAAAGAAGGCGCAAACAGATAAGGGATTTTGGTGAGAGTATGTTAAAAAAATAGGGGGTCTGTAGGTCAGACATTTTAAAGGTTTTCCTAAATCATATCAAAACATTTTGAGCTCAGAGGGACCTTTATGAATGCCGATTAAACTGCTTTCAGGTTGTTTTTATCTGAAGACTATACGCAGCGCCAGAATGCACAAACATGCACAAGGACATCACTTTGAAACTGTATGCATAGATATTGTCTTCTCCCAAAACCATGCTAACGTGATCAACAGCACGTACCAAATAAAAGACTTCTGAAGAGACTAACTCCTTGTGGATGAATCAGCACGGGACATTGCCTGGTACAAACATTGGCCCTCCGACCCTTGATATTTACGTTCCCCCTTCTTATCCAATCGATTCGATTCATTTTTATATATGAGGAGCTGGAAATTTTAATTATCTTTATCCCAGAACCGATTATTAGGATGGTAGACTCCCCTCACTTGTTGTTATGCACCTATCATTTGTATCCCAGGCCCCTGGGGTCCTGGGGATTAGGGGCAGGACGTACAAATTGCCAATGTGACGTCCCCGGTACAGTTGTGTACAGTCCCTGCGGGGCGGGGCACCATTTATTGTACGTACCCGCTACAGTCCCGGCCCCCGAGGCCAGGACAAAGTGTACAGTCCCAGCCACCCTTACCCAGGTGTACGCCCCCCGGCTACAGTCTGTGGGTCGCTTAATTTCTTTCTGAAACATAACGGGATGCATTTATATGTGTTCCCTATGTGTTTAGTAGGCTTTATCCGCCAAGCGCACCACATCACTAGCTTAATGTATAGCTACGCCAGCGCACGTCCCCGCTACACGCCCCGGCTAGCGGCACAGTTTGTTCGTCCCTGTACACTGCGGTAGCTGGGCACTGTTTTTGTGCACTTGTGTACAGTCCCCGCATGGCCCCTGCCATGTCCTGGGTCCCCGGGTTTGGAATTGATAAGTGCATTAAGACGACAGAAGAACATGGTATCTGGTTAAAAAATCTGAAATTGTACAATAGAAATAATGCATTTAATAGTTGATTTGTAATGCCCAAAACGTTTTCATGAGGGGCCTTTGAGCAGGTGAGTGACAATGGTTAACATTTTAAAAAGGTATGTCATGGTGTTTGGGTGATTTTTTTTAAAGTGGGGTCATTGGGTACAGACTAGTACAGGAAACCCATACGTTGGTGTTTATTCTTTTATTTGTTCACCACCAAAAAAGGATGGGGACAGATAGTGAAACATGCAAAATACCCTATGATGAATAATACCAACTGATGACTAAATATGACTTGTTGTACTAGGTACAGACTACAGTTAGAGGGAGGTTGAAAGGGAGTCATTAATGCACTTATCAATTGCATCCCCGGTCCCGGGGCATATCAGGGACCATATGCATGCAATCGTACAAAACCGTTGCCCAGCTATGCGGGGGTGTGTACCGGGGGCGTACAAAACGTGCCCCCGCTAGCGGAGGCGTACATCACTGAAAAATAAGCCGGGGAATGGCCGGGCAGTGTAACGGGGGTGTATACGCTAGGGTACATGTGTACATATACAAAGCAGGGACGAACGCTTAGGTAAACAAAATGTATAGGTTACACCGGAACAGTAGCCAGGGTGAATACACTTTCTCCCGGCTATGAGGGGCCGGGGACCGTACGCCGCCGTTCACTTTGTCCCAGCCACAGGGGGCCGGGACTGTAGCGGGGACATACACAAAATGGTGCCCCGCCCCGACTGTACCCAGGACGTCACATCGGCAATTTGTACGTCCCGGCCCTAATCCCTGCTATCCCTGGGGCCGGGGATGCAATTGATAATTGCATAACAGCCTTGCATGCATACTCCCTAATATTGTCCGAAATGTCACTAATTTGAGGCCAAATTCAGCAATTTTGGTCAAAGTTTAATGCCCCTCGCCCCCATTCTTCTTGATCCCCCTATTTTTTCTCCCCCCCCCCCCCCCCCCCCCCCCCCCCCCTCACCTGATCCCCTAATTTTATGAATACACACTGACTGAGCACTGAGCAGGCAACATCTACAAAAATGTAACATTAATTAATATAAAACAAACCTTATTTGTCCTAGGATTTCGAACAGCCTCTTGTCCAGGAACAAGAGCTCTCGGCATGTGGCTGAAATCAGGACCTGATTTGGAAGAGCTTGAACATCGGACGACTGCCGAGCACTCAGACGCGGCGGCTGCCCTTGCCAATTGCTTTACTCCTCGCAGAAACATCACAGCTCTATTTTACAGAAAATCAGTTTTATTTTAGATAGTCTTGGAACGAAGGGAAGTCCGTGTTCCGCAGGTGATTTTCTGAGGAAACAGCTCGCAGCAATTCCCTCCCTGGTCTGCTAGTTGCGAAAGGTCTGCAGTGTTTATAAGTGCTCAAAATGCACGTTTTTTATCCAGGGTTAATTTATCCTATGGCAAAGTTCACAATCGATGCCTGTAATGAAATTTGTAACGTGCATGTACTGCAGAGACCTTGAAGATAAAACAGCACATAGAAAAGACACTGTGGAGGTGTACTGTATCATAGACTCAATCATAGGACAGTAATTGGAGTGAATTCTTGGTGGCAGCAAGCATTGAATTATAATAATTAAAATGTGTCAAAAGGTACTGGCTGGCCGTATGACCTGATCCAGGACTTGATGAAATTAAAATATATCTGAAGGAAAGTGGAACTCTCGCTCTATAAGTATTCGTTAGGCAAGATGGGGATATTTGTTTTAATACCATTTTAAAGGGGTGCGGGGCGGGCTATGCACCATGAATTTCAAGTTATTTTTAAATTATTTTTCATTTTAGTAAATTAATTTAATATAAATTAAACAGTCCATTGTTTCGTTTTATATTTCATGGTATTAGTTTTCCTATGTGATCAACTATTTTAAATTAAAACCGGAGTGGCAATAGGAATCGTTTATGAGCTGATAGACACATGCTTTATTTACTGCTGATAAACCTTTTTATAATAGTGGTAGCAATGACATCAGTTTTGTGAGGCTTTCTATATACAGCCATATTATAGAAACATATTCATACGCTATGCAACCCATTTTCGTGAGCATAGTATTAGTAGGCCTACTGATAATAGCAATATATTTGTGTACGTGCAGGTGATTATAACTTATTGTGCTATCTACTGCTGATAGCAACATATTCAAAAGCTATCTATTGCTGATAGCAACATATTCGTTATATCTACTGCTGATAGCACTGATGCAGTGATAGTGATAACAACACCGTATTTGTGTGCTATCTACTGCGGATAGTGATAGCAACGTATTATTGTTCTAGCACTAGATAGCTATCTAGTGCTGTTAGCAATAAGTTGTGTGCTATTTACTGCTGAAAGAGCAGTATTGTGCTATCTACTGCTGATAGCAACATATTCAGGTGCTACTACTACTATAACAACATATTCAAGTGCTATGATAGCAACTCGGTCATTCTCCTGCTTTGGACCAAAAGAGTGGAGCACTCTTCCAATTCACATCAAGGATGCCCAGATTATTAATATAGGCCTATTCAAGAAACTACTCGAATGCTATCTTTTTCAACAAGTGCATTGTTGATAATTTCATGTATCTGTCTGATGCGCCTTTAGAACAATTTTTGTTGATTTTGGCGCTAATGTCTTCTGTTTGTTTGTTTGTTTGTTGGGGTGAATGTTTGTTTGTTTGTACTTATTTGAATGCATTTCCCATAGTTATTGCAAATATTGCAAATAACATTCAATAATGTTGACATTTTTGAAACATTTTTTGGTATTTTGGATTGTCGTCTGCAGACGCCTGCCGCGTGGAAATTGTTAAAACCCAACATCGCTAAATGGGACCTACAGAGATTTGTTGTTGGTTTAAGTTGTAATTGTTGTTTGTTGTTGTTGTTGTTGTTGTTGTTGTTACACTGTTAAAACACTGTTTAAAAAAATGTTGTTTAAAAAAAATAAGCCAACATTGTTTAAATTTTAAACAACATTGGTTAAATAAACTTTGATTTTCATAAATTTAACCAATAGTTGTTTAAAATTTAACCAACATTATGCAAAAATATGTTAAACAACTGTTGAGCGATTTACCGGTTAACTAACAGTTGTTTAAAAGAGCATGTTTTAAACAACGTTGAATAATTTCTTAACAAGTTGTTTAAAACATGTTCTTTTAAACATTGCTCAACAGTTGTTGAACATATTTTTGCACAATTTTGGTTAAATTTTAAACAATTATTGGTTAAATTTATGAAAATCAAAGTATATTTTACCAATGTTGTTTAAAATTTAAACAATGTTGGCTAAATTGTTTTAAACAACAAATGTTTATAGATTCAAACAAAATATTAAAAATCAATTAAGTATATAAAAATGCTGAAGTCTCAACATTATTTTAAAACAATATTTTGAAGATAGCGAAAAGTGTTTAATTCATTATTTACAGCGAGAACATCACAGGTACTTTGGTGCGAGCTCTATTATCCGCGTTCGAATTTCTAACAATGCCAACAGGTGCGTTAGCTTGCCGCGCGCTCGGCGCGAGACAGCATTGTGCATATACATGTACATATCCCTATATAAAACAGCAATCACGGTATGGATAATAAGTGGCGCTAAATTCAAAAGTAACGTGGAGAGTAAAATTTTGAATTCAGTCACAGCCAAGAATTAGCCGGTTCATGGAAGTATGGAAGTGTCTCGTACTTCCGTGAGTATCGCTTATATTGATATTAAATTTAAATAAAGTTGAGGTCAATTTAAAAAATAAAATAAAAAATCAAGAAGAAAAAAATCAGTATCGATGCAGTCGGGGCCCCATTAGTATATGGCGTGCTATGATGTGTCGAACTCTGGGGAGGGGTCAGGGGGCGTGTAGGGGTTCAAGTGGATAGAAATAATACCGTCGACAGGCTACCGAATATTGCCGCTGTAAAATTGAGGATTTAAGGCAAGTAGGCCTACGAGTAATTTGTACGCACGCCTAAAAATATAGTAAAAAATCTTAAAACCCGACATGACTAAATGGGACATACAGAGCCTAATACGCAAGCAATTGTCTCCACATTTCGTGATATGATTCAAGACAAAATTGGAAATTTGCTGAGTATAAAAAAGAGTGTATACATAGTCATCGTTCCTTTAAAAGTAGAGGTCCAAGTTCAAAAATGTATTTTTGTATTAAAAGGTACTGATTTTAGTCAAGTTCGAGCGATTTGAATGCTTAACCACGCCTGTCTGCCGCGTGGAAAGGGTTAAGAATAGCATTGTTTTTAAAATTTGATATTATGAATGACACCCTTGAAGTGTTAGCTATTCAATTTGACCTAAGATTTATGTTCAGAGTTAAGAAAACACCAGAATTTTACTTGAATTCAAAAATCCATGTCAGGAGATTCTGAGACAACGAAGCGCGCTAGCGAACTAAGTAAAAAATCTTAAAACCCGACATCACTAAATGGAACATACAGAGCATAATGTGCAAGCAATTGTCTCCACATTTCGTGATATGATTCAAGACAAAATTGAAAATTTGCTGAGTATAAAAAAGAGTGTATACATAGTCATCGTTCCTTTGAAAGTAGAGGTCAAAGTTCAAAAATGTATTTTTTTAATAAAAACTACTGATTTTAGCCAAGTTCGAGCGATTTGAACGCATAAGGATAGCACTTTTTTTTTAAATTTGATATTATGAATGGCACCATTGGTTGGTTGGTTGGTTGGTTGGTTGGTTGGTTGGTTGGTTGGTTGGTTGGTTGGTTGGTTGGTTGGTTGGTTGGTTGGTTGGTTGGTTGGTTGGTTGGTTGGTTGGTTGGTTGGTTGGTTGGTTGGTTGGTTGGTTGGTTGGTTGGTTGGTTGGTTGGTTGGTTGGTTGGTTGGTTGGTTGGTTGGTTGGTTGGTTGGTTGGTTGGTTGGTTGGTTGGTTGGTTGGTTGGTTGGTTGGTTGGTTGGTTGGTTGGTTGGTTGGTTGGTTGATTGATTGATTGATTGATTGCTACCTACTAATATCAACATATTCATTTGTCTGCTATCTGCTGCTAGCAACATTTGTGTTCTATCTAGTGCTGATAGCAACATATTCTTTTGCTATTTACTGCTGATAGCAACATATTCTTGTGCTATCTACTGCTGATAGCAACATATTCTTGTGCTATCTACTGCTGATAGCAACATATTCTTGTGCTATCTACTGCTGATAGCAACATATTCTTGTGCTATCTACTGCTGATAGCAACATATTCTTGTGCTATCTACTGCTGATAGCAATATATTCTTGTACTATCTACTGCTGAGAGGAACATATTCTTGTGCTATCTACTGCTTAGAGGAACATATTCTTTTGCTATTTACTGCTGATAGCAACATATTCTTTTGCTATTTACTGCTGATAGCAACATATTCTTTTGCTATTTACTGCTGATAGCAACATATTATTGTGCTATCTATCTACTGCTGATATCAGCATATCATTGTGCTATCTACTGCTGATAGCAACATATTCTTGTGCTATCTACTGCTGATAGCAACATATTCTTGTACTATCTACTGCTGAGAGGAACATATTATTGTGCTATCTACTGCTGATAGCAATATATTCTTGTGCTAGGCTACGCTGATAGCAACATTTGTGTGCTATATATTGCAGATAAGCAACATATTATTTTGCGCTATCTAGTGCTGATAGCAACATATTCTTATGCTATCTACTGCTGAGACAAACATTTTCTTTTGCTATCTACTGCTGATAGCAACATATTCTTGTGCTATCTACTACTGATATCAACATATCATTGTGCTATCTACTGCTGTATAGCAACACATTCTTGTGCTATCTACTGCTGATAGCGACATATTCTTGTGCTATCTACTGCTGATAGCAACACATTCTTGTGCTATCTACTGCTGATAGCAAGTAGCAATATATTCTTGTGCTATCTACGCTGATAGCAACATGTTTGTGCTATCTACTGCTGATAGCAACGTATTCTTGTGCTCTTGTGCTCTATTCCTGATAGCAACGTATTCTTTTGCTATCTGCTACTGATAGCAACGTATTCTTTTGCTATCTACACGGTGTCTAAAAATACCGTATCTACTACTGATAGTAACGTATTCTTTTGCTATCTTTAAGCATACTCTGCATTTCGGATTGGATTTTTTAGGGGGTGGTAACACCCCCCCCCCCCCCCCCCCCCCCTCTCCGGAGTAACCCTTTTTATTCATTGCAAACTGTGAAGTGGCACAACGTCGATTTTAGGTAGCTTTATTTAATTGGTCATATCTCAAGATTGACAAAACCAAATCAGATGAAATAAACGGCATATGAAAGCTAAGCGTTTGGTCTATCAATATGTATACAATTGTTACACCAAATTATACAAGTTCATGGTCAATAAGTTGGATAACACGTGCACGTTTTTTTAGACACCCTGTACTGCTATTAATAATAATAGCAACGTAATATTGTGCTATCAAGTGCTGATACAGTGGCGTAGCTCAGGGGGGGGGGGGGGGGGGGGGGGGGGGGGGGGGCAGGGGGGCAAATGCCCCCCTGACGGAAAAAACCCATTTGTGCCCCCGCCCCCCAGCCCCTCTAAAAAAAATTAAAAGGAGGAAAAAAACGAAAATAGGAAAATAATGATAAAATACCGAGATGGCGGGCGGTTATGTGTGGGTATATTCAAGGCAAATACCGTAAATTAGTCACCATTAGGCACTCTTTCAAAACCTTGAAAATACAAATGATCACAGCGCCATCTTGTGATAATACATGTATGTCGAGTGTTTCGAGATCAAATCAAATCGGCAAAGTGCAAAAACGTCCTAAGTCGCTAAAGTATTATTATTTATTGTCAATCCATTGTCAGTATAGTATGTTAATTTTAATGTGATCAAGACAACGCTGGTTTATTAATTGTGAGGCATTTTATTACTTAATAAGAATAATAGATCTGTTTAAAAGCGAGAACATTCTAACAAAGGCGGGTAATTTACACATTGAAACGTGGTCAAATCATTATTTGTTTGTAAGGGTTATTTATTTATTTATTAGTATATTAATTTATTTATTTATTTATTTATTTATTTATTTATTTATTTATTTATTTATTAATTAGTATATTTATTTATTTATTTATTTATTTATTTATTTATTTACCTATTTATTTATTTATTTTCGTTTTTATTTTCAAAAATGAATAGGTCTATCAGTTTTAACTTTGGAAAGGGGTATTTACATTATAAAACAAATTATGTGTTAAAGGAGGTGTCCCGCAAGCATAAAAGTGTGCATTATATGTTAGAAATATAACTATCGAGCCCAACTTTTGTAATTATATAGAAGAAAACACCACACTTATGACAAAAACAAATAAAAACCGCAATCTCTCAACATGCCCTTTTTAAAAATTCGCGGCGATCAAAAGTCCCAGTGTCGATGATGTCATAGTTGTACAATACACATGCGCAAATGTGAGCACCGATACCCATGACGTCATCGACACCGGGACTTTCAATCGCCGCGAATTTTAAAAAGTGCATGTTGAGTGATGGCAGTTTTTATTCATTTTTGTGACTAGTACGGTGTTTTGTTCTATATAATTACGTAACTTCGGCTCGATAATTATGTTTCTAACAAATAATGCTCAATGTTGTGCTTGCGGGACCCTTCCTTTAAAACCAGCCACCAATGACAACCATAGTCAATCAGTCAACTGTGCATATCAGTATAGAGACTGCCTCTGCCTGCGTTTCATACCAGTCATGGTGCGGGTACTAGTAAACTCTATTTAAGATTTTCGGGACATGAACTCTGACCATCTTTTAAGTTAAGATATAGTCAATGACCAAGCATGGTTGGAAGTTGAGCATAACTTGCAATTGAATAAGGAATGTGTTGGTACCAATCCCGTTTAACAAACACTATTGATCTTTTCAATGGAATTCCTTCTGCTGCAGAACACTCAATTCAAGCGACATAAATTAGTGTTACTTCAAATTGACCGGGCAAAAATTACTATAGCTATTCGATATTGCTATTGATACCTAGTAACAGTTTTTGGAATACTAAGTGCAATAGCTGCTACAAGAGATTTGGGAAGCTGCGCAACAATAAAGTTCTGTACAATTTTGTATGGGAGCCATTCTGCTAAGCGCTTCATGTACATGCATGGCTGCACTGATCCATTTCAAGGACATTATAATATGCAGATAATCTTATCGTTTTTGATATTATACTAAGCAGTACGGCGCGGCTACATATAACTTTCGAATGGTTTCGAGTCAGGAAGTCAAGGCATGAAAATACCGTCTATTTTGTTCGCCCCGGCCCGCCAGTAAAGTGAGATTTCAAAAAACAAATAGAAATCGGGTCATTTACTCGCGATTGTGAAGGATTGCCTCCATCAATTTTGATCATCTTAGGCTCATTTTGAACGGGAAGTCCTATTTATGTAAGATGTCATTTCCGATTTAATAAAAAACACAATTGTTGTTACTATTTTTGAGTCGATAAAGATGCATTTTCAATGCGATCGTAAACATCGTATTTTTGATGGTTTTTAGACGTCATAGCAAAAAATGTATGCACAAGAAATGTTCCTTAACGTATAAAACTTGATCAAAAATATGTTTATTTGTAATACATTTTTGGACAGGGGTCAGGGCCACGACTTTTATTCACCTACGGTAAAAATATACGCCATTTTCCAACACACAGAGACTAAATCGTTTTTTCTAACAAAAGGTATTCAGCGGGATTCGAACCGAGGAGGGGAGAATCTATCTACTAGATTACTAGTCCATATTCGTAACCGCTCGGCCATAACTACTTACTGATGTGTCTATGTGTTCTCTATAATAATGAACTAGTGGTGAACTATTGAGTATTCGACGAAATTTTAGCCAAATTGAACCCAGTTTTTAAATTGTATTTTAAATGTGAAAACGGTGTCGGTGCAAGCTAGGTTTGGATTCTATGTAAAGAGCAATAAATTGATGATCATGAAAGGTTATTAATTTAAAGCTTTTAATGAGACAGGGGTCAGGGCCACGGGAAATATACCTTATTTTTTCAGTAATGACAAACTCTTCTTCAGAAAAAGGCATTTTCAAGCAGAAACTTCCCTGCAAACATGACTTTAGCATGTAAAAATTTAAAAACATTCGCCTAGTCACATGGTGTTGAACCACATTTAAATGCCTTAATGTTGTCATTGTATAAGGCTGACATTTTGGCATATTGAATTGCACGAGATCGACATCCTCTTTTCAAGGGAAAACAAAATCTCTTTGTATACAATAGACTCACTCAACGTTGGCATCTGACTGAAAACAGCCTTGATGATTCACGCAACGCATAGTATTTCGGAATGTAACCATTCTTTTAAGAATGGTTACATTCCGAAATACTATGCGTGTACGTTCCATGTTTAAAAACAATAGAAACTGCAATCATTTGCGTTCAGGTATTACAGCTCTAGCGCACGTAATACTTAAGCGATTAGAGATTTAACAGCACCTGCAAGAAGCTTATAACATAATCAATAATTCCCATTGTTTCAAAAGCTAATCGCTTCAATATATTAATTTAAAAAGAAGTATGGGGATCAGCAACGGGCAAAAATCTTCATACTAAAATACATCTTTGATCAACGACTTCGACTTAAACGTTAATCCGACGTAGCATAGTGGTCACGATGTAGGGCTCCCACGCATGAATACCAGGTTCGAATCCTCAACAAACCATAAACTGTTTTTATAAAGAAATACTGCTCATAGGTCACCTAGCCAGATGCGGAGGCTGGCGATATATTATATGAAACCAAAAGAAACACTGTTTATTTTTATTTTGTAGTATTATGGGATGAACGTTTAGGCTGCTGTCGGTTTGGGCCTAACTATCATAACCAAATAGACCCATAATTATTAGTCCACCTCTATGTGTGTTATAGTCATTTTACGTTATCCATAGGATAAATAATCAACTAAATATGCACATAATTATCATATCTGAAACTCTTAAACACAATCAATCAATCAATCAATCAATTAATTAGAACCATGCATGAGAATAGAGTTATTTAAAAAATAGCAGGAAATTGGGGAAAATTCCTGACAGAGCGCGTGAAATTTGGTTTAAAAAAGGCCCGAAACAGGGTGAAATGACAAGAAACTGCGTAAAATGTGACTATAAAAAACAGGAATTCCTGCTTTTTCATGAAAATGCTCATATATATATAACTAACCGAACTTCTTAAAAATAATTATGGCAATGATGACTAGCTCCTCATATAAAAGGACGGAATCTAGAACAAATTAATCATAAATTTACAGAAAAATGCTCGAACTCACGCCTTGGCTTTAACCATACGTCTGTATTTCAAGTCCGGTGCTCTACCAATTGAGCTAATCTGTACGATAAAACAGATAAGGTTTTAGTATGCAATAAGTTCTACAGTGGATTGGCTCTTGACAATGGTCATGTGTTTTAAGCTCGCCTCCTTTCGCGTTACACAGGGATTTTGGCTTTCACGACATGATTTTAACTTTACACATTTATATTTGCTTGTATACCCCCCCTGAGGTAATAAAAGTATACATTTTCTGAAGGGAAATTGCATGAGGAAACCAAATATGCTATTGAAATTATAGTACGACCAAGAACTAAAATGGTATGATCGGAAATGTTCGAAAAATATCAGAGTTTTTAATTTTTAATTCGAGATCCATATATTTTTTATACCTACCCCTATCATTATTTACTTTACATATTTGAATTCCTCGTGAAATTACCCATTAGATGATATATAATTGTCAAAGTTACTACGTCGGTATGGTAATTATACCGGCTAGTGAATATCTCCAATTTTTATTTTATATATTTTTAGAATTTTCAAAAATATTTGTTTAAGAATGAACCTTTCCCTGATATAAACTGCATTTCTGAATTCCTCTAGTTACAAGCTTTCCAAAAATGTATACTTTTGCTATCATAGGTTGAAAACTTTTTCTGTTATAGTCATTTTTATAAATCCGGTAAATTGAGGCTGATTATTCATGTTTACTGTGTAGCGAATAGGAAGAAAGTTGATGTTCATGGTCTTATCCATAATTAATTAGTTGTTACAAATAGTTGACAAGTCTGTTGAACCACATACTTAAAGACTACTAATTATCCTTTAAAATGGGACCAGAATGGTGTTTGTAACATTAAGAGATGACTAGTTATTGTAAAAAGAACAAAACATGGGATTATCCCCATTGAGTTTGTACAGGCGGCACCCCTTCCAGCGACACCCCTTCAGCACCACCCCTTGTCCCCAAACATCAAACAGCTGTATCACCCATTCTGTATTAGCTATACCAATGCCATTTTGCAGGCAGATAGCTTGTTATTAGGGCTTTAAAATGATACCAAATTTGTTGAGATAGCTTTTGTGGTTTTAAAAATATTTGAGGAAAATGACAGCATGAAACTAAAAAATGTAACGGCACCACCCAATTGGGAGGCGAGTTCATAACGCGTGACCCAATAAAATAATACTTTAGCGACTTAGGACGTTTTTGCACTTTGCCGATTTGATTTGATCTCGAAACACTCGACATACATGTATTATCACAAGATGGCGCTGTGATCATTTGTATTTTCAAGGTTTTGAAAGAGTGCCTAATGGTGATAATTTACGGTAGTCAAATAAGGCCAAATAGTACATATAGTTACATGTACTGTGCGGTTTATTTTGACCGTGCGAAATTTTGTGAACCTCAACCCCCCCCCCCCCCCCCCCACCCCCACCCCCACCCCCACCCCACCCCACTTACGTGAAATTGCACGAGTTGGTGACTGGGAAAAAATTTGGGGCAACCTTTTACGAAAATTTCAGAAATCTTGCCCCCCCTGAAAAAAATCCCAGCTACGCCACTGTGCTGATAGCAACATATTCTTGTGCTATCTACTCCTGATAGCCAAGGGCGCAGATCCCGGGGGACGGGGGGACACGTCCCCCCCACTTCCTGACAAAATATCAAATGTCCCCCCCCCCCCCCACTTTTTGTGGTGATACATCAATCAAGGTTGGCGATCTAGTGAAAAAATGGCAATGTCCCCCCCCCCCCCCCCACTTTCAAGATTGGATCTGCGCCCTTGCAGTGATAGCAACGTACTCTTGTGCTATCTACTGCTGATAGCAACGTACTCTTGTGCTATCTACTGCTGATAGCAACACATTGTGCTATCTACGCTGATAGCCACATATTCTTGTGCTATCTACTGCTAATAGAAACGTACTCTTTTGCTATCTACTGCTTATAGCAACATATTCTTGTGCTATCTATAGTCTATGTCAGAATACAGTCAAAAATCAAAAAAGGTGATCAGAACATATCCCTAAACATCCCACAATACACAATGTTGGTAATATAAAGTGACAATCTTTATGTGTTGTGTGATACATGGGGAATAATAACTACCAAACTTGAAAACAAATTATAATAAATACAAACAACACATTTCATGTTAAGATTCTGTGAATATAATTTATTCATATATAATATAATCATATATTTTCTATTATTAATCATGGCAGTATAGAGCATTTCAAAGGGTCTGATGAAATATCAATAGTCACACTACTTCATATTCAAATTATAACCTTAACAGGTGATAAGACAATACTGCATTTTGCATAATCAAATTAAACATCATAATCTCATTGTCACAGATATCATAGTATAGTATAGTCAGTGGAATAGGGGGTGCAGGTCCCCCTAAAATATGTATATCCCTCACGGCAAAAGGGTGCAGTTGTCTCCCAGAGAAAAAGTTTAGATTTTATTGGGCAAAAATAAAGAAGTTTGTTTCAAAGCTTGCGAAGGCTTCAAAATTGGGTGACGCGCATGGTTTTTTTGTCTTCCATTTTTTTTTAAACATTTTTTTATATGTGTGTCAATTTTTACTCTTTATCTCCTCTACAAAATACAGGTGACATACTGTCATACTGAACCACTTTAGTGTACAATCTTTGCCTGCTTTATGTATCATCAATTCTTAAACAGCTAAGAATGTTTAAGCCATTCTCATTGGTTCTCAGAGTAATCGGCGACATGTATATGAGACAACTTAACACGGTGTACATTAATTAGCATGACCACCCTCACGCAGTGCATGGTTACTATAGTTTTGTTCCATAACGCGCACTTCTGCAGTCCGTTTATTGTGATTTTCCTGCGTGCTTATGCGGCGCATTACGCCAACACATGGCGAATACCCAGCACGGGATTGGATGGAATGTTTGTGGGTTATTCGATACTAACAGGGGTAAAAGTTGATGACGAATGTGGGCAATTAAAGGTAAACATTTGATTGAATAAATTTCTTCAGTTTGACTGTTTAAAATGAGAATAAATGTATTGTTTAGTCCGTACATGTGTTATATTGCCTGACATAAATGGTTCGGTAGTATTATTTTTGGGGTATAACAACTCCACCGCCCGCATTTATGTCAGACAATATAACACGGGTACGGTCTAAAACAATACCTTTATTCTATAATTTAAGTTTGAATGAACTCAATTTGTCACACAAGATGGCTTCAGGAACAGGTGTTTGGATCATTTTAGTTACAAAACTTTAAAAATGATTGTTTTTTATATAAGTAAATGTTAACAAATTAAGAAATGTTGTTTTAGTAAAATAATGTGCATAGAATCATACGTATTTGATTAATGTAAAGGTTTTTCTTAGTACAAATCATATTTACAATGGAAACCTGCTAACACGAAGTCTGATGACATAAAATTCCTGACAACACAAATTGAATTCCAAAGGCACCAACTACTTTGTGTTAACCAGGTTTCACTATACTCAACTTCTCTATTCTACTATCGTTTGTGCGTTCCATACAGATATATTTTTTCTAGAAACAAGTTAAACAACAATACAGAATGTTTTCATATCAGGCTAGTTACTTTTAGACGCTACCTGCCTGACTGGCTGGTACCAAAACATGGTAAAGATCCAGCTCTGTTTGCAGGTTAACACTTTCCACACAGCAGACGTATCTGCAGACGACATTCCACAATTTCACCAAAAAAATCAAATATCAAAATTATTGAATTTTATTACCATATTTGGAATCACCATGAGAAATGCATTAAAAGAAGTACAAGCATGGCTAAAATTGGTTCAGTAATCCTTAAGTATAGCCATTGAAAGTTGGAAAAGGTATATGAAAAATCTGTTTTGTATAATAAGGTTTATCGTAGATAGAAAAAAAGCCATTGATTATCCTATTCTGATGCATTGTGGGTTCGCAAATGGAGCAAATTTGCACCCGCAATCCACCCACAATGCATCAGAAAAGGATAATCAATGGCTTTTTTTCTATCTGCGATAAACCTTATGGTAAAACCAATGGCCGTCTGGAAAGTGTTATCATTTGACAAGGCTGACAACAGGTGACACTACCCCGTCTCATAAACTGACAAATTATAATCAGCCATATCCTGTTTTTTCTTTGTTTTCTTTGACTTTCTTTATTGTTATATCTTGGTTTTTGTGGGTATTTTTTTAATAAAATGAGGGGATATTTTGTGTAATTTTAAAAATGACTTGAAAATCAACTAATGTCTGATTTGGGGGTAAGGATCATGCCTGGGGCACACCCTCTCCCCCATGCCCCAACTGAAGCTAAATAAATGTTCAACAACTCCCCATACCTTAAGTACAGTAGCAAAGCGTTGTCGATTTGAGTTAAACAACGCTGCTATGGGCAACCCTCCCGCCAATCGATACGTACCATGCGGATACTATATTCACGCGATACGCCATCGCAGTCGAAATGTGTGTTGTTTTTGGAATGGCCATGCCAACTGTTTTCATCAAGTTTTGAAACTTACAGGAACTTACTTATAGGTTAGTTTGGTCATTTCAGTTTTTTGATAATTGAATGAAATTGTTAATAATGAAGTAGGCCTCCATTAAAACAATGTTCTTATTTGCATTGTCTATTTATGAAATGGCGTTCAAATTCCTAGTCATTGTTGAACGGGATTAAATCAAGTTTCAGCGTATGTGCATCACCAATCGACAACTCGCGTTCTGCGCATGCTGCGTCTTTATTTCACTCGGGCGTTGCCCTCGTGAAATAAACCATGCAGACGCGCGAACACCGTTGTCGATTGGTGATGCACAACACTGAAACATGATTTAATCCCATATCATACCATGCATCAATACTCCACAACTGGACTGGTTTCACCTTAGCGATGTATGTTGCATGCTGCTACACCAATTTTCCCTGAATATGAATATATCAATGAAGGATTTAATTGAGTGTTGGTATTTTTCATAAATTCATCTGCAGTCTTGTTTATTGGTAAAGGTCAGTCTAAAAGGCTGTCACCTAATACAGCTCATATAGCAGAGTATCAGTGTGTTCACAACTTCACACACATGTGCACATCTATCTAATTAAAAATCCAACACATTTTGTAGTACATACAAAACACATACAATTAGTAAAATAGAATCACATTTAATTCTGACAAATCATTGGGCAAGATATTTTCTACTCTCTATATTATCTATATTATACATCCATTATCTTGGTTAAAATATGCTATCAAATATATTTTGTTATTAATTTTGACTCGTTATTCTCTCTAAATTTTACATATATTTTATACGGAAGATTTAGAATTGGAAGAATGCAAAGCAGTGACTGTGCTGGATAAGGCAGGAGAGTTTCATGGTTAGTATTACCTGATTATCTGTTAATCCAGAACCCCTCTCCCCCCCCCCCCTGCCCCTTGCTGTCAAAAAAATAAATTACACACCACCACTCTAAAATTTCTGACTCGGCAGCACATTTCTCGATATTTGTGGGGAAAAAAACGCCAACCGATAGACCTTACCTGAGGTCTGTTTGCCTGTGCAACAGGGTTGGGTTTTTCATCCCCTTTACGTTACAAAAATCTATCCGTTCGATTTTTCCTCCATCCGTAACTATTTAATATTAAGTAGAAGGCAACTAATAATTGGCTATTATCACGCTGCCATCTTTGACAAACACTAACACACCAAATTTGGTAATTAACAATATGGCTAATGACAATCAAGGTATTGTGATGTATGTATTGCTACAGTTTGGAATCACCATATATTCAAATGCAACATTTAATTCATCACAACTAGATGTCACATGGTATTACTTGGTTCACTAAAAATTGGACAACACAGAAAACACAGATTTAACCTCTCGCAACATGACAGTACTTTTGTTTAGGGTTTAGGCACGAGCGACCAATTATTGGTTCTAAACATCTACTGACATGGCTAGACAGATAGATCACTTTGGTTGATATTACATGAATATTCAACCTATAAGATAACTATATGATAAATATATCACCCTGTCAAATTTGTGCATGAATGAACATTTTGTTTGACTACCAACAGGCATATATTACCCATAGGCCTATCAATGGTGCTATTTTCTAGCATTCAATGAATCCCACCATACACATAGTCAGTCATACTTTTCAATATAGAAAATAGAGGTATGATTATCAAGTCTATTGCACAGCCTACTGCGATGGCCATTCATAGAATTCGGGCTCAAAGTTGTCGTAGTTATAGTCGTACATGTGACTCTTCACAAACGCCGTCATATCCTCAGGTTTTGGGTAGAGTGACGCTATGTTTCTCTTGTACGCGTATTCCCCTGTATGCACGGCCAGCTTTACGGACACGTTACGCACATCTTGTAGCGGAGGGTATACACGGCCTACGGCGAGGTCGTCTTCTGTGACCAGTTCAGCCAATGCCTGCAAGAAAGGTGAGAGAGATAGTAATAATGAAGGCAATGAATTTGCAGTTTGTTTCGAAATTTGTCCCACATATCCATTTTAAAGAAACCACTACTATAACCAAAAGTAATGATAAGCGTTGTTACTCAGAGGCTCTTTCAAAATGTTTGAGTTACAGATGGTGTCCAAGAGGCAAAAAACCTGTTCTATGAATAGAATGGTCTCTCAGGTTGGGTTGGTCAGTTGGTAAGTTTTTGATACCAAAAAAAGTCACTAAAAGCGGTAAAAAGTTACCGCTTTTGACAAGCCAATTGAATTCCCCGCCCCCCCCCCCAATTTCTTTTAAAAGGTCTAGACCGTAGAACAGGGTTTTCATTTTTCATTGCTGAGGGTATTTTCAAACATTCCATTAATAGTGATACTTATTAATCAGTGGCGACTTCTTCCAGTCAAAACAAAGCAATAAATATGTTCATACTAGATACAGGGTGTCCCTAAAAAAAGGGTGCATGTGTTCCACGTTATTGCTCTCATTGATTACACCGTATTTGGCTGTAAACTTTATATAATCTGAAGGAAAATTTAGTTGGCTTTCAAATGCCGTTAATTTGATTGTATCTACAACGAGCACTCAAAATCGGGCTTGTGCCAATTTTAGATAAAAATGCTCTTTGTTGAATGTGTCATTTTCATCATAACACATTTCGTATAACTAACCTTTCATATGCCGTTTGTTTTGTTAAATTTGCTTGGGTCTAACCACAGATATGCTTGTTTGACCATGAAAAAAACAAAAATCAAATTTGTGCCATTTTTTAAAAAGCAACCGTCCATTGCTGTTATGTTTAACGCTATTTCTTCATAAAAATGGTACAAATTTGACTTTTGGTGATCAACTTTTATCAAGCATATTTTTTGATAGTATAAAGCAAATGAGACAAATCAAATGACATTTGAAAGGTAATTTAGCCATTTGGAAGCTCATATGATCATCAATTAGAAAATACTGATTATTAAATGAGCAAAATGACTCTCTCCACAAGTATATTTTTTTTCTAAAAAGGGGCACAACCTGTTTTAAGTGCCTGTGATTGATCAAGAATATTTAACTAAGTTTTGTGATATACTCTCCATTCTCATTTGTATGTTTCCAGTACACACTGTGCCCATGTCAAACATTGCATACTTAAATTACGAGCTCATCTTTATCCTATAAATATATCGCTCAATACACGATAATATTACCTTAGCAGCTTCCAAGAAGATGTCATCACTGATGTGTCTCACTCCAAACAAAGTCACTCCAAGCGCCACACCAGGAAATACATATGCATTGTTGCCTTGTCCTGGGACTAGAACCTTACCATCAGGTAATGTGAAAGGGGCAAATGGACTGCCACTAGCAAACACAGCTTTACCCTGTAAACAAGAATAAAAACAATGACATAATTTTTGAAATACACTTGTATCTATTAGTGTTTGTTTGTCTGTTTGTTGGTTTCATTTATTTCTGGTTGTTCTTTACCCTGGAAATGTGTCCATCTAAAACACTCTGGCCTTGAGTTACAGGAACCGGGTACCTCTAAGGCCAGAACTCTGATTGGAGGTTAAGAACTTACACAAAAGTTTCATTGTGGTAGGGTATTGCTGCTGGAAAATGATAAGTTTACCCATGGATAGAGAGATGACCTTTCCTTGCAATTTAACACGCAGAAAAGAAAAAGGTAATTAATATATACCTCGGCCAAATTGACATCCAAATGTTATTGAGCACATCACAGTACAGTCATTCATTTGTACAAAGAATCACCACTCAGACAATGTGCTATTTGGACCTGGCTACCGCTCTTTAATAGTTCTTGAAGATATTTTTGATGATTTATTTTACCATTGTCCCGTTGTTCACTGGCCTTTACAATAAATAAACACTCCTATTCAAAATTGACCTAAATTGGTTACCTTGTATGCTTAATATTCGTAACAGTACACACAGCTTTGCTGGTGGGGATTTTATTAGGGCAAAGATACTGTGATATCAGTAGGCATGCTTACATTGGTTGCCTTGTAGGCCTGTTCAGCAGTACACTCAGCTTTACTGGTTGGATTACTCAGGGCAAAGATGACTGGTTTATCATTGAAGGAAGCCATGTCTTTAAGGATACCTTCTGTAAACACACCAGCTATTGCAGCAGCACCTGTATCGGGGAAAAAATCAAAATCAAAATCATTTGATACATTTTGAATATAGTTTCATGCTCACACACAAGAAAACTACTACATCGTAAGATAACCCAAAAATGTTGATACTGTGATATTGGTGTAGATTTCAACTACACTTTGAGTGGTTTTTTTTTTTTTGTATATAAAGAGCAAATGTGAACAATAGCCCAACAGACATTAACAAAGTTAATGAACTGAGTGATTACAAATCAAACGGGTAACTCTCAATCAATTGGTTCACTGCAACTCAGAAAGTAATCAAAAATACAAGTAAACACAATTGGGCGAGTAAAAAAGCCAATGAAAGTGGTGTGGGACAGGAATAGGATAAACACCCAAACATAGAGAATAACATCAAAAAATAAGACGAAAACAATATCTGGAGGTCATTGATACGTCGAGAGAGCTTAGCCAACATACTCTGAAGAGTTGTAGAGAAAATATCTGTTAACACGACATATAAACAATTGTAGTCCTTCCTCTTGGATGTTGCCAACAACATTGACTGGAAGACTGTTCCACAGTGGAACAGCTGTATGGATGAAACTTCTGTCTAAGCAGCAAGTTCTGGCAGGCGGCAGTGAAAGGGCATGATCTGGCATTGCAACACTTGCACGCGTAGCACGACGATGAACATATGGTGTGGGGAGCAGTGCTGCTAAATCTTGTGGGCAGTGGTTGGTATGCATTTTGTACAAGACCGTGGCTGCTGCTACCTGTCGCCGGTGAAGTAGGCTTGTGATGCTGAGATGCGATAGACCAGTAGCATCATGAGCTCCAATGATCTTGAGTGCCTTCCTTTGGATGTTGTCAAGCTGGCTTAGGATAGTAGGTGAAGCGCTAGACCAGCCTAGTGAAGCATACTCCTTTACACTACGGACTTGTGATTTGTACACAGTAGATCTGCCCAATGCCGTCAATTTATTTGCAACCTTGCGAAGAGCGCCGAGCTTCTGGCCAGCCCTGGTTGACACAGCCGAGATGTGTTTGGACCAAGTCAGCTTGCTATCAATGGTAACACCCAGGATTTCCAGTTTGTCTGCAGATGGTAGCTTGCAGTCACCAAAGTAGAGTTCAAGTTGGGATGGGGTTCTCTTCCTAGAGATTACCATGGTCTTGCACTGGGTAGGCTCAAAGGTCACTTTCCATTTATCAGCCCACGCTTTCATATTGCTTAGATCACTGTTAAAGCTAGCAGCTACTGCATTGGAGCTGGTTGAAGACTTAATGGGTGCAAAAAGTGTTGAATCGTCAGCGTACAGGTAGAGCTCGTTGTCACAGACATCCACAAGGTCATCAATGAAGACAGAAAACAGTAGTGGACCAAGGATAGATCCTTGTGGAACAGAAGCATTTATGGGTGCAGTGTTGGATGCTTGTCCCGACATGATGACATTGATAGATCTATCAGATAAGTAGTTGTGTATCCATGAAAACAGTCTTCTGGTAACACCCTTTGACATCAGTTTTGAGCAGAGTCCATTGTGCCATACTTTGTCGAAAGCTCCTTTTATGTCAAGGGCAATGACACAAACCTTGCACTTATAAAACTCGCCCATTGCTTGTGTGGTGGATTTCGATCACGACAGGAACATGCGCAGATGCGATTTTTGTGTAAGTGGTCTGTGATCTTGTCAATATTATATTTTTACTGTGATTTGTCGATCTGCATTAAATGCAAAAAGTAACAACGCCCCCGGCTGGACTCGAACCACCAACCTTTCGGTTAACAGACGAACGCGCTAACCAATTGCGCCACGGAGGTGATTATTTACTAGTCTGTTTTGGTTTGCCATGTTCACCCGTACACTTCCCCGTACACTTTCTTGCAAAGTCGGGCACCGTTTTTTCTCAAATGTTGCTTGCATATTGCCGTTGCTGTCGCCTTTAATACATGTGCTGTCAGTTGAACTTGGAACCAACGTTTAATTTGAACTGTCTATTTTCAATAAAAAAATACTCCAATACGGGAAAAAAATCAGAAAAGCTCACAGACAACAAATAAGAACATCATTTTACTCGACCTAGAATTTCAATCAACGTATTTCAATCATCGGGGAAACCCGATGATGCGAGTGACGTCATTTAATGAGCTCATTAGCATAATTTATGTCCGTGAAATGTACAATAGAGTTTTATAAGTGCCTTGTCACTTTGGTCTAGGGTGGTACAATAGAAGAAAAATTGTCCAACCAATAAAACAACTGACACAAATCAATACATGGGGAAAAAATGTGGGAGGTGAACTGAAGTGTAAGACAACTCCGACCACAAATTGTAGACCACTCTCTCTCTTAAGACATCCAACTCAAGCCAAACTAAATCCCACAATTGCATAATCAAAATACCCGAATGGAGTGCCATATGTCCGATGGTAATGGTAGAGCACAAAGTATTCAACCAGGGCTATAATCCTGCACCTCATATCCAATAGATTAGGTCAGTCAGTGTGTCACATATTCCACCGCCTTAATTATGTGAGAGCTGTGATTTAAGAGCTGTCACAATTTGGCCCAGATCTGCCATGGGCCCCACCATCATCAATACGCTTTCTGTCCTAATTGGACATTGTGTGCTTAACCAACTCATTCCACACCTTCCTATCACTAGCTAACATAATTAAATTGTATAAAACGGTGTTCATAATTCGTTCTTGATAATTGACCACTAGGAGGACCAACATTTATTTTAATGTTCTGAAGAGATTTATTATTGCACTACTTACCAATGAGAGTTGTTGGTTTCAGAGTTTTCACAATCTGTGCCAAGTCTGTCATATGCTCATGTTCATGTGCAAAGTCTACTTTATGTTCTGAGATACCACCCGATGCTCGGTTCTGTTATGGGACAACAATACACATTTTGTTAGAGAGTAAGTTAGGAGAAAAAAATCTCCATTTATATCACAATCAGAGTGCTTTGAGCACAAACATGTCAAGTAACATTTGAGATATATGTGATGCGGAAATATTGATTATGAGTTATAGGTAAAAAGAAGTGACAAATTCTAAATGTTTTACATTGTTTTCTCAGTTGGTAATTTGTTTGTAACTTAAAGGCTAGAAGTTCAATTTGAATGGTGTTTGGACCACACTGTATCATTTTTCATCTGCTTTTAAATGATAGAAAAATATCAAAATTGAAAACTGCCGACATGCGACTGATTTCGCTTTATCACGTCACATAATACACTTACATTGTAGGACTTACTCTATTTAGAGCACAAACCTAAACATCCATTTTCTTAGGGCCGGCATGGTAACTTTGCTGCCAGTACCTGTACAGGTACTGTAAAGTACCTGTATGGGAACTGTACAGTACCTGTGCGGTACAACCAAAGTAGTTCTTCACTGGTACTTTTACAGTACCAATATGGGTACTGGCAGCAGAGTAAACATGATGCCCGGACGTAAGTAAACGGCTGTGCATATGCCAGTGTTTAAATTGATGGCAAACATTGAATGAAAATTTGAAATCAACCATAACCTTACACAACATTTTAGTTTAAAAGCAAGATTTTGTATCTTTCAAAATGAACTAAATGCACTTAATGTTTTTGTACTCCAATTACTTGACATGAAGAATAACAACAAAACCAATCACATGATTGAATATAGATTGAGGGTGAACATTATTATTGACTAGGGTACATGGACTTTATCAATACTTCATAGTACAACCCCAGGGTCTATACCATACCACACTACCCCCCCCCCCCCCCCCACCCCCAACCCATCCCTCTGCCTTGGGGCTCAATATACTGCTTCTATAGAATAACAATTTCTGTAGGATTTATGCAGGAAATTGAAATATTTAATTTACACTAGATAAAAGCCACCTTTCCTTTAACACATACTACACAGTGGTGGGGTGCGTGTGGGCGGAGCTTGAGTGAAACTGCATGTTCATCCAAGCAGTGTGCTGATCCATAGACATTACCGGCTGATCATGCACTACATAATCAATGGCCATGCTGACATAAATCACAAGTTTTGACTCTAACATTGTGTTTTTAATTCTGATCAAGATCAGTGACAATTTTTTTAGACAGAAGCCAATTAGATCTCAAATGACACCAAATGAGCCAACCTATAAAAGAATAGTCCTTCTGTATTTACGCAACGTAGCAGTTTTAAAAAGTAAGTTCCAGTATTAGTCTAATTTGTCAATTTAGCTTCAAACTACTGGATGACTGATAATTAACATTCATATTTATATATCGTATACAAACCTTGACTATCAGACCCTTGGAATCCACTAGCCACATCTTCTTCCTGGCTTCATCTTCTGGCACGCCTTCTTGTACCATGGCTGCAACCATCAGATTAGCAATGCCCAATGCTGCCTATGTACAAACAGTAAAATATATCATAGTTTAATTAGTTGGTTTTTTTCCTGACCCAATATATAACATTATACGGGTCGAAAAAACACAATCTTGTTAACATATAGGGGTAGGAAAAAAACCAATCTCGTTTTTTTGCCTACCCCTAACTTAAGTTTCAGCCAGGTTCAAGCCTTAATAGGGCATTTCCACGCTTTGATGGGATGAAGGAAAATTTAAAACGGATAATTTAAATTGAGCTGTTTCAACTATAGATTCACAAGAAAAGAACAATCAATATATTTATTTTCAAATCCTAGAACAAATGGGAAAAGCTCTGATTAGAATATATCTAAAATGTTCACTGATGCTAATGCATTAATGTGAGGCTATAGAAACATGATTACTTGAAATGTTTATGTTATATGCATTTTTTTAGGGGGAATCTTGTTGAAGCTTGGTTGAAATGATGTTTACTGTGTGTTAGCCTTTGGGGAAAGTCTTGGAAGTATGTAGGGGAAGGAGAAGGCAGGATGAGAAAATGGTTTGACAATGTTCTTGTTTGATAGCTCTTAAATCATAGGAAACAGCTGATTATGTATACAACTTACCTCCCCGGCTCCTTGAAAGAGAAATTTGTTATCTTTAAGTTTCTTGCCAGTAATTCTCAGACTAGCCAATATACCAGCTACGGCTACTGATGCAGTACCTATATCATGATAAAAAGGGAACAAATATTGTGATACTGACAAATCTTTGTCTGTAACAAGTTTGCATTGATATTTACAATCATATCCTGTCATTTGATCTAAAAAAACAAAAAAAACAAGCTTGACCCTGGGGTTTATATGCTATGCATGATTTAAGTTTTTCACATTTACCAGAATAATGTTGCCCAAACAATATTTTTGATAATGGGTGTGCCGCTGCAGGTTTGAAATCCTGTCCCACTTTACGAGGTATAATTTATACCTTAAAAAAATGGCTGAATTAAGACTCTTTTTATTGCAATTTGGGACCCATACCCCATGTTTAGGGATTTTGTTGTCTAAAAGCGACCCATTCGGGAGGCATATACCTGTATACATTATATATGTTAGGACCCCCTCCCCTGGGAATGTTACACCTGCACAAACTTACCCTGAATATCATCATTAAATGTACAATACTTGTTGCGGTATTTCTCCAACAGTCTGAAGGCGTTCCTGTTGCCAAAATCTTCAAACTGAATTAAGCAATTCTGTCCATATCTGTGTTACGATAACAATATATTAAAAACGAAATAAAAGAATTGAAAAAAAATGGAATGGTTGTTTTAAAAGAACAAACTGTGTTTGCCAATTCAATTTTGTGTGATCCTATAAACAGAAAAAACGAAGCCCTAAACACACCACATTTTCAAATTTAGTGAGCAATTGAGGGGGGGGGGGGGGGGGGGGGCAGTCAAAATAATTTTGTAAGCAAGCGGATTTTTCAGCCACACAGGCAGCCTGCACAAGGATTTTGTGTGTTAAATGGGTATGCCTTTTTTGCACCAAAAGTGTAATAAAACTGGTGAATAAATATCACATAACTTCCCTTTAAAAAAGTTTCAAGGGTTATTTCAAAGTTATTGCCATGCAGCACCTGTATTCCAAGGGCATTACACTGTTATTGTTTATTGATACTGATAGAATGTTGAATATAGGTACCCTTTTTCTTGAAAGTGGTTGATTTTTTTACCACATTGACTGATCTTAAGAATATACCCCTTTTTACGTATTTACTTTGGTCACGCATGATACAACAACCCTGGACATATTATTATAAATATAAAGTTGAGTTGATGGATAATCTCCTTAACCTCTATGATATTGATGCAGATCTCTCATTCTTTACTTCTATATGAGGTGCTTCTATATTGATGAAGATACGGCGGGGGAGGGGAGACTCAAATTATATTTGACAGGGTACGTGTGCAGGGGTAGCGCTAGGTTTTTAAATTAGGGGTTTTTAGAACCCTGAACCCCTTAAAAGTATGAAAAATAAGGGGTTATTTTGGATTTTCAGCTTATTTATTGCGCCAAAATGAAACAATATGCGCTAAACGCGCAAGAACCCCCAGTAGCGCTATCCCTGTACGTGTGCCCCTGGAAAGTTGAAATACTGACCCCCTTTTAGGGGTATTTTAAAAATGGTTGATTTGACTGTTTTCCGCAATTTGGGATCCATGTTTAGGGTTTTCCAGCACACATTTAGGGCATTTTTTTACACAACAAAACAATCTACAGGGTGTATCAAAAAAATAGGACACTTTTTGATGACGGTGTAATACTTGTCATAATCATTGGACCATGACCAATTTAGTCTCAATGTAAAGCCCAATTAATTATTATGATATCCTGAAAATAAGAGATCGATCCGATGGAAAATAAGAAAGCTAGCATAATTTGCGTAAACCATGTCATGTACTGGTTTGTACAATGGGATTTACATGTATAGACCAGTAAATAACATTTACGTTTCAATACGTTACAATAATCATAAACATAGAAAATAATCTATCAGTCAATAGCAAAGATTAGTTTGGTAATCCATTTAATTCTGGCACAAATCAATACTGGCTAAATAATCCAAACATTTAATCAGATGCATGAATATTCTGTGCAAATTAAAACAGTTCTCGAACCCACTGTAGATGGTTCATTAGCATAATAAGAAGTAGAATTGGCATAAATAGTGTGCGCGTTCATGTTACTCTACTGTTACTGTGTGAATGACCATTGTACATAGTACAAAATAGATTGCCTTGCCTAATAGGTCACAATTTCCTTAATTAATTATGGATTTTTCTCATCTTTTCAATATTTAATCTTTATCGGTTGTACTTTACAGTGAAATAAAAATTGGTCATGCTTCAGTGATTTAACAAGGATTTAAACCATCATCAAAAAGTGTCCTAATTTTTTTGATACACCCTGTATTAGAGCGGGTTAAGATCTCACATTACCTGTTAACTACGGCTGTCATGAACTCATCTATAAGTGCGTCATATTTTTCCGTCCTATCCCTTTTCTGCCTCAGTCCTATGTACAATGGATCATCCAGCATGGTCTGCAAAGAAAGATCATATTGAAATCAATACATCACTTATCACACTCATGTTAATCAACCTGCTATCAATTGAAAGAGGATAGTTCATGAAAATGCAGGGAATATTGGGAAGTATGCTATTTACAATGGGATAAGATTTCACATCTCTCTTCAGCTGCAGTGTAAGGTACCATAGTTTATTCAGTTCCAAATTGGCGAGAAATATTCAATTTTTATCTCTCCGCACGCATAAATAATCCAAGCGTATGCGCGTGATTATGGCAACACGCCCATGGTTTTGGTGGCACAAACGCGTCAGGCATATAATGCACAGTGCGCTTGCTGCCTTTATGCACGCATACATCCTTCTGCATGTATTCATTCGACGCTGTAAGAAGGCTTCATCAATTTTGGAACTGATCAAACTATAATAACACCACACAATTTTTTTTTTTAATTTTCTGGAAAGGTTTTATAAATTCCCTGTAATTTTAGTCAATGACCTTGCATCTTTATTCAATACCTCCTAGAAGTAAAGATGAGAATCTGCATCAATACCATACAGGTCAAGGAGAATCTCCATTTGACTCATTGCTATATGTATTTATAAAAATGTATATTAAGGATGTCAGGGGAGGGCGAGGGTGGAATGCAGTCTCAGTCAACTTAAGGTTGGTGTCAACCCTAGGTTGGTGTCAACCCTGTTTGGCGCCAAATTTATCAAGCACTGTAACTTTTAAATTATAAATGTGATGTACATAAAAATATACATTTTTTGTAATGAAATGAGTCAGAGAATCCATTTTTGGTATCAAATTTTACTAAAATTAGTGACTTTTACATTTTTTGCCCAAAAATCACCCTTTTGGCGTCAAAAATTTTCAGACAACCTAACAATATCAGTTTTTGATTAAAAATTCCAAAATTTCACCAAAATCATCTAAAGTAATTATCTAGGAGCGAATTTTTTTTTTGGGTAAAAAAATATGTTTGTTTTGAAAATATTGACCAAAAAGTGCCAAAAAAATGTTTTTTATCTCAAAAATCTCATTTTTGTCAATATTTTCAAAACAAACAAATGTTAAGCCCCCCAAAAAAATTCGCTCCTAGATAATTGACTCCAGATGATTTTGGTGAAATTTTGGAATTTTTAATCAAAAACTGATATTGTTAGGTTGTCTGAAAAATGTTGATGCCAAAAAGGTGATTTTTGGGCAAAAATGTAAAATTTGATACCAAAAATGGATTCTCTGACTCATTTCATTACAAAAAATGTATACTTTTATGTACATCACATTTATAATTTAAAAGTTACAGTGCTTGATAATTTGGCACCAAACAGGGTTGACACCAACCTTAATACATGTTAGCTACTACTACAGATCCTTAAAGTCATATTATGTGATCTTTTCCAGGAAACGCCCTCAAACTTTGAAAAAAATTGAAAGCAGATTTTCTTGCATATTTACATTTCTGATCATAAATCGTATATACATTCCAAGTTACAGGGCGATATGATTCTTAATTACTTAAAAATCATGGTTTAGAGTGAAAATAATCTGTCACAGTCTGCGCCAACAACTTATTTTTACTCTAAATGCACTCTAAAACCATAGACGGTAACTAACTTGGAATATATTCATGATTTATGATCCGAAATGTAAATCTGCAAGATAATTTACTTTCTGAAAAAAATCATGAATAGAGGGCGCTCCCTCGAAAAGATCACATAATATGCCTTTAATACCCATCCCAGTATCGTCAGATTTTACATAACACTTTTCCTTTCAATTCATTTTTCTCAAAATGGAGACAAAGTTTCGTAATTTGAAATACGTACGACAAGGCTAATATGTGATACTCATAGGCTGGACTTAATATTTAGACCAGCCTACCAGTATCTATTGATAGCACTTCTTGAAGCTTATTTACCTGATTATCTGTTCCAACATCCAGCATAATAGGCAGACACTGTGATGGATTGACACCGGCAATGGCTGTATACAGGGCTAATTTCCCCACTGGGATACCCATGCCAGCACAACCCAGGTCCCCAAGACCTAGTATACGTTCACCATCAGTTACCACTATAGCCTGTTGGTGGAGAAAAAGTACAATGATTGATACACAATTTTTGTATAAAATTGAAAATATAATTATCTGCTCTAATACATCCTGCATATGACATAGTTCACCAAAACTAAAAATAAGCTAAAAATCCCATTTCATTAATGCAAGTACAATACATCACTTTAACCCTAAACTCTACCATATACCACAGAGTTTGTTGGTATCACCCGGCGTGGAAGTTTTTTGCTGAAAAAATGGACCCAGCCTATATACTTGATACTGCGACAAGTAGCCTTGACACTCGTGGTGTAATGGAAAATCCCAAATCCTGTGAGCCGGAGGTCCCTGGTTCAAATCCAGAGGGGGGTTGTGGCGATATTTTGGGTCATTTTTCGCCCTGCATAAAAATTGTCCGAAAAAAATGGGGTGGGGGTTGCGGCAATATTTTGGGTCACTTTTCGCCCTGCGGAAAAAATTATCTGAAAAAGGGGGGGAGGGGAGGTAGAGTTGAAAGAATAAACTGATTGAACTGTCAACTCCATGATTCACATGAATGATGCATGGTTGATTCCTTTCTGTAAAGCGGATAGATGGGCAAGGCCTCTTTAGTACAGCTCTCACAAGCACAACTCTCTTCAGATCCATTAACATTTTCAATACTAAGTGCTCTGTTGATATGAGTCATGGTTCACCAACACTGAGTTCCATTCAGAGATGAGTAAAACTGAGTAGTTGGGGTTTGAAGTGGCCTGGGATGAGGGGTACTTACTGGATAGATTACAAATACAGGATTACAAACTGTATCAAAAACAGTAAAGGGTCTTAATCATTATTCTGTACAATAAATGTCTCACTTTTACAATTATTTCTGTTACAAACTAATCGGGTTATATTTAAAACAAGATTCAAAATCTTTATCATTTACAGTGAAAACATCAGGTACATTTTAATTGGTGAAAATGTGTCCTGGTTTTATCATTACAATATCTCGCTTGTGTTTTAAATATGTGATGCGATCTGAGAAAACCCGTCGGATGTCGCAAAATGTGAACTAGGGATTATGGGTAAAATAGAAAAAATTTAAAAATTAAAAAAACAAAATTAAGATTTTTTTAAAGATAATTAGTTTCCAGTACTTTGTGTCATCATCTTTCGTGAAATTTCACCTTGACAAACTTACTTAAGTCACTTTTATTATTAAAGGTAGATGACCCGATCACATTTTCGTAACACAGAATTATTTCAAACATACGGATATTTTCATATCATATGAAAGCTCGTATTTTTCTCATCCTCATACTGAAATTTGACGGCCTAAATCGGTATAATTACGGAGAAATCGATGAAATAACGTCGAATTACCGCGAATGGTGGTAACCACCGATATAGTTTGTGTACTACTCAATGGGTACAGTTCACAGCATCTTGTGCGTCTAAAATAAGAACCATTAGAGCTATGCAACTCGAATTTTGGAACACGACTTTTTTAAGGATGACCTTTCATGTAGAATAGAAAACTTCAAGTTGAAAATCGGAACATCTACCTTTAAGATACTGCTTCTAAATATTGCATTCCAATCTTTATCAGGGCTTCAATTATTCAAACAATGTTTCTGATTATTTTATTTTTATTTTTTTTATTTATGCTTTCTTTATTGAGGGTAATATGCTTCAGTGACTTGCTCCGAGCAGGCCCTCATTTCGATACATACATAAATACATACAAATAACAAATTAGTATGACAAATGATGTATCTACATGTATCTTTTAATAGTTCTCAGGGGGTTCAACTGTAAACTGCATATTTCTTAATAGCACAAAAATTTACAATCAAAATTGATTTCTTCCCCATACCTTGACATCGTGTTCCGGCCATGCTGATATAATATCCGCCACGTGACCTAAATCGTGTATGGTGATGAACAACCCTCTTGGTCTGCGATATATAAAGCCATATTTCTGACACGCCAAGCCCACTGTCGGGGTGTAGACAATTGGCATCATCTCTTCCATATTGTGGCATACCACACGGTAGAACAACTTCTCATTACGCTCCTGGAGTAACAAAAAACAGGGATTTTTAAAGGATATTTTATTTAAATGTTAACTAAGAAATAACGTTCAAAGCACACCATCAAAGCAGCACTAGGGGTGCATGGGTTTGCAAATGCCCCATCGCAACCTTTGCCCCCCCCCCCCCCCACCGAGTTTCCACCCAGTCATGACCTTTGCTTACCAGTGAGCTCAAGCTCACCCCATTTTGTCCTCTAAACAATAAAAAATGTTGAGATTTAATGTAAAAATTACTTAAATTGGTCTAAAATGTCTAATTTAGAACAAATTAAGCTAATTTAAGGCAATTTTAAATTTTAAACATTAAAAGCCAACATTTCCAAGCGCCTCGCACACATTTCCCCCCCCCCCCCCCATTTTTTTTTATTGAGGCGCCACTGCATCAAACCTGTAGGAGCAATTAAGGGTACACCATTTTTGCTTTTCTCTCTCCACATCTCAACCATTTTCATGAAAAGGGGTGTACATCCCTATTGTTAGGATTAAGAATGTCAAAGTGAAACATTTTGTGTACAACAACGAACGGTCGATGGGGATTTTTTTGGAAAGATACTATACAGGGGTTCATTTTACAAGGACTCCTGAATGTTGATTTTTTTTTGGGAAAGATACTATACAGAGGTTCATTCTACAAGGACTCCAACGGTACATATATTTTGAATTAAATATTAGATTGAAATCCACACTAGTATAGAAATTATTCAAATTACAACACGTCTGCTCTGACTTTCATTTTCTCCCCTCCCTATATCCCCATCCCTGAACATATCATTTTAAGAATAATAGAAATAAAGGGGGGGGGGGGGATAGCAAAATAAAATATAGGATGTGACAAATCACTCTTCAGCACAATAAAATTGCATTCAAATATAAATTTTCAATCTAAAATAATCCCAAATTTCAAAAAACATCAAATTTTGAACAATTAAGCAATTACATTCACTGCCATTTCTACTTCTCTTAATAATTTCACTTTACTAGTGAGCAGATTTATTACAAGCCATCCACATCCATTCAAATTGGCTGTTTAGTAGGAGTGCTGATCCATCCTTGTACGGTTTACAGCGCTCCTTGATTGATTTTCCCTAAGGCACCAAATAAATACGACACTTCACCAGTCAATAACACTTTTCAATTTCCTGTATGTACCTCTCTTCAGACGATGGGCGCTAAGCTAGAGATTAGCTAGTCTCGAGGCTAAACTTTCGGTTAACAGCCGTGTCAATCATCTCATGGTTAACTAACCTCGAGTCTAAAGCTGGAATTTTACCCTTAAGATATCTAGCGGTTAACTAGTCCCGAAGCACTAAAACCGAGAGTTAGCCGTAAGTGTGTCTGCCGTGTGAATCTTTCAACCATGTTAACCGCGAGTGAGATTTTTGTAGCGCGCCATTGCCTATCAATGCATTACTTCTGGCAATCTGAGAATCGCGCGACCTTGAGTTAGTCTCAAAGTTAATGCAGTGGTATCTTTAGACTTGAGGCAAAGAATATCGTCTGGACAGGCACTCTGGATTAGTGGTAGATTTTTTTTAAGCTTGAGACTAACTAATCTCAAGACTAGTGACCGTCTGAACAGGCCTTATATCCAGGATCTATAGTACACTTGTGGGTTCAGATTCAGGATATATGGCATACTTATCCTTATACGACTCTTGAGTGAAATTAATTTTCACAGGGTTGTAAAGCTTAATGGCTCTAATGCAATGTAACAACTTTTACCTCATTCACATATTTTTGTGTGTGTACACATGATCCCCTTTAAAATAGTAAGAGCTTGCAAAATATTATCATGATTTTGTTCGAGGGGTAATACAATGCAGGTGGTAATATACAGATGTACATTGAAATTTTCTAAATCTATCAATTGTTAATGTCATATAAAAATGTCTATAGTTGAATCAGTTCCAAATTGCAGAGAAATATTCAGTTTTTATCCCTCAATGCGCAAAAATAATCCAAGCGTACACGCGTGATTATGGTCACATACAAATGATTGTGGACCACACACATATGATGCACTGTACGCTTGTTGTCTTTACGCGCGCCTGCATCCTTCTGTACTCATTCGCTGCTGTAAGGTGGCTTCGCCAATTTAGAACTGATCAAACTATAGTACATATGCTTTTATCGCTCATTTATTCTGACTGTCTTCTGTCACAGTGATCTATATATAATGATAAGGTAACAAAAAATGGAATACAAAGATATTGCCATTTTCCAGCTGAATGAACATTTGGTGAAATCCAGGGGCCACCTTATTATTTCACACATGAACTATTATTTTGTGTGTGTGTTTTTTCCCCAATCTATATTGATTTAAAATGTGTGGAAAGTGAAAAGACACAACTCTATTGTTTTCAGAAAGGAATCTTTGTTTCCCTGACATTCTTCCACAGGCTGAAAAAGTAGGCAATACGGAAAGCTCCTTGCAGGGAAATTTGAGCATTTGGAAGGAAATTTTAGCATTTGGAGGGAAATGTTACTCTTTCATTAAGAAATGCATTCCATTTTGGAGGGAAATTTGGAATCGCTTGCCGGGAAAAAACCCATTTTTTCAGGCCATGTTCTTTCCTCTCTTGACACAGGTTTTGGTGTATTTGCAACTTCTTATATAGGACCTGATTAACTGATTTTTATTTTTCAAATTTTAAGGCAATAACACTTTTTTAAATATTTCTTTTTACCTAGTTGCATAGTGTATAAAGGAAAGAGCTACAGTAATATTTCACTCTCAACATGCTCAAGGGAAGGGTATCATATCTCCTCTACTGCAGGACGAGGGATCAAGACCTCAATACGAATGAGACCGGGGTTGATCAAATCGTTAGTATCCAGTGGCAGCAGAAGCATCAGAATTTAGGGAGTGGGAACAGGTGACAATTTAGGGGGGGGGGGGGGAGGCAGACATTAAATACACATGTTTTATTGGGCACTTGGCAAATGTTAGGGGAGGGGAGGAGGGAGACGGAGGCTTTTTTCCTTCTTCTTTTTTCCACTTCAAAATCTTAATTTCTTTTGTAATCTGTAGAAATGATTCCATTTTTTGACAAGCCAAAACACTTTTTGATCGGTATTCATTTGCATGTAAACATTTTTCCCACCATAATTTCTATTTATTTTATTTTTATTTATTTATTAGGACATACACTTTTGGAATAGTGGCAAAAGTCTTCTTGACTAATGCGTCCATAAACATTACACAATGTTTTAAATACAAAAAGGAAAAATTATATACAAATATTTACACGGTAACATAGATTCATGCAAGGTTAATGCTACGTGCGGTCCATGCACGTTTCAAATATGATTTACAAAACACATCAAATATATGAAGTAAGTGAAAATCATCACTTGCAGTAAGAACATCATTTGAAAGACCTATAGCGTAAGACACAATTTATTGTTAGATTACCCGATATAAAGATTCTCCAAAATTCTTCTAAATTATGTAGTAATAGTTGATTTTCAAGCTTGCGATATTCATCAACTCTGATATGATTTAAGCCGCTACATAGAAATATAGGAAATGTCTCAAATCCTCGATATCATTATTGCATAATGGACAGTATATATATTTATATCGGGTTTCCATGAGTGAGCACGGCCATTGAGTGGTAGTGTATTTGACCGTGCTCTGAATTTCATTGATGCACCATAGAAATCTAATTTGCATATTAAATAATCTTCTAAACCAGGTTTACTTTTGAATAATACAGTCCTTCAAGGATGACTTTGTCAAAGCTGACTTGAGCCTATAAGTGGGTCAGTCAGGCGTGTACAATAGGTTTTTGTTGGCTTGTATTCTGTTGCCTATGTGTGGATTTTTATTCTTCAAAATGTTGAAATAGGAGGTTTTGGAGAGTGCTTTACGTAGATGGTTTAATACAAATTTTATACCTTTGCCTGATAAGATAGACAAAAAATACAAAGATTTAGTTTCAGATTCATCATTTTTAGCTCCCAGTCCCTCATCAAGTATTAAAATATAACACACTTTTTGTATCGACCCCCCCGCAACTCAAAACAAAACACTACAGCAAACTCGACATTATAAACAAACTGCTACATGTAAGGGTGTTCTTCTCTAATGCATTCACCTTGCACTAGCTGCAGGGTACCCTGTACATGTTTTAATATCCTGTTCTGATTTATTTGCCATCTATCTTGTCTTCTAGATCTGTATTATCATCAAATCAAATGTCATATGATACAAATATCTTTACCTTATTGACTTGTTTTCATTCATTATTTGTTCAGACTCACTGGGTAGCCCATTATAAAGCTATCATGTGAGTTTAACTACATGTATAGGGGAGACGGGGGATAGTCGCAACATGAGATTATTGGAACATTGAGATTTATTTCAGGCATATGTGACGTGATCAAGCGGAATGAGTCGGATGTCGGGAATACTGATTTTGAGTTATAGGTAAAAAAGTGACAAATTCTTACGTTTTACTTTGTTTTCTTAATTGGTATATTTGTTTATAACTTAAAAAACTAGAAGTTCAATTTTAGTGGGGTTTGGACCATGCTGTAGCATTTTCTACCTGCTTTTAAATGATGGACAAATATCAAAATTGAAAACTGCTGACATGTGACTCATTTTGCTTGATCAGGTCACATGTTTAATTTTAATATATTATTACCCATTAGGCGAGAAAAAACAACAAACCTGTTATACAGGCCCAACACACCGACCCTACTTGACAGGTCCGTCTGCCCGTAAAACAGGGGGGGGGGTTGTCGCCTTAGCGCCAAAGTCAGTGAAACATTGGCAGAATTTCAGTTGCTAACGAGGAACAGTTTGGTGGCTAGTGTTTCATGAATTAACCATACGCCTGAAAGCACACCAACTAACCTTGTGTTCCAACGAACCCCCATCTCCCCTAGATTTTGGAACTACACATACAGTAGCTCAGCTTATACGATACATACGCTTCTGCACCTGCATACATCATTATGTACTCAAATACGCGAGCAATACAAGCATACAATGTATGATATATACAGCAAAAACAGTTTCAATTGGTAACTGCATTAAAACCGAGAAATAAATAAATAAATACAACACACTTTTAAAAACATTATTTATACAAAGAAATTCAGACAAGCTATAGTTCAGAGGGAATTGAGTTGTGGAGAGGGGGCAGGGGTAGAATAACACTTAAGCACATTGTATGGCAGTAAATGTATGTAACATTTGTTCAAAGCAATACATACACACCCCTGTTTGAAGAAGTTCATCAGGATTGAGATTTACAATGGAAGAATTGGAATTTTCTTTTAACAAATCCAAATTTACTCACTTTTTATCGACGTTTCACAACTGACTTCTCTGGTGTAAATTTGGATTTGTTAAAAGAAAATTCCAATTCTTACATACGCAAGCTTTAGTGCTTGCAGAAAACAAAACCTACATTAGGGGAAATGCAAGCAACCTTCATGACTTAAAATCTGTGTGTTTGGACCATTGACAAAATACTTGTTTTAATGTTTTCTGGCCTCACTTTTGTGCAGACCAATACTTGAATGCCTCCCACAGTTGATGGGGAAAAATGTCTAACTACATTTTGTTTTACTGCTCAGAGATGTTGGTTTGCGATTTTGGGTGATCTTGTCTGATGTACATGTAATGCAGCAAATTAAAAGGGAGGGGGGGGGGGGGGACACGTTGCAGGAGAAGTCAATTTTGAGTTCATTATGTGTGCTCTCAGAGCATGCACTAAGCTTTAGAATGTCACCAAATTTATCAAAATTTATCAAGGCATTCAGATTTTACGAGTGAAATTACTCCTAAATTCTTATTATTTTCTTTGATATTTTCTGTCCATTTTCATCTATATCTTGAAAAACACACAACCGCAACGTCCCCCTTTTGGTGTGCTGTATCACATTTTGTAATTTCTGCACACACACTTACATATATTCGATTAGTAAGTAATGACACTCACCGCCCCCTTTAAGGCTGGTGTAAACCCTGTTTGGCGCCAAATTTATCAAGCACTGTAACTTTTAAATTATAAATGTGATGTACATAAAAGTATACATTTTTTGTAATGAAATGAGTCAGAGAATCCATTTTTGGTATCAAATTTTACTAAAATTAGTGATTTTTACATTTTTGCCCAAAAAATCACCTTTTTGGCGCCAACAATTTTCAGACAACCTAACAATATCAGTTTTTGATTAAAAATTCCAAAATTTCACCAAAATCATCTAAAGTCAATTATCTAGGAGAGATTTTTTTTTTGGCTTAAAATTTGTTTGTTTTGAAAATATTGACCAAAGAGTGCCAAAAATGAGATTTTTGAGATAAAAAACATTTTTTAAAAATGATGTTTCATTGACGTCATTCATTTTACATCTTAGAGTTGTTGGGGTCAGTACGGATCTATTATAGCTGCATTCACAATTATTCTTAACAAATTGAAATGAAATATCTTGTTTTTACTAAATTACTGCTTTAAGTGAATATGCTTCCTTTCCCTTTAATTTACTGCACTTATACAATTATTATTCATAATTGATAGCTTTATTAAAAACCATTACGGTGCAATAATAATGATACGACAATGACCACGCATTTGATTATCATGATAAAATGCTATACTGTAGATATCTCATAAAAATCAGCAGTGGTCTGTGAGAATAAACACACCTGACATTGTAAATAAACAGAGAGATCTGTTTATGATTAGACCAACAAAAGAAAGATGTTTGGTTGCCCTCCGCGACCGACCCAAAAGTCACGAAATTCGCTGGTCGCTTTTTGATTTTTATTATAAATTTTTCGCAACACAAAAATTTCAAAAATTGGATAAACAGCATTGAAATTAGTATTTAAAAATAATCATATTAAAGGTGTTACCACATTCTCTTAGTTCCCCACTAGCAAACCACACATGGTAAAACAATCAAGGCTGTTAGGACAAGGCAAGTCAAGGTTGTTATTGTTCAAAGTAACAGGCCTGTTGTCACACAGGCTAATTCCCCTAATTTTAGTAACAGCTATTGTGTCATTTAGCTTATTATTACATGACTTTATGGCTCAATCTACCTGGCTGATATTTCCAGCAGAGAGTTGGCGTGGTTATGACTTTAAGAAACGCCATCACGCCCTAAAAAAAACCCCTTAAAAAACCCTTAAATAAAAAAACACACCTAAAAACAGGAAAAAGAAAAAGAAAAAGGATTGACCTACCGACCCTCCAAAATGCTGCCCTCTGAAGGCAACCAAACATCTCTTTTTGGCCTTATCTCTAATCTCTATTTCCACCTGCCTGTGTTCAATTTCTAGCATATTTATGCATTTTGCAGAATCTGTATGCTATATTTTTTTTTATGGTAAACAGCTTTTTTCAGGAAGGATGTTCCTGATAGTGAAAGTTTAGTAACCCTGGTCAACCTTCCTTCCAAGGAAATCCTCTCAAACCAAATAAAAATATGCACTCTCTATTATACTCATAGATGTACATTGTATGCCACCAAGTAGTGTATATCATTAATAAGTCCAAGTAACAAAAATAATGTGTTTCTCGTCTGGACTTTTTTTGAAATCAGTGAGGGCGGCCCTTACTATTTGTTATTTTTCAGAAGTCAAATTACAAGCTTTTTGCAAGAATTATTTCGATATTCGTATCACTACATGTATCTATGCCAACGAGTGTTTCTTGCGTCTTTTTCATTGAAATATAGTTTAAAATGATGGACACACAACAAAGACAGGTATGATTTTGGAATTTTGAAGGAATTTTTGAAAATAACAAATAACAACAATATTGGAGCGGCTTAAAAAATTGGTGCGCGCAGGAATGAGAGACACATAATTGTTGTTACTTGGCCTAATAATAATTAATTTCATTTATACAGCGCCTTTACCTACTGTAGGGATACAAAGCCCTTGAACATTTGTTTCCACAATTATTGTGTTACTTTTGAAAGTTTTAGATTAAAAAAGAAACTAAAACAATTTGGATTATGTTTTAAATGTTTAAAAGGTAGATGTTCCGATTGCTGGCCCGATTTTCAACTTGGTGTTTTCTATTTTACATGAAAGGTCATCCTTCAAATTGTCGCATTCCAAATTTTGAGTTGCATAACTCCAACGGTTCTATTTTTAAAAGGACACGGTCACAAAATATTTGCCCATTGAGTAGTACACAAACTTGTTGGTGGTTAGCCACCTTTGGCAGTAATTCACCACATGTCAGCATATAATTTCTAAATGGAATATTTCTGGCCCCTAAGATTTTACAGACATAATGAGAAAAATATGAGGATTCTTCTGATATCAAAATATCTTGATGTGAAAAAAAAATCTTAGTCCAAAAAAAGTGATCGGAACATACACCTTTAATTCTTTTTGAAAATTCACAAAACTTTCACAACATTTTGAAAAAAAGAAGAAGAAAGAAAGAAAATTGCTCGCCCAACCGACCTTACCTGAGAGGTCCTCTTTGCCCTCAGAACAAGGTTGTTTTTTTGTTGCCTAAGGAATAAATATAACATGATTTACCTGTAGGTCCATCAGCTGTACATATCTATCAAGATCTGTGGTCTGTGATCTGAGGTTGCGTAACTGCCTCTGTTCCTGTACCTCTGGTGTGCTCACGACTGGTGGTAGTAATCCATGGATGCCAAGGGCCTGACGCTCACGAAGAGTGAATGCTGTACCCTGTCAAAAAAGTGTATAATGATGGAATTAATATCGTACTAGTATAACTTGCATTGTAAAAAAGTGTCTATTTTTAAAAGTAACTTCATCCAACATGGTTTGGAGGTCTTGTTGCTGGTCAGATTAAACATCTATATTAAACATAATTTTAGAGCAACATATTGATATACTTTCGATGTACTGCTGAAAGCAACATAAATTCATATGCTATCTTCTGCTGACAACAGCATATTCTTGTGCTATCTACTGCTGATAGCAACATATTATTGTGCTATCTACTGCTGATAGCAACATATTCTTGTGCGTTTGACTGCTGATAGCAACATATTCTTGTGCTATCTACTGCTGACAACAACATATTCTTGTGCTATCTACTGCTGACAACAACATATTCTTGTGCTATCTACTGCTGATAGCAACATATTCTTGTGCATTTGACTGCTGATAGCAACATATTCTTGTGCTATCTACTGCTGATAGCAACATATATTCTTGTGCTATCTACTGATGATAGCAGCATATTCATATATATGCCAAACTGCTAATAGTTATTATCTTGTGCTATCTACTGCTGATAGCAACTTATTATTGTGCTATCTACTGCTGGTAGCGACATATTCAAGTGCTATCTACTGCTGATAGCAACATATTCTTGTGCTATCTACTGCTGATAGCAACATATTCTCGTGCTATCCACTGCTGATAGCAATATATTCATGCTATCTAAAACTGCTGATAGCAACATATTCATATGCTATCTACTGCTGATAGCAAAATATTCTTGTGCTATCTACTGCTGATAGCAACATATTCTAGTGCTATCTACTGCTGATAGCAACATATTCATGTGCTATACGTGTACTGCTGATATCAACATATATTCTTGTGCTATCTACTGCTGATAGCAACATAGAAAAGTTTGAGCCATTTTTTCTTATTAAATCATTCCCACACAAGCCCTATGCATATCCACCATTCTGTTTATTTACAATTGTCCGGTCAGCGCATGCCAAAAAACTATTGAATAATATATCTTTAGTATCGAGGATTCATTTTGTCATGATGAGTGCACAACTGACCGCACATAATGCTCAATTTGACTGGATTGGAAAAATAAGGATTTCTTTGTTTTCACTCTGTTTGACAAAAGAAGCCAACCAATCATAGCCATTTTGACAAATAACCTGAAGAAATATATTTGGCAAGGAATGCCGCATTCTACATAGTCAAAGGTTATTCATTTTATAAATTGGAGACTTGTGACGTTAGGCCTATTCGGTGTGTACCTGTGCATAAATAATGATGTTTATATATGCCAAGTTGTACACACAATTTAAAGGAATTCCAGGTAAATGGTCAACTTGGGTATGCTTGTCCGGCGAGATGTTGCCCTTAATTTCTTTGAAATTAAAGCACCGTATTATCCCTATTAAACGCCTATGTCCTTATAAGAGCCCACCCTTCTTTTTCCCAATGACTACCAAAAAGTAACACAAATAAGCGTCCATCTTTTTAGCCACTGTAGCTCAATATAAAGCATGAAAGTAGCGTCCGAAGGTCCCGGCATCAACAACATATTGGAGACCTTGTCGAATTTCAGTTTCCACGATAGATGAGTGTAAAAAAGGTAACTTAATTTAAATGAGCGCCCACCTAAAATGACTTTGCTAAGCGGCGCTTAATAGGGATAATACGGTATGTTATTAAGAAACATACAGATTGGCATGTCACGTTCTACTAATATAAAAAGCATTCCGTTTCCATTCCATTTTGCACAAAATTGCCCAATAGCCAACACATGGTGACGTAATGTGCATAGAGAAAATGAGACCACTTTGCCATGTCAACAAAGACAAGGGGGTTATCAACTCAACTCACAGGGTTCTAGCCAGGACCATTTTAGAACCGGGTAAATTTACTGACGGCGAACGGAGAAAATGTAGGCGAACGAAGTGCAGTGGATCATGGCATGGGATCCAGAGGCCTTCTTAATGTCTTTTTAGGTTTTTTTAATGCACTTTGAGGGTTCCTGCCACATAATTTTCTTGTATTATAGGCAGTTTAATGATTTTATCCACAAATTGTAGAGTGCCGGGCGGCCAGCCCAATTCTGGCCCAGTGCCGGGGGCGGGCTAGCCCAGTGGTGGGCGGGCCCGCCTGGCGCCGCCCATCTAGCTAGAACCCTGTCAACTCAATAACAATATATGACCAGTTTATCTCATCTAGACCGTCCTCAGTATAAAAAGGCAGTAATGAGAACTTACTTCAAATAGTCTGATGAAGTTCTCAGTACTCAGTTGAACATTGAAACTGTCGTAAAACACATCAATCAACTTGGATTTGTCAAGATGAAAAAACAATAGTTTTAAAATTACCATTGAACATTTTGGTATTTGGCATTTGCAAATTAGCTTTCCTTGTTTTTATAAAGGCCTCTACACTCTTCCAATTTGTAATATTTCATTACCCATCGTAAGGCAAAAAAAGAAAGAAAGTTGACTTGCCCTTTCAGGGTCAAAGTCAGGGTCGGATTTTTCTTCTTTTTTGTGAAAATTTTTGAGAATTTACTGCACAAAAACACGTTTTAAAGATTTTCTTTATTATTATTTTTTTTTTAAATATATTTAAAAAAAAATTTAAACAAGCAGATACTACTCAAAAACACGTTTTCATCTTTCTTTATTGTTATGTGCTTCTTTCAATTTTTTTTTTTGTTGAAAAAATAATAATAATAAAAAATAGCGACCCTAGATTTCCGAAAATTCGGGTCGGTTGGAAAGGGCAAGTCAACTCTTTTTTTTTGTGCCTAAGATTTGGGTTATTTATTTTTAAAAGAATGTTCGGCAAATGTTCTTCAAACATTTCAATTTGTAGGAGGTTATTTATATAGTTCGCAGATAGCAGTATAGAATTGTGGATAGCAATAAGCACACTGGTATGGACTTGGCAGAAATGAATCCCAACAAAATTCCCTGAGATCAACAGATAGCCTTACTCTGAGACTAGTATACCTTACTGCAGGATGTTTTCATGAACAGGAAATTAAAATGTCATCGGATCATCCCCAACAAGGCATATCAATGTCTTCAAAACCGGCCAAACACATCGCATCACAAATGTACTGACGGCATGAGTTGTGTACCAAAGGGATAATTTTAGGGGGGGCCAGTGGCGTACCCAGCTTTTTGAAACTGGGGAGGGGGCCCCGACCATAGTTGTACCGACGAAAAGCATGATGTACCAACAATTTTTTTTACAGACTCCCAAAACAAATCGTAAAACTTGCACAATGTGTTTGCCGTCAGCAGCTGAAATCTTGATAAGTGGGGGGGGGGGGGGGGTAGCGATGAAGTTGTCCGCATAACTGGTCGAAAAATATCGCATGGTCAAAATCGCAAATCTACCGACGGAGGGTGGTTTTTACCGACAGGGTTATTTCAGGGGGGGCAGGGCCCCCCTGGGTACACCACTGGGGAGGGGGGGGGGGGGGGGCAATGGTCTGAGCTATTCTCTGACAAAATCATAAGCAAGCGACAGTGGCACTTACTAAATTAATCATTTATTATATTAAATTTTTAAAATACCGTAGAATGGGGTACTTTGACCCTTGATTTGGACACACACAAAAAGAGATTATTTGTCAAATTTTGAGAAAAGTTTAAAGTTTGATAGTGACATTTCTTATTTTGGTATAATTAAAACAGCATATTTACCCTACTACATAATTATGTGTGTGTCTGGAACTAGACCTAAACACACCACCCTGCAGGATTTTTCTTTATTTTTAAATATTTTAAGGATATTTATTTTTCCCAGACAAATTGCAACTGCCTCACCCACATGGTGAGTGAATTCAGCCACTATTAATATTATGTTGTGATTGGACACAATTTACCTATGACAAAACAATGCCCAATTAATTTTCATTTGCATTCTTACTTACGACACAGACCAGGATTTACTGGTCTGTGTCGGTATAAGTTACTTTGGGTAACTTTGACCCACTCAAAGTTTGGAGGGAAAATATATAAAAATACTTTAATTTTCAACAAAACAAAAACATACGAGAGGCAAGTTATTTCAACTAGTCTAAAATTTGATCATATATTTAGGGTTGACAGCCCCCTTAGCATCAATCAATCAATTTCTCCACCAAATCTCAACCATAGTCCTACAGACAACAAACATTTTGAAATTTATTAGGTTTATTTGAAGTTGGGGGTGGTGAGGTCAAAAAGAAATTGCATGGTCGTGCAGAGCCCACAGGCCCACCCCCCCCCCCCCCCCCCCCCCCCCCCCCCCCCCCCCCCCCCCCCCCCCCCCCCCTCAGAATTGGTATTGGTGCGACTTTTGACCCAATATTTCATTCACTTTCCCTGGTTCTTCTCTTTTTTCCATTCTTCTTTTTTTTCTTTCTTTGCCAGCCCTGGTTGCGACGCACCTGTGCCACGGTGTCGCACCCCCCCCCCCCCCCCCCCCCCCCCCCCCCCCCCCCCCACCCCCCCCCCCCCCCCCCAAAAAAAAAAAAGTTTTATGCTTTGTAAAGTTCAAATTCTGGTTTGAAATTCAACTTGTGTCTTCTACCGTTTTCAATTTGAGCTATAATATAAAACACACCTGCACCTAGGATAAGCATTTCTTTTCTTGATGGACATACTGGTAAACTAAAGGCAAACTAAATCAACATGGATGAATAAATAAGGAACATGAATTAATTAAGATGATCGCGCCCGAAATTGTCACGCTTATGGTTGAGCGAGTTTCACGCAATGTATGCAATACGCTGCTTCAATGTGTTCTTTTAATTATAAATCCAACTATAGGTGGTAGGGTTAATAAAAGTCAAAGCTTTTTAAGGTAGTCTAATAATTAATTACACGAACAACATGCATACGGCACAAATATGGTTGTGCACGCTGCACGCAATGTATGCAATACGCTGCTTCAATGTGTTTGTTCAATTATAACACCGACTATAGTTTAACCTAGTACAGGAACCCATACGTTGGTGTGTTTTTTTGTGTGTTTTTTTCCCACAGATAGTGAAACATGCAAAATACCCTATTTTATGATGAATAATACCAACTGATGACAAATATCACTAAGTATGATTTGTTGTACTAAGTTTAACCTTACCTTATTGTGGGCAGGTTCCTTGAGCAATTTTGGTCCCCATTCTGTTGGACGCAATGCATGATGATGGCCATGTTTTCCATGAGTAGGATTCATGTTTAATTATACTTTTTACTTAGTCTTTTTAGACCACTGATGTGGGACAAGCTTATTTTAAAATGTAACTTGTAATGTAAGTTGTAATAAGCTTACACTTTTTACAGTTTTACAGTTTTTATTTTCAGGTTTTCACTCCACTTCCTGCTTTCCTCCCTGCTGTTTACACCACTCCAGATAGGCTTGACTGCGTGTAAACACTTTTTGGCACAAAAAAAAGGGTGCACGATTCACTGTACGAGCTGAGCTTTGATTGCAAAGATCTGTAGATTGAAACTTGTTGAAGGCAAGACCAGGTATCACATAGAAAGCAAGATCAGTGCTGCATCTACACACGCCTCCTCGATCAACTATACATTTCAAGGCTGCGTTGTTTATATGTTCAAGTGTTACGTAATTTTATTACGCCATAAATAAACAAGGGATCGGCCCATATATATAAAGTGGTGGCGCTATTTTTAAATAGCTTCATTAGAATTTCCCTGAGAATTTCCAGGGGTGGGTGCGTGGGAGTCATAAACTTGCCCTCGGCCAGAGCCACTCAACTTACTTTATTGGTATGTGGATTTTTTACAGCGTCACTATGTCCCGATATCAGAGCTCTGCGAGCCACACTACCGTTGGTCTGGCCGCCAGAGCCTCCCCCACTACATCGTCTTGCATTTGCCCCTGCTACTCTGCTCAGTTGTTTCATTCCGTGTCGAAACATGATTCACTTGCAGTTGATAAAGCAATATACTCTGAGCCTATCAGTAGAATATTTTTCTAGCTTCAAAACTGCATGGCTTAGACATACATCAGCCTAGGAAATAATGATTTAAATAAAAAGTTATAAAAATATCATGATTTTAAAGAATTTTTCTAACCAGGCATTATACATTTATTGCTAGTGTCGCGTCGCTGGTATTTTAACCTTGCAAAATGCACTGCAAATCGATAGGTCAACTTGTCAATATAGTGGTCTGATTCTGTGCTGAGGGAAATGTCAATTAGCTAGGCATCCACACTGAGATCACTGTGGGAGATATAGATATGTATGGAGTGCGGAACGTATCATAAATTTGTCAATTAAAGTAAAAGTCAACACCGAAAGCAGAATGATAGCAGGGGTGTTTCAGGGGAAGGGGGGGGGGGGGGGGCATATTTTCCCCTCCCACTTGCTGAGTGCCCAAAATCGAAGAAGGTAAAAAGGAAGAGAAAAAAGATAGAATAGAATAAATTTGTCATGAGCTGCGAAAGTGGGTTAGTAAATCGATGACTTTTAGTCGAGAGGGGGCCCCCTACTGAACCCAAAATTAAACCCCCATTAAAACATTTCTAGACATTTAGGCTATAGGCATAATGGTCTCACCTATTCAGAGCAAATGCATGATATATTTTTATGAAAAGAATATGTTTTATTTTAGATCTTTTCAGAACAATATGGCCCCCTATCATAGCTCAATAAATAATGAAAAACATATCAGTAGTCTACGGTGGCCCTGAAGGGTCATGACGAGTTAACCAGATGATGACATGATGAGATAAATGACAAGATATTTGCAACATGATTTCAAGAAGACCAGATAATTGAACAGATAATTTCAACATAATTTCCAGATGACGAGATAAGTGTTGAGATGACGAGATAATTTCAAAATTACTTAATAATGACTAAATAAATAATTGCAACATAAGCTCAAGATGAAGTGATTATTGATTAGATAATTGCGACATAATTTACAGATGACGTAATAATTGATGAGATGACGATATAATTTACAGATGAGGTGATTATTGACTATATAGATAATTGCGACATAATTCACAGATGACGTGATTATTGACGAGATAAATGGCGACATAATTTACAGATGATGTGATAATTGACAAGATGACAAGATAATTTACAGATGAAGTGATTATTGACTATAGATAATTGCGATATAATATACAGATGACGTGATTATTGACTAGATAATTACGACGTGATTATTGACTAGATAATTGCGACATAATATACAGATGACGTGATTATTGACTAGATAATTGCGACATAATATACAGATGAAGTGATTATTGACTAGATAATTACAAAATAATTATACAGATGACGTGATTATTGACTTGATAATTGCGACATAATATACAGATGACGTGATTATTGACTAGATAATTGCGACATAATATACAGATGACGTTATTATTGACTAGATAATTGCGACATAATATACAGATGACGTGATTGTTGACTTGATAATTGCGACAAAATATACAGATGACGTTATTATTGACTAGATAATTGCGACATAATATACAGCTGACGTTATTATTGACTAGATAATTGCGACATAATATACAGATGATGTTATTATTGACTAGATAAATGGCGACATAATATACAGATGACGTTATTATTGACTAGATTTGCGACATATTATATACAGATGACGTAATTATTAACTAGATTGCGACATGATATACAGATGACGTGATTATTAAATAGATAATTGCGACATAATATACAGATGACGTGATTATCGGCTAGATAATTGCGACATAATATACAGATGACGTGATTATTGACTAGATAATTGCGACATAATTTACAGATTGCTACGTTGTTGCGCATCTTGATTAGCACTTTTGTACGGTAACCCATGAACTCCGAGTACAGTCAGTGGTATACACACCAATACTCATCTGTATCTATAGAAGATCTTTATGATTTATGATCAAAAATGCAAATCTTCAAGAAAATCTGCTTTCATGGTAAAAATCAATGATGGAGGGCGCTACTTGGAAAAGGTCACATGATATGCCTTTAAAGGACCAGGTTTGGAAGTTTTGTACGCTCTGTGCTTATCAAATATATCAGAGTAAATTGCTATCTTCAGTTGATACCAAGTCTATCGAGTAAGTCGCCATCTTTAGTAAATAGCAAGTCTACCAGAGTAAATTGCTATCTTCAGTTGATACCAAGTCTATCAGAATAAGTTGCTATTTTCAGTAGATAGCAAGTATCAGAGGAAATTGCTATCTGCAGTATTCTCCAAATCTATCACAGTAAGTTGCTATATTCAGTAGATAGCAAGTCTATTAGAGTAAGTTGCCATCTTCAGTAGATAGCAAGTCTACCAGAGTAAATTGCCATCTTCAGTTGGTACCAAGTCTATCAGAATAAGTTGCTATCTTCAGTAGGTAGCAAGTATCAGAGTAAATTGCTATCTGCAATAGACACCAAATCTATCAGAGTAAGTTGCTATCGTCAGAAGATAGCAAGTATCAGAGTAAATTGCTATCTGCAATAGACACCAAATCTATCAGAGTAAGTTGCTATCTTCAGTAGATAGCAAGTCTATCAGAGTAAGTTGCCATCTACATTAGATAGCAAGTCTACCAGAGTAAATTGCTATATTCAGTTGATACCAAGTCTATCAGAATAAGTTGCTATCTTCAGTAGGTAGCAAGTCTATCAGAGTAAGTTGCTATCGTCAGAAGATAGCAAGTATCAGAGTAAATTGCTATCTGCAATAGACACCAAATCTATCAGAGTAAGTTGCTATCTTCAGTAGATAGCAAGTATCAGAGTAAAATGCTATCTGCAGAAGACACCAAATCTAACAGAGTAAGTTGCTATCTTCAGTAAATAGCAAGTCTATCAGAATAAGTTGCTATCTTCAGTAGGTAGCAAGTATCAGAGTAAATTGCTATCTGCAATAGACACCAAATCTATCAGAGTAAGTTGCTATCGTCAGAAGATAGCAAGTATCAGAGTAAATTGCTATCTGCAATAGACACCAAATCTATCAGAGTAAGTTGCTATCTTCAGTAGATAGCAAGTCTATCAGAGTAAGTTGCCATCTACATTAGATAGCAAGTCTACCAGAGTAAATTGCTATATTCAGTTGATACCAATTCTATCAGAATAAGTTGCTATCTTCAGTAGGTAGCAAGTCTATCAGAGTAAGTTGCCATCTACATTAGATAGCAAGTCTACCAGAGTAAATTGCTATATTCAGTTGATACCAAGTCTATCAGAATAAGTTGCTATCTTCAGTAGATAGCAAGTATCAGAGTAAAATGCTATCTGCAGAAGACACCAAATCTAACAGAGTAAGTTGCTATCTTCAGTAAATAGCAAGTATATCAGAGTAAGTTGCCATATTCAGTATAGCAAGTATATTAGAGTAAGTTGCCATCTTCAGTGGATAGCAAGTCTACCAGAGTAAATTGCTACCTTCTGTTGATACCAATTCTATCAGAATAAGTTGCTATCTTCAGTAATTGCAAATATCAGAGTAAAATGCTATCTGCAGAAGACACCAAATCTATCAGAGTAAGTTGCTATCTTCAGTAAATAGCAAGTATATCAGAGTAAGTTGCCATATTCAGTATAGCAAGTATATTAGAGTAAGTTGCTATCTTCAGTAGATAGCAGGTCTTTCAGAGTAAGTTGCTATCTTCAGTAGACACCAAGTCTATCAGAGTAAGTTGCTATCTTCAGTAGATAACTAGTCTATCAGAGTAAGTTGCTATCTTCAGTAGACACCAAGTCTATCAGAATAAGTTGCTATATTCAGTAGATAGCAAGTATCAGAGTAAATTGCTATCTGAAGTAAGACACCAAATCTATCAGAGTAAGTTGCTATCTTCAGTAGGTAGCAAGTCTAACAGAGTAAATTGCTACCTTCAGTTGATACCAAGTCTATCAGAATAAGTTGCTATCTTCAGTAGATAGCAAATATCAGAGTAAAATGCTATCTGCAGAAGACACCAAATCTATCAGAGTAAGTTGCTATCTTCAGTAAATAGCAAGTATATCAGAGTAAGTTGCCATATTCAGTATAGCAAGTATATTAGAGTAAGTTGCTATCTTCAGTAGATAGCAGGTCTTTCAGAGTAAGTTGCTATCTTCAGTAGACACCAAGTCTATCAGAGTAAGTTGCTATCTTCAGTAGATAACTAGTCTATCAGAGTAAGTTGCTATCTTCAGTAGACACCAAGTCTATCAGAATAAGTTGCTATCTTCAGTAGATAGCAAGTATCAGAGTAAATTGCTATCTGAAGTAAGACACCAAATCTATCAGAGTAAGTTGCTATCTTCAGTAGGTAGCAAGTCTAACAGAGTAAATTGCTACCTTCAGTTGATACCAAGTCTATCAGAATAAGTTGCTATCTTCAGTAGATAGCAAGTATCAGAGTAAATTGCTATCTGCAGAAGACACCAAATCTATAAGAGTATCATAGTTGCTAATCTTCAGTAAATAGCAAGTATATCAGAGTTAGTTGCTATCTTCAGTAGACACCTAGTCTATCAGAGTAAGTTGCTAGTTAGTAGATAACAAGTCTATCAGAGTAAGTTGCTATCTTTAGTAGACACCAATCTTCTTCTTCTTCTTCATGAATACTTCGCAACATTCCTAGTGGAATCAAACGCGAAGGGGAATCTATCAGAGTAATTTGCTATCTTCAGTAGATAGCAAATCTATCAGAGTAAGTTGCTATCTTTAGTAGACACCAAGTATATGAGAGTAGGTTGCTATCTTCAGTAGATCACAAGTATATCAGAGTAAATTGCTATCTTCAGTAGATAGCAACTTACGCTGATATACCGTTGCTGAAGATAGCAACTTACTCTGATAGACCTGCATGCATGGTGTCTACTGAAGATAGCAACAACTACTCTGATAGACTCGGGGAGAGCAAAAGTTGGCATATTTAACATTAAAAAGGTCAATCGGCCGGCCTATGCAATGCGAGAGACTTCAAACTACGGTAATGACTTTTAGTTGGACTTACCTTACCTTTGGAAACCCGAGCCAATGGTTTAATACAATACATGTCCACTTTTAGCCGGGCTTTCATTCAGCAGGGGTGCACATTTTCCTTGTGATAATTTTTTTTGTTCGACTGCGCACTTTGGCTGCGTCTCGCGATGCGACGCGGCCATGCGCGGGCATTTCAAGCGGAAGTTGATTTTGTGAATGAAAATTAGGGAATTTCCCAGGGCACGATTGGGCAACGCATTGTTTACAACATGGCGGCTATCAGTTGAATTTCACGGCGCGAAAGTTTCAGAGTTGTTCCTGAGTTTGTTCTCTGTTATAGTTAAATAAAATGGATTTAGGAAGAGCTATATACCATCGGAAATCTGTAATAAATTGTTTCCATCATGATCAAGGTACTAATCAATTAGAATTATAGCTTTGGTTATGAAATAAAATTAAACTTGGATCTCGGTAAATCAAAACTGCTGAATTCTGCGTACATGACAATGCAATGAAAAGGATATCATCAAACAGGTTAAACCAAGGAGTTATTACCAAGGAATTATCATAAATATAATAACTCCCTGGTTAAACATAGATTGTGTCACACGTATTCTCCACTGCAGGGAAACGTGAAAGACCGGGGTGGCTTTTTTCTTCAATACTGACCGCGAATAAAATACTAATGACAACAGAACATAAACATGATCATGATGATCGGGCTGAATGTATTTTAGCCTAGAGGCTAGGTCTACTCTATGTCTTATTCATTTTTTTTTTTTTTGGGGGGGGGGGGGGGGGGAATAATCATAATGATTAAATAAGACTAAAAATGAGTAAAAAGTAACTTAGTAAGTCCTTTCTTTCATGCGTATTACATCAGTATGATAATAATGTCCAGAGAATACGTAATACATCAGTATGACTCTAACTGAGCTGGAGAGTGAGACTAGGTCTTCCTATTATTAGGGCAGTGTCAACCCGGCACTTGTTTCAAATATTGAATTTCATATTTCTCTATTATTTTATACTTTTATATGTATTCTATCATTACCATCATAAGTTACTAATCGGGAGCGATTATTTCCCGTTCTTTTAGGTGATTTAAAATTGTTGTTTTGGTAAGTTTGAGCCAAGGTTATTTGGCGGGAAATTAAGCGGAGTTCCGCGCTTTTCAAATGCTGCGACAGCTGTTCGATCATTGCGTCGCGCGCTGAATTTTCCCGTGCGTAATACTAGACGCGCCGCTTAATATCCGCGACGAAGACGCGAAAACAAAAGAGCGCAAAACAATGCCTAAAAATGTAAACAAAGGCCAATCTTACGATCATTTAAATTTCAGTTTTCTTCCAATTTCTTCACATTGTGACAATATAAATCATTGAATCTGATAGTTTAGTTTGATTGTTCATAATAGTATACTCGCCTTTTAGGTCACACGCCCGTGTATTCCGAGAATATTTAGCTTTAAATGGTGGAAAATGTCAATATTTTTAGCAATATTTCGAAAACTAAGCCTTATTTTGGAAAAAGAAAAAATTGCTTCCTAGACAAAATGTTGGTTCATTTCTCAAAATTTAGTTTATTTGGTATCACATTGATATCACCATTGGATTCCTTATCAAATTTCCTTTCTATAAATGTATACTTTTATGTACTTTTATTAAATATTCTCAAACTTAGAAGCAAAAGTTGATCATCAAAATAATAGGATTGACACTTCCCTTAAAGGGGCATGAAGAGATGTGGTGGAGGCAGCGCCCTCAATTACAAAAATATATGATAAAAACTGGGATTTGTATATTTTTACAATTGTATTACATGAACTTAGGCCTACACCTAAAGGATTAAGAAAAATCAGCCCTCTTTGTACAACAAAAAGTCGATTCAAAAATGCTGATCTCCGCTAGATCTGCATATTACGTCAGACAGTATCCCCCTGCAGCACGCGTGATAAATCTCGCGAACCATATTTGCATAGAGGGCGTTTTTCAATAAATAGGGATGGTATTGTTTTAATCAAGTTTTGCTGTATTTTTGTTAGTAGAAACAACAATAATGGCAATTTTTAATGTTCATCTTGAATTCTGAAGTAAATAAAAAATAAATAAAAAATGTCAACACCACTTAAAGGCATATTATGTGATCTTTTCCAGAGGGCGCCCTCTATTCATGATTTTTTTTAGAAAGTAGATTTTCTTGCAGATTTACATTTCCGATCATAAATTATACATACATTCCAAGTTACAAAGCGATACGATTCCTAATTACCTCAAAATCATGGTTTTAGAGTGAATTTAGAGTGAAAAATATAAACTGTCGGAATTCCGACAGTTTATTTTCACTCTAAAACCATGATTTTGAAGTAATTAAGAATCGTATCGCTCTGTTACTTGGAATGTATGCATGATTTATGATCAGAAATGTAAATCTGCAAGAAAATCTGCTTTCTATTTTTTTTTCGATGTTGAGGGCGTTCCCTGGAAAGATCACATAATATACCTTTAATGTCCCTTATATAACCAATATTTTTTACATGTTTTCAATTACTAGTCACGTGAGTATTGACTTTTATTCGGTGAAAGCCATGAAAGTCCGAGTGCTAGGACCAGGTTAAACACTAGCTACATATATAGAGTCTACCACATTGAAGCTGTGTGTCCAGTGGCGTAGCTAGGATTTTTTTCAGGGGGGGGCAAGATTTCTGAAATTTTCGTAAAAGGTTGCCCAAAATTTTTTTCCAGTCACCAACTCGTGATTTTCACGTAAGTGGGGGGGGGGGGGGGGGGGGGGGGGGGTAGGGTTAAAAAAATTTGCACGGTCAAAAAGAATCGCACAGTACATGTACTTTATGTACAATTTTGCCTTATATTTGACTATTTGGGCTGAATATGCCCACACATAACCTGTACCCAGCACGCAATTTCGGTCTTTTATCATTTTTTTCCCTATTTTCTTTTTTTTCCCTTATTAATTTTTTTTAGAGGGGTGGAGGGCGGGGGCACAAATGGGTTTTGGGGGCGGGGGCACAAATGGTTTTTCCCCTTCAGGGGGGGGGGGCATTTGCCCCCTGCCCCCCCTCCCCCCCCCCCCCCCCCCCCCCCCCTGAGCTACGCCACTGTGTGTGTCAACATTTTAATGTAGCGGGGATGGGACAATCCAAATTCAAATAGTTTAGAACCACTAAACGAAGGAAAACATATTCTTTAAACATAAGAATAAGATAATATCTGAAGGGACGGAAGACCAATTCAGGGTCAGAATTTTGAGGAGAATCCGAGATTTTCGCAAAGATATCCGCTGGTAAAGTTGCGAGAATCCAAGTTGATTCAATCGTAGAGATATTCTGACTACACATAATTGAATGTAGGAGAATCCATTCTCGCAAATTCCTTTGCAGGAATCTAAATGGATTCTTGTAACCTTTGACAAAATTCTGACCATGCCCATTTTATGTCAGAAAAATTGAGAATAATTGATGAAAATATCTGACGTCCCAGCTGTCAGAATCATCAGTTCATAGCCCTATAGAGCTGCGTGTGTCAAAGCTAATAAAACACATGTAAACTAATTGTACACAAAATGGTACCGCAGCTTATACTGCATACAATGAACCGTCATGGCAAAAGGGTGCAGTTGTCTCCCAGAGAAAAAGTTGAGACCTTATTTCTAGAGCTCTAAAGGAGCTTTTTGAATGCTTCAAACTTACACCTTTGTGGTTAAGAGTGCATGGACACAGCTTTCTGATTTTATGAAGAAAAATGATTGTAATATTTGTTTTATTATTATTATTATTATTTATGTCTCATTCCATCAATATTCAAAATGCATTCTACCCACAACTGCACCCTTTTGCCACGACGGTACACATAATATAGGCATTAACTCAAGATTGTAACATAACATCAGGTTAGTTTATACATGTAGTTTGAAAAGATTACAGCTTTACAATTACAAGTTAACATTTCAAACCACTAACCGAAATAAACAACATCGCCATGTTTTAAGCAGATTTTCTACATAAAATGTTTGTTTTACAGCCTTTCACCCTGACTATGGATTGGTTTGGCACAATGGGACCAGCATTTTCTTGTCACATCTCCAGTTTAACAAAGATACCAATACCCCTACAGCTAGCGCCCCTTCCGTCACACTGGGAGAATTTGAGTAAGTTTAACTCACACATAAATTCAATGAGAATTCGAGAATCTATTCTTGCAAAGATTCTCACCAGTAGAATCCAAGTTGATTCATAAAAATCAAATCGATACTTTTAAAGTTATGATGATTTCAATGACCACCCTTAACGACAACAAAGTTTTCTATGGGATATCATTGATTTGTATACTGTGTGCTATCTGTGCCAGTCAGGTATCGAAATGAACGGGTAACAGTACTAACAGGGAGTCTTTATGCACACATTTTCCCTGCCTAATCAGTGAATCATACACTAATAAGGAATGATCATATCCCAGAAACCAAATTTTTTTAGTGCAACTTTGTTTTTGCTATTTGTGGTAATTTAAAAGCATATTATGCTATCTTTTTCATGGGACGCCCTCTATCTGTGATTTTTTTCCAAGAAATGCATTTCTTTTTGGTCAAATTACATTTATAACAGTGTAACTAAAATATCTTGTAAGTTACAGAGCCATACGATTCTTAATTACTTCAAAATCACGGTCAAATATGTTGAAATAAACCAGACTCGGACAACTTATTTTCTGAGTGATTTTCCCCGTTTTTCGTTCGTAATTTGTAGAATTCTATGGTTTGACGGCGTGTTGCCACTGTTTACACTGTTTCATACTACGATTGCAACTGTACACAAGTGAACAGAGAATACTTTAAAGGGGCATTGAGAGATACGTATGGGATTGCGCCCTCAATTATCCTGGAAATCAGTCTTTTGCATCAAAGTAATACTTAGGCATATATACTAACTACTATCTGAAACAGTTTACCAACATTCGATGTTTATCATATAAAAATTCATGATTTTCTTATATCGAAACTAAGGTGCTGAATTCGGAAGTTATGCTAAGTTTTACTCATGGACTTTCGCGGCAAATCTTAACCAGGAAGTGCCGTTATTTGCTTAGTTTGGCATGAAGGCGATGTCGGAATTGTATGATATTTTGAATTTGGGCTATGTTGATGATTATCTTTACGTTATTTGCTCATTTAGTATAATCGATACATCTCTCAATGCCCCTTTAAGATGAAAATGAAAGCAAATATGTTGAGAAATTCCTGAAATTGGAAGCAGATTTCCATTATGAGTTAGTAAAGTTCTCTGATGGCTTTTTCACAGAAAATACAGTCAAGATAGATTTATTAGGCCAGGAAATTCTTTCCTGATAAGTAAAACTTTATTATTTGAGAGAAAAAAAATATGTGTAAAAATGTAACCATCATGACTTAAAAACTATCCACTCGATTTTAATGGCTGAGGTATCAAACTACAGAGAAGAAATTTGCTCATTTGTGACCATCCACCACAAATGGGATTTAATGTTGGCCAGAATATATTTTGAGATATTGAACAGGGGAATTCTTCTTAAAATCAGCTTTACAATGATGTATTACATGTCCATATTGCATATTAAATAGGCTGTACAAATCAATAAATCCATTCGAAATTCCTTTGTTTTCCTAAATCTTATTGTTTATTGAAATGTTCATTGAGCCATATATCAGTACATGCTCTGCCGACTTTACGACCCCTTTGTGCTGGATGGTCATATTTAATGTACGTCTCAGATTTTTGGTACTGAATATTAATTTTGGGTTAGCCAACATCAAATCACCTGGTCTTGAACTTAATGTGTTAAGTGTTAAAGTTACTGGTTATTGAATGCTCTCCCATGTTGTATTTTTTATAGAACCGTTGATGGTGTCCATTGGAGTACGAGGAGTAAGGTTTGTAAGGAAGATGTCTACAGCTATCTGTGTGTCCAGCATGTTGGTAGCATATCTGTATGGGCTGTGTCTGGCAAGTAAGTAAAGACCAAAGGAAGACAACTCAAACTTTGAGTCAAAACAATGTGAATTTCATCAATTGTATTTATAACCAGCATTTAGCAGCACCATACATCATTTACCAGATGAGGAAGTGGTCATCCAGTCTCAAACCAACTTCTACCAGCTGTTACAAACTACAGTTATTCCAACAACAGAAAAAGACAATTAAGTGTTGAAGACATGTTCTATTTTTTCTTTAAGTATCTCAAATGGAATATCATACGGAGCCCCAGAAGGGACATATATTTTTTGGTAAAAATTATCTTGAGATAATGTGATTATCCCGATTATCTCGAGAATTTTTTTTCGAGATTATGTGATTATCTTGGGATAATTATATCTCGAGATGATTTTTTATCTCGGGATAATCATCCCGAGATAATGTGATTATCTCGAGATAATCACATTATTTCGGGATATTTTGTACCACGGGCTGTGTGACACGGTGGCTCGGGTCATGGAAAAGCCTGGGTGTTGTCAAACTTTGCATTGCGCGCAATTATTCACTCCAAAGAAAGGTACGGTAATTACGGTGGCCCTGAAGGGTCATGACGAGTTAACCAGATAATGACATGACGAGATAAATGATAAATGACTAGATATTTGCAACATAATTCCAAGATGACCAGATAATTGACAAGATAATTTCGACATAATTTCCAGAGATAAATGACGAGATATCGAGATAATTTCAAGATGACCTGATAAATGACTAGATAATTGCGACATAATTTACAGATGATGTGATTATTGACTAGATAATTGCGACATGATTTACAGATGACGTGATAATTGATGAGATGACTAGATAATTTACAGATGACGTGATTATTGACTAGATAATTGCGACATAATTTACAGATGACGTGATTATTACGACATCATTTACAGATGACGTGATAATTGACAAGATGACGTGATAATTGACAAGATGACATGATTATTGACTAGATTATTGCGACATAATTTACAGATGACGTGATTATTGACTAGATAATCGCGACATAATTTCCAGATGACGTGATAATTGATGAGATGACAAGATAATTTACAGATGACGTGATAATTGATGAGTTGACAACTTACTCTGATATACTTGCTATCTACTGAAGATAACAACTTACTCTGACAGATTTGCTATCTACTGAAGATAGCAACTCACTCTGATAGACTTGTTATATACTGAAGATAGCAACTTACCCTGATATACTTTCTATCTACTGAAGATAGCAACCTACCCTGATAGACTTGCTATCTACTGAAGATAGCAACTTACTCTGATAGACTTGCTACACGGCTGTTTGATCCCACATAATTTGTCCGTTTTATTCTGAGAACACCGTAACTTGCTGGCCCGGTTCTGGTTTTAACTTATTCAAGTACCTGAATATACTGGTCATCTTTTGTAGACATTTCAGAACATTTTTGTTGGTCCATTTGTGAGAAATAGAGCTTTGCATATTATTATTTACTATAATAGCGCCCTCATCGGCCACATTTCCCATAGAGTTACATGTAAAATGTGTGTAAAGTAGAAAATTCCGATAATTTAAAAATGGCTCGAACAATTTTCGTGAAATTTTCACCGTATACTCGTATTCATTAGCGCTACTTAAATCAGGTCAAACCATAACTGGGCCACTGTGTTATCATTTTTTATTCCATAATTTAATTATAAATTGGACAGTCAAACAGCCGTGGCTATCTACTAGAGATAGCAACTTACTCTGATAGACTTGCTATCTACTGAAGATAGCAACTTACTCTGATATACTTGCTATCTACTGAAGATAACAACTTACTCTGATAGACTTGCTATCTACTGAAGATAACAACTTATTCTGATAGACTTGGTTTCAGTTGAAGATAGCATCTTGCTCTGATAGACTTGCTAAGCACAGAACTACAAGTACTACTACTGTACTCGGAGTTCATGGATTACTGTACATGAGTGCTAATCAAGATGGCGCGGCAACGTAGCATATGAGCTGCTTTAGGCCTATCATGATACAGACAGCCGGAATAACTCGCAAAAATGTCATCAACTCGTCAATAATCATGTTATCTTATAATTATCCCGAATAAAAAAATTATCTCGGGATAATCATATTATCTCGAGATAATTTTCCCCAAAAAAAATCTTTCATGTACCTTCCAGGGCTCTGTAATATCATGTTAGAAAAAAATCATTATGGTGTTTTTTTTAATTAAAGGAAATATTATGGAGATCGATTGTCAATTTGATCTTTTTTGTTGTTGTTTTCCAGACCCCCAAATCTCAAGTGTCAAAAACAGACAGAACGCAAGATTAAAGCTCTTCCACAAGGTAAGTTTTGTGTGTGTTTGTATAGTACATCGGTATATATGTCACCAGTCACTCACATCAAAAATGACACGTTGTCGGCCAACACAGTTTTGAGATGGAGGCCAATATATTTGGTGAAATACAAAGAAAATATTAGACAATTATATGCTTCTTGAAATCATATCTTGTGATTACAAAGTCCGATTACCTACAACATGTCTCATTTCAAAGCTTAAAATGTGCTCTTTCAAGTCACACCAATAACTCGGGAGTTGATTCGGACCTCCAACATGTCCATTTTGATGCGACAGGTCACATATGCTGGTGATAATAAAATGAGATGATCCCTGTGGAAATATTACCTATTAAAAGAGCGCATAGCATAATAATGCAACACATGGAAATAAAATAATCACAGTATGTTTCTTTTCAAGACAACCAATAAAATCATCAGAAATGATTCATTACCATCACTGTAAGATTGTGAAGGTTGTGAAAAAGGTGTTTATTGTGTGTTTCTATTCAGGCAATCACCACCAATCACTATTAATCACCGCTTATAACCACTAATAGTTCAATCAGTTCCAAATTGGCGAGAAATATTTGTTTTTTATCTCTCCGCGCGCAAAAATTATAGCGCGCAAAAGATTATGGCCACACAATGTTTTTGCTGCACGCATGCGTCACGTAAGTACAGAGCACTTGTTGTCTTCACGCATGCCCACGTCCTTATGTATTCATTCATGTGTCATGAGGCTTTGCCAATCTGGAACTGATCAAACTACACTCGGCAAAAGAAGTTCTTGGACACTTAAATGAAATTAATATTTTATAGAATATATATAATTATATATATGATTATATATATATAATTGTATATCAAAATAAGCAGAAAGTAATCCTCTAACAGCTTAACATGGAATTTAGACATGATCACTCATGTATGGCAGATCCCATTCACTTGACAATGGCAAGAAGATTGCAAAAAATTGGATAATCCCTTCATTCAAATGACTGTAAATGCTCATTTCTTGAAATTTCCTTTTACGCACCTTACCATTGCTTAATGAATGTGCTCAGCCATGCATGAATGCGTACATCTTAATTTCATACAGACATGATAGAGAATTATTGTCTGCTTATTTTGACATGCAATTGTTTAATTTATATTAAATATTTATGTGAAATATTTGAACTTCAACGAGTGTCCAGGAACTTCTTTTGACGAGTGTATAATACCCACAATTTGTATCAAATAAAAACATGGTTATCGAGAAAAGTCAACCTTGACCATTCCTAAAGAACTTCTTAAAATTGTAGCTTGTTTTGAAACTATTAAAGGTAGATGACCTGATCACATTTTCATAACACAGATTTTTCTCACACATATGGAGATTTTCATATCATATGAAAGATCATATTTTTCTGATTAACATACTGAAATTTGACGGTCCAAATCAGTATGATTACGAAGAAATCAATGAAATAACATCGAATTACCGCGAAAAGTGGTTAACCACCAATACAGTTTGTGTACAACTAAATGGGCCCATTTCACAGCATCTTGTGCGTCTAAAATAAGAACCATTAGAGCTATGCAACTCAAACTTTGGAGAACGACTTTTTTGAGGATGGCCTTTCATGTCGAATAGAAAACTTCAAGTTGAAAATCGGAACATCTACCTTAATACTCATTATCATTTTATCAATTGTGCTTATGTTATTTCCATTTAGGTTGCCTGTGGCATCCAAGTGAATCCATCCTGTGTGTGCTATCAGATAGGGAGCTTCACATCTATAATGCACATACCACACACTGGAAGACTATCACATGTGATGGCAAAATATCAGCAGGATGCTGGGTCATTGATGGGTCAAAGTTCATCGTAGCTATGGGCCCAGAGGTCAAAGTAAGTTGTGCGTTTGTGGGGAAGTTTTACTTGTTACGGTGGTGTAACCATAGACATGTTGAATTTCATGCATGGATGTCATAGCTATCAGGTATAAATGATGATTGCAGTTTGCTTTAATTTTACCCTGGTGCATGTAATACATAGTTGATCCTCATCTCTGCCTATTCCTAAAAAGGCATTATGATCAATATGTGTCACTTATAACACATTTAAATAACACGCTATGCATGATAGACACATGGGTATTTTGCGGATGTGTCGCTTAAACACCTTGAAGTCTATTATGTTGGAGTGAAACCAATAGCATCTAAGGATGGCGCAATTGTCACAATTGGTCCATTGTGGTTCCTCTGATGTTGAATGGAATAGATCCAAATCTGTAACTGTTCAGCCAATATAATATTTGGTCAATATTTTCAAAACTAAAAAATTTTAAGCCCAAAAAAAAGAAGTGCTTCCTAGATAATTGACTTAAGATGATTTTGGTGAAATTTTGAAATTTTGAATCAAAAACTGATTTTGTTAGGTTGTCTGAAAATTGTTAGCGCCAAAAAAGTGATTTTTGGGCAAAAATGTAGAAATCACTATTTCTTGGGAAATTTAATACCAAAAATGGATTCTCCGACTCATTTCATTTGAAAAATTGTATACTTTTATGGACATTACATTATTAGTTTAAAAGTTACAGTGCTTGATAAATTTCATATATTTTGGGTTGACACTTCCCTTAAGTAAGTTTTTGAAGGTGAAATTTCATGAAAGATGATGACATAAAGTAATGGAAACTAATTTTCTTTAAAAAAATCTAAACAAAAAAAGTTTTTTTATTATTTTAAATTTTTAAATTTTAAATTTTACCCATAATGCCTAGTTCACATTTTGCGACATCCGACAGGTTTTGTCAGATCGCATCACATATTTCTCGCCTATTTGGAACTGAATAAACTATAGCCTCTGAAGTCACAGTACACGGCAGGCGTCTGCAGACAACATTTCACAAAATGTTTCAAAAATGTCAAGATTATAGAATTTCATTACCATATTTGGAATCACCATGAGAAATGCATTGAACAAACATGCCTAGTATTGGTTCAGTAATCCTTGAGATAGACCTTGAAAGTTGGGGAAAATTTCTGAAAAGTCTGTTTTGTAAATAGTAAAACTAATAGCCGCGTGGAAAGTGTTAAATAATGTCTTGATGTCTATTTTCAGGTGTATTTGTTTAATCCAGAAACATACACACTTCACCTTACAAGTTCCAGAACCAATTCAACAACATTAAAAAGGTAAGAAACTTTATACACATAGGCATTTTCAATTCTCTTTAGGCCCCGACCATAAGCCTATTTCACCATGGAATGCTAAAACGTAACTGTAATTTTACAATAAAGAACATCTTATTTAGGACAACTGGACAAAGTCGACACTCTGTATTAAAACTTCATTTTCTTACAGTTTATCACACCTTTATTCTGTTTGAAGTGATCACTATGAAATATCAAAATAGGAACCTTCAGGTCTTTTGTAAAGGAGTTCCATGCTGGGTGTCCCAGGACATGCCTATATCTCAATGGAGACATTTTTAACCTCCGTATCCCCAAATTTATATATTGAAATAAAATCCCCGGGTGTTTAGATGTTTGACAGTCCTAACTCTGATAATGAGACATTTACTTTGTGAGTATTGTTCAACAAATATTTTAAACCAAGCAATCAAAAGGAAATGATTACTTATAGAAATCAATAGTTTATATGGAATATTGCTTGATATGTTTTGTTCTTCAGTTCAAATCCAGGCACTCACATCAAATCAATGGTTGCCGTGTCAAATGACTTGGTTGCTATAGCAACTGACCTACCATTGGACAGTCTCATCTGCCAAACCCAACATAATCCACAGAACGCCGCAGCTGTTAGTGACACCATCCTGGATTCTGATGGGCATACACTATCCACACCAGAATTCTCTCTGATAATTCCCAATGAATGCATAGTTCAGAATCCTGTTGCAGAGATCCTCAAAGATGAGCAATCAACAATCCAAATGCTTTCTGCTGAAGAGACTACCAATGCATGTCTGGAAATGCATCCTTCTGCTACGGAAGATATGAAAGCTCCAAGTGTAGACATATTGGGAGATAAGCTTGATCAAATACTAAATCTCATGAAAAAGATGGACAATGTTCCTGATGTGAAGAAAAGTCATCTTCATCAGGGAAAAAATTCTCCTTCGTTAGCCAGCAAGTTGGAGTCAAACATGCATGATGGTAGCAGAAAGGGTCCCATAGATGTAACGTCTATGATGTCTGAGAGCGATCAATTAGACAGCCTCGTAGGGCCTGGTCATTCAGTACAATCATTAATCCAAGATCAAAGTTTGAGCAGTCCTGACATGAGTGCAGGTATGAAATTTAACCACCAGACAGAGCATGACTCACACAAGGTCTTTCAAACTAAAAGCAATTTTCAAAGAGATGCTGAAAGTCCTGCAATTGTTCAGGGTAAAAGTGACATAATATCTGCTTCTGCACCTTTTGATACTACGGCGGATACAAAATGTACAGATGTTACGGCAGTCAGTGATCTTCAAACAGACAACCAGGCAGTCATTGTTGAAAGGGAATGTGATTCTAGGAGGAAATCTATAACAGGTGGTGATGAATTATCAAAACTAGTTCGGAATGAAATATCCCAAAGGAAATCTGGCCCTGTTGATGTGACGGCTCTGTTAGCTGTGAAGTCTGCGGAAAGAACTAGTGAACAACAGGTAAAAGATAGCAGTCACAAGCATGACAGTGGGAGCTGTAACGGAGTAGTGGCGTCTGATGATATCATTGATTTAACAGGGTTGAAGGCTAATGTGATACAAGGTGATGTACACCAGACATCAATGTCAAAACCAGACAAGGTGAGTGTTATAAATCTAGTGGAGAATGAGGAGGGAGTTGAACGTCTTATTAACCTCATACTTCATACTCCATCCTTGTAACAGCTGAATATGTAAACTGGGAGGGTTTCTCCATGTAACTAGTGCGATGCTAGATCATATTAATTATAGGTCAATAAATGTGTAGGTGTTGTTTCCAGAGAAATTAGACACATCAATGCACACACACTGATTTATGTGTGAATAATGGCACGACCCTGCAGGGGGAGTGATATTGTGAGCGTATCGACATTTGCGCAAGTGCATTGATTTTTCTTATTTTCAAACATGCGCATGTATTGATCTAATTCATACACAACACTATACAATCAAGATTCACAATTTGAGCATAATTTTGATCTATGTAAAAATGAATAAAAACATGTTCACAAGTTTGCTAACACCCGCAGTGAATATCGGTGAACCCATGATTTCTGAACAACGAATGAAAACAAAGCGTGTGTTGCGTTCATTGAACGGCAAACATGCAGAGTGCATTAGATACTTTCAATGCACTCCACATATTTTAGTTTCATGCTTTCTGATTGGTTCGACACTAGTAAGAGTGTATGAATACTCTTCATGGTCTTCAAGTCAGGGTATATGAATCAGGGTGACGTGCATCAGTCGTTATTGCAAAACCTGAAAAGGTAAGTGACATTAGATGGTCGTTATTAGGGGGGGGGGGGGGTGTACACAGTGTTGTGAGTCGGTACATTACCGGTAAATTTACATGGTAATAGGGGGGAGGGGTATATACAAATTTATATACAAATATTTACTGCTCATGAGGGAAACAGTGCAGAATAGTTCCCCGAGGTGATGGAGACCGTGTCTACTGGAAATAGTAGGCCCATGCACGGTCTCCATTCACAGAGGAGAGCTATTTTGCACCATTTCCCGAATATACATGTAGAGCCGTAATTATATAACAACATTAATGTATGTGATTTATACATGTATCCCTATACTTTAAAGAACCTATTTATTTTTCAAATATTTTAAACCACAAAATGTGATTTGATTAGATTTACCACTCAAGATTGTTGACTCAAGATTGTTGAATTCTGCAAAATTGATTTGAATTGTTTAACAAATAACCGCCCACCTTATGACTTTGCTTTTAGTGCCCTGGATCCACAATATTAGGGATATAATCATAATGTTTGCATTTATTTTAATTTTTCCCAGATTGCTTCTAGCGACACAGCAAAACTTATCCTATTACGTGTGAGTGTCAACAAAGATCCAACTACGGTGACATCGGTTGACCTGCCTGGTATTTTGACCCCTGACCTTTTGTGTTTCCAGGTCAGTGAAGTATCGTTATTGGGAAATTAATTGGGGTGGGACTGCTGAATCTAAATGAATTCCATTGAAATGTTGATGACATTTTAAGAAATCTGAAATGGTACAATATAAAGTATAACAGCAAAGCAAAATGTTCATCCGTATACCAGACTGTGTGTGTGTGGGGGTGAGGGGTGGAGGTGTGCTCTATCCAGTCACTATTTGCTGGGTATTTTGTTAAAAATATGTATATATGATCAATTGATCCAGAAAACATCATCAACACTTCCTGTGACGTCACTCGAAAGTACTTCCAGGGATCAGTGGTCATATACACCATTGATAAAGACATCCACTCTTACGTCGAAACTGTCTGGAACAGTCATTTCACCTTGGAATTTTATCTATGAATTTGTCTTATTATGTTTCCTTTTATTCCTGATGAAAACTATTCTCTAATATTACCACATATTTGTTCCCACAGAGAGACCTTGGACATTTTGTCATTGGAACCAATGCACAGAAACAGCTTCTGGTCTACACACTGTGTGATGACAGCGTACTAACACCAGCTGTAGAACATGTTGTAAGTATATTACATTTTGTGGATGAGAGCATTAAACCATTTGAGGCATAAAAACAGTAAAAGTTGCCTAAGGCGACAAAAAAAGGAAACCCTGTTCTATGGGCCTGACCAAACCATTTTTTTAGAAATTGGTGAAAACAATTTCACGTGCAAATATCGACCCAAATCATTTTTTTTAGGTTATTCAAAATACGGCAAGATTTCTACTGTCATTTTCAAGGGGAAAAAAGAGTTTAAATAGTTTAAAAAAACTTTAAAGGAAACTAACTCTTTTTCCATACAGGTTTTGATAACCAATCTGTTGTGTTCCTCAGTGGATTGTGTTTGATTCAGAGGCAGAGTTTCTAGAATGTTTCTTGATGACGTAACCTAGTGATGATAATGATGCCCTCTTGATCAGTGAATTGTAAAGGCGCAACTGAGTTGGTATGCCCCTCATCTTCATTCATAAGGTGTTTTTGTTGGTCTATGCCATCTCTCTTCCGAATCTAGATGGATTCATATATCTATCTGGTATCTTATACTGTCATCTGTGGCAGTAAAAGTCTTATCTGGTGTTTTATGTCATCATCTTTGGTAGAATAAATTACCATTATAATCATTTAGACATATACGACTTATCTTTCATGAGCATTGTTGATTAAATGATAGAACCTTGGTCATTTCATGGACGCATTAAAGATTACAATGCCTCATGGTGGTTCCTGTTGATCAATTTTTTGATCCAAAATACAATGCTTTAAGAATTTAAACAAGCTGGCAATCCCCACGTTCCATATCTGTATTATGTATGCAGCAAATAAATTGCTTTCTTTGATTTGGCTTCTTACAGATCTTGACAAGGGTATTTATATATACTTGAACATACCTTGCTTTGAGTGTAGGAAAAAAACTTGGGGAAAAATCAGTCATTTTGGTTCAAAGATAGGGGAGAATAGGGGAAAGAAGAGGAAAGAAAGGGGAAGGGGAGAGAAAAGGGGTAAGGAGAGGGGGAAGAAAAAGGTTAAAGCAGTTGGATAAAGAGGGAAGAAATAGGGTAAATTTGTATGTTGTAATAGTGAAGACCAGAGGGAAAAGAATTGACAGCTGTTCAAAAATCCATACTGTAAAAGTGGACATTTATCGCGTGGACATTTTCGCGCTTTGCACATTTTGAACAATTTTGCTTGTTTTGATTTTCCGGTTTCAGCTTCTTTACACATACCTACCTACAAAATAAACATATTCACACATTTGTTGGCGTGAAAAGCGCGAACTTTTCCACTTTTACAGTATACCCCTGAATCTTGATTCCTTAAACAAATCTGAAAGACTCCAAGTATCATCAGGTTGTTGTTTTATTTATATGACACAGGTATTACCTGGCTCCCACCGGCCCTTGGGTCTGTGTAGCATCTCAGGCAATCCATCAGCTAGCATTCTTGTGTTGACTGGAGAATCGCAGATTTCAGCGACAGAGGGCGCTTTCCTGTCATTTTCTCCCAAAATTCAACTGGACCTGAAGCTATTCTCATTTCAATTGCAAAAATGTAAGTTACACAGATGCAATATAAATCAGATTTGATGCATCATTTTGGTATTGTACTAGTTGCTGACAAATTATTTTCAGATATAGGCGAAAATAGCTTCCAAAATAAAGAAAATATTAGTCAAATACATATCAAACTCCAACAAGTATTTGGAGAAAGAAGATAGCCTGGGCCTGGCCGACGGAGGGGCAGGTAGGGGCAATGGATTACCTGGATATGCCATTTGAGACCTGTCATCCGGGCCTGTCATCACAAATGAGAGTTAAATAGTAACATTTTATTTTCAGGTTTATCCAGAATCAAAATGCTCAGAAAGCAAGCTTTAAAACGACATGCAACATGTCATAATTGCTCAATGTTTTCCCCTTCAAAATTCAAATTGAATTTGCAAAATTCCTTTTTTGGCTATTGATTTTTGCCATGTTTATTAGACTATATCTCCTGCACACTGGCGACTTTTAAGTCGCCAGTGAGCGTTAAAACGCTCATTTTGTGGTGACAGGTCTCATTTGTGACCAGTCACGTCAAAAAGGACATGCTGTCGGCAAACACAGTTTTGAGGTCAATATATTTGGTGAAATATAATAGAAACAAATATGCTTCTTCGATTCATATCTTGTGATTACATGGTCTGATTACCTTCAACACGGTATCGTTCCAAGTCATATCACTATCTCAGGCCTCCAACATGTCCATTTTGACGGGACAGGTCACATTTAGTATCATTTCAAATTGAAAAAAAAACCACCACTTTATTTATCTTCCTCTATGCAGTTATGTCAGATTGGATTTAATAATATATTTGTAATCATGCGAGTACATTCACCAACACATTCTAATCATTTGTGTCTAATCATTTGTGTGATCACTTGAATACACTTTAACATCACTGCACAGTGGAGATGAACAAGAGTATATATTAGGTATTAATGTAAACTCATTTAAATTTTAAATGCTGTAACACGGGTATATACATGTACAGTTCTAATTTTGGCGCATTGATATTTCATTGTTTAATCAGGTCTTCCAGAATCTAAGACCAGTAGTGGCACTGATTCCAGTATGGTGTCTGTAAAGTCAGAAGGATTCGACAGAACTTCAGAGGAACACCCGTCAGATACATCTATGCAATTTGTCTCAGAGAGCTTGAAATCCACCATACATGTCTCTCATAATAAAGAGATGGCATCTACTCATCCCGCTTTGGGAGCAGAAAATGTGTCTACTGAAGTAACCAGTATGAACAAGCAGAGAGACTATAAATCTGTTTCTCTTCCTGCTTCACCAAAGTTACATTCTGAGTCCAAGACTATACCAATGTCACACATACCAAATCGTGAGACTTCGTCACATACTATGAATCCTATGCAAGGTTTGCAAGACATTAATATCTCACACGGACAGGGTTTGCCAAGTGCAACACATCAACCAGTAGGAAGTAAGACTAGCAAGCGTTGGTCGTGGAGTCCGGGGCAGAGACCATGGTCATCTGGATATCGGACAACAACATCGAAGCTGATGACAAGCCCAGATGAACGACATAGAAGTAGTGGTAGCAGTACCTGTACAGCAATGAAATATCCCTATCCGGAATATGCAGGTATGATTGTTACTTATAATATTCATTCCTTGAATACAATTCTAGTCATTTGATTCATTATTTATGTTCGATGTACCCTTCTATTACGAGGGAGGATCAAAAAGTGTTGTCACTTGGCTGAGGTTTCTGAAAATGGCCGTACAATATTAAGAATTACAGTCACATTCCCTTGAAGTAGCCAGGCCCATAAGAAGGGGGGGCGATGGTGGCGATCGCCCCCCCCCTTTTAAAATCTTCCCCGGAAAATTTTTACACAGATGAAAAAATTTCGCGCGCTACGCGCGCATTTGTCTTCCCAAAATGCAATATTCTTTTCTACAAGCTTGTTTAGAGCCAAAATGTACCTTGATCGTGCAAAAAATAGGTGCAAATTCGACTCACAAATTCACAAAAATCTTCCTGTGATTTTTTTTAGAAAACGCCCCCCCCCCCCCTTTGAAAAAAGTGTCTAACGGCCCTGGTAGCTTCCCTTGATTTCTATACACCATTCCATCCTCATCCGCCACTTCTTGAAGCATTGGCGGTACTCCAAAGTAGGGATTGTCTCATCTCTGAATGAACAGCTTTGGCTAGTACTTGGGATACTTGAAAAAGGCCTCCCAGCAATCTTTGATTTGATTGTTGGGAAAGAGCCAGAAGTTACAGGGAGCCAAGACGGGTTATTATGGTAGATGTTCTGTCAAATGGATACCATTTTCATCAAGGTAAGTCTGGATGAGGCAAAAGCTTTGTGAGGGCTTGCATTGTCATTTCACAGGTAGATAAGCAGCGGCAGAAATGTACTTGGCACATTCTATACAGGCTGTATACATATATCTCCCCGCTAAATTTACTTGTGTAAACGGAGAGACAAAAACCGCATGTTTCTTACCAATTTTGAACTGCTCAAACTATAGGCTAAGATAAAGGATTGTTTATTAAAGGGGCTCTGAAAGATTTCTAAAAAAACAACTAATACCTTATTTAGATAGATGTTAGATGAAATGATTTCTTCACAAATCAATAAAAAAAGAAAATAAAAGACATTTTCTCAGCTTTTCTGAAGGCCTCTTTGACTGCTTTTCGCTTTTTTCGTATTACCACCGATTGAATCAGTGAGGTCATGGCACTGTGCTTCAAATTACAAATCAGAGGTGGTCTTTGTGACGTTATGCAATGAATATGCATGCTATACAAATTTGGTTGAAGCCATTTATATGGCGAGTGGTGCTGACAACTCTGAGGATATCTCAATGCCTCTTTAATCTTTATCGTAAGATTTGTTTCACTTGTATCATGCATAGCTCATTTTTTATTTGTTGTAATATTCCAGATTTGTTACACCTGACTTTTGGAGGATTAGAAGGTGAAACACCTGTGCCAAAAAGCTTTCTACTGAATCAACACATGATTAAACTTCAGGTCATCAAAGATGCCTTTCAGCTGGATAAAGTGGAGATCAAAATAAGTAAGTTGATTATCATCCTTAACACTTTCCACGTGGCTATTAGTTTTACCATTATACAAAACAGATTTATTAGAAACCTTTACCAATTTTCCTGAACCAATACTAGGGGCATGTTTGTACTTACTTTAATGCATTTCTCATGGTGATTCCATATATGGTAATGAAATTCAATAATGTTGACATTTTTGAAACATTTTGTGAAATTTTGGAACTGTTGTCTGCAGACGCCTGCCACGTGGAAAGCGTTAAAGGGGAACCTTTCGAACATATCCCGAAGGCCCTCAAGAAAAAGTCAACCAATCAACCCTGTTTTATCACTTACTTTACCTTACCTTTCATCAAATAACAAATGTGACAGAAGTGTTACATGTAATCCGATTATCACTATGTCAACTGAATTACACTTTGAGTCCAACACCCCCCCCCCCCCCGATCATAATGATCGCCACATAAAATGTATTGCATGTACTATCATTCTTGCATAACGAGAGGGATTCTTTTTGCGCACAGACAAATACAAGCCTCACAACATTTTGAATTGGTATAGACTCATCAGGATCATTCATAGAAATAGTAGGAAGGATGACTTTCTTCTGACCAATCCATCGTGTAAAAGTATAATAAGCTTATACTTACATTTACGCGTAATGTTTCATGCTCACTGAGCACTTCATCAGACTATTTGACATCTGATCTCTTCACCGTCTTGTTGTAGTGATTAACACGGATGTAGAGGGCGGTATATCTTGTCGTTGATGTTGTTGAGTTATAGTAGGCCCTCGTCTTTATTGAGAGTAAACATTTTGTTTCTAAGAGCTGTTTAAAGGCCAAATAATTTTCCAAGATTTGAAAAATGTCAGGTGCTTGGAAATATGGAAATTTGCAAAGGTTTAAATATCCTCAATATTCTTTAAGACTGACTGAAATCTAAGTTTAAGATATGTGATGGATAGTAACGTTGTCCTATGACATTATATTTGGTTACGGTACTGACTTTCATTGATCTACCCATTATGGCTGATTGCGAATTAAAAATGTTTTTCAAAAGTTAGACCCTGATTTAAAAAAAATGGAACCATCTATGTCTCACTGGCTACTGGTTAGAGGCCAGTGGGCCTCAATCGGGTTGCACACCCCTGCTAATGAGGCAATATTTCAATTGAAATTAACAGTGAATCTAGTCTAAAATTAAGTGAACAGGGGTACATTTTGTTTCTTTCTTTCTCTCTTTTCAGGAGATAATTGGGTAGTATTGACTGAAGATGCTGATGGCCATATACCGCTCTGCTTCTCTGCGAACGCAAGCCACACCATCAAGGGAGACAAACAATGTATAAGTTAATGGAGAAAATATAAATGACACATTTTGGAAAAAAGGGTCAACAAGTGGCACAAACACTCCATCCTGGAATTGTATATGTGACCCATCACATCTAAACGTATCTCTTGTCAGATTTTCTAGTTTCTAGATATGAAGTAAAATGTCTTGAAAAATATATAAAAATTAAAAGGAAATACTAAGCTTCTATTCGTCATCAGGATTGTAGATTGAAATGATTAAAATCTTTTGTTGTACAAATCCAAATAGCTACTCACATGCTAGACAGTTTCGTCTTCCCGTTCGGAAGACTTCTTCGGTAGTGACTTGATCCACTTGTTTTTCCTGCGAGATTTTCTTGCACTATCGTTCTTAGGAAGCTCAGGTTTCCTGATTCTTAAGGCTCAATTTCAATTATGAGGTATCAATTTAAAGCTTGATTATTGCATGTTTTGATTATGTTAAAATCAGACATTGGATCCACGAGGTATGTTTTGATGTGACGGGTCACATATGTGGGTTCCAGAACTGAAGCGAAACATTATGGGCAAGGTATTTTGAGTACATGTGGGGAATCGTTACACACAATTTGTTCTGTGATCATCCCTGCTTGCAAGAACACAACACCAGCAAATTCTGTGTACTGTAAAACAGTATCCCATGTATGTACTCTCTGCAGAAGAAATACATATTTAAGTAGTAACTGAGAAAGGGTTAATACACCTAACACAAAAAGTCCCGGACCAGGTGCTTTGATGTTGGCCTATCCAAATTCAATAATCGGTACCAAAAAACTGAGAAATACATTAAATGAGCAAATGTCTTCTCCGTAGTTTGATAACTCATTCATAAAGATTGAATGGATACTTTTAAAGTCATGATAATTTTAATACCCACGACTAACGACAACAAAGTTGCACTAGAATTGGTTTCCTATGGGCAGTAGCGTAGCCAGACGGGGGCAAGGGCTAAGTGCCGCCCCTGAAAAAAAAATTGACCAGGAAATCGGGAAGGCATAGGAAAAACGGGAAGGCAAAGGAAGGGAAAGAAAGGGAGAAGAGGAGACAAAAGGGGAAAGAAAGGGAAAATTGAAAGGAAACGGACAGAAAGGAGATAGGAAGACAGGGAAATTAGTTTGGAAATTGCAGTTTTTCACGTCGGTATGGAAACACGACGCTTCTACCACCCCCCCCCCCCCTTCCGCTTGTCATTTTCTTACTCGACAGCAAAGCAAAACCTGGCTATATGCCACCGGGTCGAACTGGTGTTCACCGGGGAAAAAAAACCCTCTTTGCCCCCCCTGACAAGTGACCCTGGCTACGCTACTGCCTATGGGATATCATTGATTTGTATTGCCCAATGTGTGCTATATGTATCTGAACCAGTCAGGTATCTGGATGAATGGCTAACAGGTATGTACAGTTGAACATGCACATGTTCACTGCTTAATCACACACTAAGCAATGCAATGATATCCCAGGCCTATAGAAACCCAATTTGTGTGCAAATTATTTTTTTGGTAGTTGTGGTCATTGAAACAATCATAACTTCAACATTAGCCACTTGATTTTTATGAATGAGGTATCAAACTACGGAGAAAAAAATTGCTGCTCATCTAATGTGTATCTGAAATTTTTGTGTTAAGTGCATGTGACACATCACGTCATTAGGTATGTCTTTTCGACCATGTTTATTTTTGAGATGCAGAGCAAATAAGCTTGCGAAATATGTATAAAATTAAAACAATAAAGCAATACATACTTTGCTTTGCTCATACTTTCAAGAGTATTGCCTCAATTAGAAAAAAAATACCTACAATCCTGGAAAAAAGTCTTGGAACACTTGCGTGTGATTAACGGACAAGTGTCACCCCCACTCCCCCGTACAATGTTGACCAAGGCCAGTGGCTCCTGCAGCTTGCCAGAGTGTCCCAACATTGATCGATGGGGGGTGGGGAAGTAAAAATCTCATTTGAAAAATTTCCGTTTATAACAGAAGACACTAAGTATCAATACATGCACACAATACCCAGCACGTGTGCTCAGCTCAGCGTTCGCGTTCCAAGGACTTTTTTCCAAGATTGTATACGCAGATTGCAAAAAAAATCATCTAAATTTGGTTTTTCTATCACATCTCAAAAACTAAATGTCACATGTATCTCAAATTGCACAGTATTTGGCAGGGGACCATAGGCTTGGCATCCCCAGAATTTTTTTTAATAAAGACATTCATTTAATACGGGAACGTTCAGTGAAACCAATTCCCTATACTAACTAATGCATTTCGAAGATGTATAATAATTGGCCATTATTGCAATGCATAATGTGGCGTTTTCAGATACTCCTACGAGAGTTATTCATGTATTGTTAGATATGCAAAAGAGTATCTAAAAGTAACGGAATCTATATATAGGGTTGAAAGTAACACAAATAATTGTAAAACAACTTAGGCCTACTTGTAAATAACTATCTTCAGTAGATAGCAGTAACTTCTGTTTGACAGATTCGACAGCTATCTTTCGTATTGCATTAACGGGTTGTAATATAATAATAGATGCTCATTATTCATATGCCCATCTGTTATTATGTATTTTTTTATTTGCGGTCGTTGTTTTGCATCACTTGTGTTGCAAAGGGACGATGAATCCCCCGGCCCAATAATCACCAAGAAAAAATGCAAGAAAAACACCTTTTTTTTAAAACACTTTTGTTTCTGCTCGAATGTTCATAGGCCTATACGTACACTTTTTGGGCTGTTTTTATTCAAAAGAATTTTTGAAAAACTACATTTGGATTTAGTTCTACATTTCCACATATTAATATTAACCAACATTTTTTGGTCAAAGGGTGTTTTTGCCTACAGTTTTTGGAATTTATTTTGAACATTTTGAAATTGCTGGTATTTTTTCCCGACACGTTATTCACAAACCCTTATTTTATGGATTTTTCAAATATTACTCTTTTTTCTTACACATTTTTTTTCAAAACTGTCGGCATTTATTTTTTGGAAATATTTGAAAATAATTGAAAAAACAATAGTTGGACATGGTTGGATGATGAGTAAATGTTTCTTCTTACTCCACAAATTATAAATGATAGTCAGTAAAAGAAATTGCACATCCAGGATTTGAACCTGGGACCTTTGGATGGTTATAGACCAGCGCTCTAGTCAACTGAGCTAATGAGTCAGATGAGTAAGCACGACGATAATATTATCTATAGGCCTTCAGTTCAATCTCATCCTCAAAAACAACCCAAACAACTAAATAAGTGAATACATAAACCATTTAAGTAATATATAATATACGTGAATACATAAATAAACCATTTAAGTAGTATATTTTATTGTATTTATTGATTAAAATAGCGCTGCGATAAATGAATTTAGCTTTATTCACAAAGAAATCATCAGACGAGTTGGGACCGTAATGGTAAAGTGTATGGTAAAGTGTTGCCTTGAAACGCGTGTTCATTGAACACTTTACCGTCGTTTCTATAGTATAATATTATTATACATATTTTCTTTTCATTTTAAATGGTAAACTGTTATCAAAATGCGTCGATGTGACCAATGCGGCTTATATTTCGGAGTTACAACATGCATGATTGGTATAGCTAACACATATGCATATCTTGATAACTCAAAGGCAGTATGAAAAAAACGTTTAATTGCCTATTTTAAGCAAAATGTCCCAATGGTAAACTGATGGTAAACTGTTGTAAAGTGTGTGACACTTTGCAATAATGCATTACTATAAACACGTATAATAAAACAAATCCACGCTTGTGTAAGCACTGACCGCTTGGCCGAGTGGATAGGAGCGCTCGTTGGCACCCTTTATCTGTTCATAGCCTGCTTGGCGTTGGTTCGAGTCGCTTTCATGGCGTGGCTTTTTTCCTTTTTTCTGTTATGAGCTATCTTCAATAGATAGGAATAGTATTGCAAATAAACGTTTACTGCTCGGCAAATGTTAACACTTTCAACGCGGCTATTGGTTTAACCACGGTACAAAACAGATTTGTCTAACTTTTATATCTCAAGGATAACTGAACTAATAATAGGCACGTTTGTACTTATTTGAATGCATTTCATAAGGTGATTCCAAATATTGGTAAATTGACATTCAATAATTTTGACGTTTTTGAAACATTTTGTGCAATTTTGGATTGTCGTCTGCAGACACCTGTCGCGTGGAAAGTGTAAATGTATAGTTTCATATTTCAAATAACAAACAAATAGGCAATGTGATAACATTATTAAAAGTATAAACATGTTAATTTCTCAGCAAGAACTTTATACTTTTGATTTATTGATTTATAAACATCAGATTATTACGCGCGCGGGATCAAGAAACGGGTCAAATTGTAGTTAAATATGACATACATAATTGTTTTCAGTGACCACTCCCTAAATAAAATTAATTCCCTGTCATCATTTTTATTATATTTGTGATGCCCCTATTGTTTACTCAAATCGTGTGTAATATGAGATTCATACGACATTCGGTTTTTGATTTATGACAGAAAAACCAAATTTAGATCAAATATTTTGCATTCCTCTTATACAATCCTGGAAAAAAGTCTTGGAACACTTGCGTGTGATTAACGGACAAGTGTCACCCCCACTCCCCCGTACAATGTTGACCAAGGCCAGTGGCTCCTGCAGCTTGCCAGAGTGTCCCAACATTGATCGATGGGGGGTGGGGAAGTAAAAATCTCATTTGAACAATTTCCGTTTATAACAGAAGACACTAAGTATCAATACATGCACACAATACCCAGCACGTGTGCTCAGCTCAGCGTTCGCGTTCCAAGGACTTTTTTCCAAGATTGTAGGTATCATTGAAATGCTTGTTTAATATTCTGTCACCCATTTTTAAAACCTAATATTTTCCAAAGGTAGACACAATGTAGCTTAATTCAACGTGATGCGTTACCTTTACTCAAAATGTAATTCTTAGTAAATGTTGTCCTTATGAAGACAGAAATTCAGTGATTTGGTGAACCTGTTAGAAGAACTTTACTAACATTTTGTCAAGGCTTTGTGTTTGTGGCAGTCAGGGGTATTGTGTACAATATGTAAGCTTTTTTGAAAAGAAATATTTTGTCATCAGATTTGTCATTTAGATTAAGAGAGTGTGTTTCATGTTGAGGTTCCGTACCACCATATCTGCATATGCATGATTTATCCCTAATAACTGCCAGTGAAATCCAGTTACTACTCCTAATCAATTTCTGGTTAGCCATCTAATCTCGCGGCGCGCTGTTTCTCCAGAGCTATCGCCGGCTTTTATCTTGCTAATCTCTCTCCGCTATCAAAAGGCAGAGAGAACCTGTTTCTACAGAGCTGTTAGCTGGAATGAACAGGCTAATGCCTCTCTGTAAAAACACGCTCCTGGATTCAAGGGGAAAACAGATGCAAGGGTTGGATAAGGCATGCAAATCTAGATACAGTCATTGAGCGTGTTTCTACAAAGAGCCATTAGCCGGAATATTCCGGCTAACAGCTCTGAAGAAACAGGTCCTCTCCGCCTTTTGATACCATTAGACAGATAATCGTTCCCCTGTAACTTATCTTCAAAAAAGTAGGATACTGTAGAGAGATTAGCCGGCTTAAAGCCGGAGAGAGCTCTGTATAGAAACTCTGGGTATAACCAACTAATTTTGGTTAATACACATGCATGATTTGTCATTTCATTGGGGTGGGCAAATCTTGTGGGGGGGGGGGATGATGTCCCCTGTTTAGTGGAACATTTTCCCTGATGAATATGTACTACAAATTCAATTTCTTTTCCAGCAATTGGGCCTGTTAGTTTAATATTGTTAAATAATAGTATGCCATTCAAGGCATGAAGAATTTCTGTAACATTTCTGTTAATCTAATTGCATCTACTAGCTTTATTAACATAAAAAATGCATAAAATATATACACAATCATTATACAAATATAAGATGATAATTTTAAGGTGGTTTACCTGATTTTCTTTCTTATGGTGTTTCTTGTTTCGCAATAAGGGACACAAAAGGATCTTTATTACACAATTTAAGTGAAATTACTCCAGTGGTTGCAATGAGAGTAAAAAAAGGTAAAGTGACGTGCCGAGCAAATCTCGCGTGCGGAGGGCCTATCTCTCTTTCTTTGGCGTTTAGGCCAGACTCCTCTTTTTGTAATTTTTGCTGTGGGGGGTTCGCCACTCCTCCTGCACACAACGAGTCTGTTACCTTCCCAACATAAATTAATGCTGGTACCCAAACACCTGGGTAGAGAGGAGTAATTGCGGTAAAGTGCCTTACTCAAGAACACAACACGCTGGCGGCAACGGGACTCAAACCCACAACCTTTGTATTGTGGAGCGAGAATTTATCCGTTGGACCACGCGTGCCTGTAATGATAGGGTCACAAAGAATCAGTTTCAATTTGCTCATAGAACAGTACATAATTAAAATCTACAGGAAACATTTTTCAGGCGTGGAATTTTGCAAGGGTAATGAGTATGAGAACAATATGGGCCTTTCTTCTGACACCACAATGTTGAGGGATTGATCACACACCTCTAAACACAATTTGATGAATGGTAGCACTCGTATGCCAACCATATACCAAACATCAAGAATATCAATTGTTGATGTCACCAGAATTAGAGCATTTGGACATGCGAGAGTTTGAGCAGGTACTAGAATTAAAGGTTTATTCGGGGATGTTTTGGAGGCTGCGCCCTCAATTTTGATACAAACTGGGTGTTGAACAGTTTTACAATTGAATAACATGTATGAACTTGTGTATAAGGATTCAGAAAAATTAGCCTTCTTTTCACAACAAATCGTTGATCAAAACAAATGCTTCGTCATATAATTAATATTCATGACGTTCAGTATATGGTTGGCATACAAGTGCTACCTTGATGAATAGATAGCAGTTAGACCAAGTAAAGTAATGAATATGTTTCTCATCCCCCGTCGATGTTTGTAGATTTTCAAATATTTTTGTTATTTCTCTTATTTCATCGCTAACTTTGTTTCATTAATTATTGTGTTGAAAAGAGATGATAAGAAGTGCTTGGGTATCAAGTTACCTATGCTACGGTGTAGCAATAGGAAAACAATAAATAAGGGCCTCTCCGTTTTTATGATATGACGGCAAAGCATTTGTGAAAAATAATTTATGAAATAATGAGGTCCCTTAACGTTTAAAAAAAACTCTGGACGAGAAACTCATTATTTTTGTTACTTGGCCTTACATATAAACATAGGGAATATACCAGCAGATCATCTGGCAAGAATAAAAATGAGACCTAGCGTGCATAAAATACAGAGCTATCACCTACTGATATTTATTAAAACCTATTTATCAGAAAATACAAACATTCATACAACCGGTATAAATATGGAATGAATATGAAAAACAAGGATTCACCAAAGGTTTTTAATGATAATAATAATAATGGACAGTTCTTATATAGCACTTTGCACAGTGCTAGAACAGTCCTAAAGTGCTTTTGGCCAATTATTATCACTCATCATCATGAAATCATCAGAATCATTTAGCTTCATATAGGCAGCAGCTACAGGCCAAACGCGCACAGCCTATCAGCACTTATATTGTGACATTTCTTTAACAGCTCAACAATAGCGCTTTGGTTGACGAGGCAATTAAGTATCTTGCCCATGTTGGTTGTGGCAGGGCTATCATAAATGTTGCAGTCTTGTCTACTTGACCACACATGCTCTCTTACAAAACTCAAAGGGGAATTAAATGTAAGTTATAAAACTTGATACACACAAGATTAATGTTCTATTGTACTTAGTAAGATATTGTTTAAAAAATGTGTACTTTGTGTTTATGACCAACTCTGTAACACATATTTAAAGACACACACAAATGTCTCCATCTATAAGTGGTGCAACTTCTTTGCAGTGATACTGATATGGCAACGAAGAAACCCTGTTCTATAGGCAAACGGACCTCTCAGGTAGTGTCAGCTGGTTGGGTGTTTTTTGGAGGTTTTTTCTCTCAAAATGTTCATGATTTTGTTGTTGTTGTTGTTGAACATTTTGTCCATTAGGCAGAACAAGTACCAGCTGTTCTACGGGCGGATCTCACGTTTGTTTGTTTGTTTACACGGTCGGTCCGTACAGAGACACGCTTGGGTCCTGAAGGGACCAGACTCGAGCAAATTGCTCGGGCCAGGCTTAAAATCACAAAGATTGTAAAAACTTTTTCCAGATTTGGACATGCACAACACACAAAATAATTTCCCAAATTTCCAAAATGTGGTATGGTATTCATTTGTTTACTGTTTGTATGTGTAAAATTCACCAATTTTTCAAAAGATTTATAGAACAGGGTTTCCTTTGCCACCTTACCAGCTTATTATGATTAGTTTAACTGCTGCATGATGAGAATAACCAATAGTGAGATTGTGAGCATGAAGACATGTGATTGGTTGATGGAGATGCCTGCAATAAATCAGAGGAAAAAGCACAAATGTAGTTGATGAATATCTAAAAGAAAATGTTCCCAAAGCTGTACTGACAAAATGTACTGACATACAGCAGGTGCGTCTAACATTTGGGGAGCTAATTTTTAAAATGATTAAAGTTGCATCTTAATTTTTTATTGATACAAAGTACGAGGGTCATTCAATAAGTTCTACCTCCTACCTCATAACTTTATTATTATATAAGCCAGTTTTATCAAATATCACACGATTGTAGCTTGAAACCTCAGCTACAAATCCAATGTAAATTGATCTGAGTACTAGTTGTACTTTTCCGGACATGCAGTGAGAACCAAACCTCGAGTCAGTGTGACGGAAACGGATGAAAAACAGCAAAATAATGCGGAAGTGCTTTTCTATTGGCCTATTGTAAGAGGCAAAACATACCTATCGGTCAATTATAACCGTTCTAAATGTCAGATATCTCTTTAACAGACTATAAACAATAAAGTTGATAGATTGGTTCGGAAAAAATATGCCCTCTGATTAGCCAGATCCAGGTCAGGACAACCATTCAGCTTACCCCTCCCCTAGAGAACCCTGTAAAAGTCATATTTGACTTTCATGATAACTAAGCGATCTTTAATATATCGAACTAAATGGAGGGATTTAAATCTGTCAAAGCGATAATTTTCTATCATTGACTACCTGATTGACTATTCTGAAGGGTGAACATAAGTAAAACTCATAAAGTGACTATTATGGTAAAGATTTAACATTCGAGGCATCATTGTGGCTAAGTTGTAACAACGAAAATTTGACTAATGGCAGTTTTCTGGTATGCCAAAGGCATAGCAATACATTTGAGTTGATAGTACACTATTTGCAAGCCTACAAGAGTTAATATTGTTTACAATCTTATCTATACATGCTAATGCTGTAATATATTCAGATATCATTTATTCATTTCCATTTTTAATATCTAAATCATGCTCTTATATCTAACCATACATTACGAAAAAACACCCAAAAACATGTGTATATTTTTAAGGTAATTTTCTGTGTCCGTTGTCCAAAATCTCTCTCTGGCTTTGACCGCGTCATAACAAGAGTAAAACAGATATCAATTATCATTTACTACACATTTGTAGCTATGATTCGGAGCTATAATCATGACAAATGTCATGAGGTTGACATTAATATTAGCGATGTTATGAGGGAGGAGGTAGAACTTATTGAATGACCCTCGTATATATATTTGTCCTTAACTTTTCTTGATTTCACTCAAATGCAACACCCAACTTATTGAGATACGAGGGGTTATCAAAAAAAAAATTGAAATCACCCAGAAGTGAAGGAGCTATACAGGGTGAGTCCAAAAAAAGTGTACCCTAATTGAAAAAATCAAAAAAAAAATTTTTGACCACAAAATCAAGGCAAACAAAACTTTAAATGATTGCGCCATTTCTTTGCTACCATCTGGAAAAAAATCACGCTATTTGATGATACCGTTAAGTAAATATGACCATTTCTGTACAGGAGCTGTTTTTTCACCACAAACACGGTTTGTAATTTCAAGCTTAACGAGCTTTTATAATGTTTACTAGGATTATGATGTAAAGCATTACACATCTTGTTTATTAAAAGAATTAAGTAGACAATAGACTTGTTCAAAATTGTCTCCTAATAGATTAAAACAATAGACAGCTTTAAGGCCTATTAATGACACAATTACCACACTTTAATCATTTCATAACAAAGGAATTGATCCTGTCGCTGTCGGTATTGTAATTTGTTATTGGTCGTATCTTATGAAATATAATGGTCAAGATCTGGAAGCGTGTTCGGACGTTAAATTGGTCACTTTTATTCAAAACAGCGTAAAATAAGTTTCCCTCAACCAATCTAAACCAGATAAAATTCATATTAAAGCTAATTGATTTGTCTTTATACCGTAGTAAATTGTTTTGAAAACAAACGAACACTTTTTTCTAAAAAAAATCGCTGAAGTTGAGTACACTTTTTTTTTACTCACCCTGTATATCGATGAAATCTTGTCAGTGTAATCACTGGTCCTTAAAAATATTATGGAGCAAAAATGGTCTCATAAGTATGTTTACTTTTTATACAGGTGGCCATGTAAATCAATGACGTCTCCCAGCGGTGCTGTGTACATGGTAAACGATAATGGTCCAAAAACTGATCCTTGTGGGACGCCTTCCAGAAGAGTATAAGGCTTAGACATTTTGTCATTTACAAAAATAAATTGAGACCCAGGAGTGATAAATAACAAAATTTAAAAACAATTCTGAGCCTGATATTCTTCATGTACACATCACCGTTGGAAGACGTTATTGATTTACATGGCCTTGGCATCTAGCGCCACCTGTATAAAAAGTAAACATACTTATGAGACCATTTTTACACCATAATGTTTTTAAGGACCAGTGATTACACTGACAACATTTCATCGATATAGCTCCTTCACTTCTAGGTGATTTCAAAAACTTTTTGATACTCCCTCGTACATTATAATACATAGCGATTTAATTTAAAATGAGGCATGTCAGAAAACATCCATCCCCCAATCCATCAAGCCCCAATTAATGGGGAAAAACTATCCGTGCATTTCATTTGCCCATTTGGACCTCCAGCAATGAATACTGAAATGGGGAAGTGTTAAAAAAGTGTCCTACAAGGAGGAAAAATAACTAAAAATACATCCAATGCATGTTGTTGGCTGACACTTTTAGTAAGCCGGCATTGAAAATCCTACTTTGACCACTTTTGAATAAGAATTGCATTTTTAACTGAATAAACTGCATTTGAGATTCCAATGACTATTTGTATGGACAAATCAATGTATTGTTTAAAATACAATCTAATATTCATATATTCTGTATTTTGTAAATGGATATAGATGAAAATATGTTTTTCTGCTCAAATTGAACTAATTAGCAACATTTATAGGTAGATTATTATTGATTATGTTCAATTACACACTGCACGACGCCGTACACATCATCACGTATATTTCAGAAAAAACTGTGAACGTGTTTGAATGAAATTTTCCCGGGGGGGGGGGGGGGGGACTGACATTGGAAAGGAGACGGGGTATATGTATGCCGCCCTGAAGACCCACCCCCATTTTCACCGTCTTCCGCTTGCTCTTAAGACCCCCCTTTTTGCTTTTTGGCCCGCATCAGCTCTTAAGACCCCCATTTTATTGAAAATCAAAAATCGCGAAATTGTTTATTTAAAGCCCCCATTTTTAACAAACCAGTTCTTAAGAACCACTTTTTCGAGAAAATCAGTTCTTAGACCCTATTTTTCGTCATAAAATTCTCTCAGTTCAGTTCCGAAGCCCCCATTTTTAAGACCCTGGGCAGCACACCAAACAAACAGTTGAGTGCTCCCCCTCCCGGCTAGCTCATGTTATACAAACTACAATTCCACCACCGCACAGCGATCCTCCAAATAAATCAATTTCTGCAGATAGAGAATGCCTAAAATAGCACTTTCATTGCAACAATCCATCTGAATTCAATAGTGGAAAGAATGGGCTAATTTGTTCCTCTTGCAATACTGCGCACTGAATTTGGCTGAAATTAAAAATATTCCCAGACCCTTTAAGTTCCCAAAATATCACTGACCACTCATGTATAACCAGTGACAGTTAAGAATATAACATACCTGCACATTTCGCCATACCATCTGGACACTTATCCAAGCCGCCGCCCGTGGTGGTTGAGACTATTTAGGAGGAAAAAGGAGGTAACAATTAATGGAGAATTGAGTCCCGCCGGGTAATCAACATTTTGATAAGATTACAATCCTAACGGTAAACTTTCACCCCCTTCCCCCCAGTGCAATGTTGAGGAATGTTAATGTCTTTAGCAGTTGTTCAAGACGTCCCAACATTGATCGATGGGGTGTGGGGAAGGGAAATTTGTTGTTTAAAATGTCCTATTCACAGTTTAACAAAATAAACATCATTTAAAGATCAGCAAACAATTTCTTCACATAATGACCAAAACGTGTGAAGCATTCCAAGGACTTTTTTCCCAAGATTGTCTTGAAAAATTGTCCAGACAATCCTGGAAAAAAGTATTGGAACGCTCACTCGTTAACAACGGTGAACTATCACCCCTTTCCCCCGTGCATGTTGAGGAATGTTAATGTCTTAAGCAGTTGTTCAAGGTGTGCCAACATTGATTGATGGGGTGTGGGGAAGGAAAAATTGTCTAAAATTTCCTATTAACAGTTTAACAAAATAAACATCATTTAAAGATCAGCAAACAAATTCTGCACATAATGACCAAAACGTGTAAAGCGTTTCAAAGACCTTTTCCCAAGATTGTAGTTAAAATGTGCAATAATAAAATCGTAGCACTCGGGCGCAGTTCACACAAAGCTTGCTGTACGCTATACAGGTTTGATTTACACACGTTTTATTGTTTTATATATATTTTTAAACAGATTAGCTTTATTCCGTAAAAATAATCATATCAATTAAAATTCCAATTGCTGTCAGCCAACTTCTCATGGCCTAATTCTTAGCGAACAGGACTCATGACCGAAAGGTTCTGGTTTTAATCCTGGTGTGGCAGAATTTTGCATATAAACCTTGTTTGATATTTTGTCGACATAGGAAAAAGTATCAGTGCAAAACCTGTGTATACGTAGTAAATGTTTTTTTACGGTAAATAAATACGCTGCCGGGTACAGATCAAACCAGGACACATACCGCTCGATTTATATGTTGACGCTCCCCAAACAACTTTTTCTGGAACATACACATTATCTGTTACTAGGACTTTCCTCTTACCCATATCTGTTATGACTTTCCTCATACCCATATGGTAAGACTTTCCTCTTACCATATCTGTTATAAGGACTTTCCTCTTACCCATATCTGTTATAATGACCTTCCTCTTACCCATATCTGTTATAAGTACTTTCCTCATACCCATATCTGTTATAAGGACTTTCCTCATACCCATATCTGTTATGAAGACTTTCCTCTTACCCATATCTGTTATTAGGACTTTCCTCTTACCCATACCTGTTATTAGGACATTCCTCTTACCCATATCTGTTATGAAGACTTTCCTCTTGCCATACGGTATATCTGTTATAAGGACTTTCTTCTTGCACATATCTGTTATAAGCGGGGTTATAAGGACGTTCCTTCCATATCTGTTATTAGGACTTTCCTCTTACCCATATCTGTAATAAGGACCTTCCTCTCACCCATATCTTTAAAGTTGACGACTTTTAGACCACTTCAAATGAAAATGGAGTGAACACGCCCAATTTTAATTGCATATAGACGTTCTTAGACAATATCTCTTACCCATATCCATTTCAGGTGGAGTCACCGGTGGAAGAGTAACAGGTGGCAAGCCGCCACTATTACACCGAGGGTCGTTTGGTGCCTCTGGAAACCAAGAGCAGTCCCCTAATATACCGATAATTGCCAATGCAGTTGGATCTCCCCGTATGGTGTCGGTACATCCCGCCAAGAAGTCGTTACACATTGTCCTAGTTGGAAAAATCAAACCATCGGCGCCACATTCTGGAACTAGTGTACCACAAAGTAGCTCTTTTGATTGGGCGTAACAGCTAGTACCAACAACGGCGGGAATGATTTCACTGAGTGGCGTAGCTACCGCTTGACTAGGGTGATCGAAGTAATTTGGAAAACCTGTCTGAGTGTACGACAATCCCTGGCAGTCCGGAATGGTGATTGTCTCGCATGGGATACTGCATTGACCTAGAAATAAATGTTTAGTGAGGAGTGTTAACCCAAAAAACATGAAATGTATCAAGCGCTGTAACCAAAAAGTGCCTTTAAGTGATTTTTTTTACCTCAAAAATGTTTGTTTTTTGTCAAAGTTTAAAAAAGGGAAAACTATTCCTAGAAAAGTGTCTTTAGATGATTTTGGTGCAATTTCAGCATTTTTTACCAACAAATGATTTTACTACCATGAAATTAAATACTATTGAAACAAACGAATACATAATTAAAATAAATGAATAAACACATATGCCTAGTTATATAAATGAATTAATATATACATTAAAAGTAAATAAAAAAAGATGTATAAAAAATAATAATACATACACATTTAATAAATCAATTGATTAATAATAACTAAATATGTCTGGGCCATTATATTGAATGATTTCATTAGGTCACCATCATGTTTAAAAAAATAAAACATGAACATTTCGGGAATCGAACCCGTATCTCCGTTTATAAAAGACGGGATCACTGTAGCACGCCGCAGAGATTGGACCCTAGAAGTGGCATCATGTTATTAATACACCATTTAAACTGTTCAATTACAAAAAACGGATTTTTATCATGAAAATTGCACCTTTTAGTGCAACACTTGTATGTGACACTCGCCCAAAATGTGTTTGTAATGACATGATAATCCTTATTTTTGAAAAAGCGGTAGACAACTTAAATTTTTGGCCATAAAAATGGCATTATTTTGTCCGGACCGATAGCCGATTCAATGTGATTCTTTATTTACACTCACTTATGACCTAGCGAGTGACGACACATTTTTAATATTACGGAGGACCATTGACGTCAGATTTTTACAGTAAAGTATAGGTGAACACTTGGCATATGCGTCAATTAATTTTGTAAGGGGACGATGTTGATTAATGTGGATATTTACTTCGCTAGTTACTATTCTGGTGTTATTCGCCCATTATGATCTCAGAATTACATCATTAAGTTACGCTACAGTAAGGGCATAACTACTAGGGAGGTATCTTACCTCCCTATTAATTAAGTTACGCCAGTTTGGTGCACTCGACCGATCCTTTGCCTTTGCATGATACGTTTTTGAAAAGGTCGCCATCTTGAATTCCGATTATATTCTCATATTGGCATCCCTTCTAGAATTACTTCTTATTTATAACCCAAAGTAGCTTGCTGCCTGCCTCTTGGTTTGCTTGTGTCCGACCAGTAAACGTAATGGTCAAATAGTAACACCCTAGTAGTTCTTGATAATAAATATAAGATCAACGGCTGATCAAGCTACCTCCCAAGTAATATGCTCTAACTGTAGCGTAACTTACTAACTATGTAATTCTTAGAGCATAACTGGCGAATAACACCAGCATACATGTATAGTACCTAGCGAGGTAAATATCCACATTAATCAGCATCGTCCCCTTACAAAATTAATTGTCGCATGCGTCAAATGTGTGTACATGTATCAAACAGCAATCATATTGACACGAATGTTGTTCGTAGAATTATAAAACTGTGTCGTCAGTCGCTACGCCAAGCGTTGATTTAAATAACATGAATAATGCAACACGTCTATGGCACGTCACACCACGTCCAGTAAAGCAATGAAATCTGTGAATATGAAGCCATTATTTGTGTTCGAAAAATTCAGAGTTTATTACCATTCTTTCAAAAATAAGGACCATAATTACATTACATATACACATTTTGTGCGAGAGTAACATACAAAATGGTATAAAATGGCAAAAATGTCACGATCAAAATCCGTTCGTTCTAAATATAAATAAAAATATCACAATACTAGCGTCAAATCTCTGTGGCGTGCTTTTTTGATCCTGGCTTTTGTAAATGTAAATCACGGGTTCGAATCCCGTAATTCCCATTTTGTTCTCTATTTTTTTTCTTCAAAAAATGATTTGAATGACTTAAGTGACTTTAATCAAATCATTTATGTCAATTTCTATGAACTACAGTATGGTATTGACATTAATCAATCGATTTATTAAATTTGTAGGCCTATGTATTTTTATTTACTTTATTTATAATATTCATTCAATAGGCATATTTATTTATGAATTTGTATATTTATTTGATTTCATGTTATTAATTAATTAATTAAATAATTATTGGTTGATTGATTGATTGGATGCTTGATTGTTTGAACTAATTTTTACAACTGTGTATGCATGATTGTGGATAGTTTTAAAATATTTTATAATAAATTAGTCTTAAATGTATCATTGAGTATAAGTATTATACACAACTTGATAATAAATTGCATGATAAAATTCTCGCACTGATCATCATATCTATGTATCGTCCATCGGGCAAATAAGAAATAGTCGTTTAGTTACAGCATAAACTGTTGCTCCAACTTACTCTTGGGTCCGGTGAGTTATAAGATTTAGCGTAAATTACCCGCCAGTTACTAGCCTAATAGCTTACCCCGGTTTAGTATCTCAACATTCTGGGTTACGCCTCAGTTACTAGCGAGGTAGCGCTATATTCTTCAGCTACCCGCCATTGGTGCACTCGGCGGCCAATGTACTTATTTTGGTTTGTTTTACGTCGTGAGCAAGAGGGGGTTCACACGCAAGTACAGCGTCTATGGGGCCAGCCACTCTACTAAAACGATTGAACAGTAAGTAGGGTGCTATCATAATGACAAGAGGCTCGGAAAAGTATCATACAACTTTAAAGGCCGGCTGCCTCCAATTTGGTTACTGAAAGTTTTAATTAGTTGGCCTAATTAATGTTGACAAGTAAATGGAAATTAGCCAAACGCCAACGTACGTACGTTTAAAGCTCTCCAAGTGCACTGCTGTAACACATGTACCAAGTCACAACTCATCTCATCTCAGATCCACAAACTTCACTTTGCATAATTTATGCATACATAATTAGGAAATTACCTGGCAACCGGGATTGAAAAATAATGAAAATAAAAAGAAAGTTGCTGCCAAAGTTGTTGGTTTTATGCCCGTCTGACCTATCTCGGCATTGAAATCAAGTTTTCAGTTCCAAGGGCTAAAACGTATTTGATTTGAAAGGAAATCTAAATGTTTGACTCGGCCAATACTGCCCCACCTTAAAGTTTGCATGCTTATTATGGGGCTTATAAATTATATTGTGTATGAGGGGATGGTTACGGATTTTCTCAGGGGGCTGTTAACCATATAACATGACATATAAAACTATTTTTGGAAAAGGAAATGAGTTGGAGAATCCATTTTTGGTATCAAAATTTTCACTACAAATGCAGATTTTTAAAATTGTTGACCAAAAATCCTTTTTGTTGACTCAAAATTTGCTGCATTGTACATAGATATCTTACAGGTATTATATAATTATAATCATAATAAACTTCGTTGGATGGCATACTAATTTAAATACAACGTATTTGAAATATCAATGTTTTTTGATAGATAGATTAAGTTAATGACATCAGTGGCAGGAAAGAGCGCACTAATATAATGATTGCTGGTTCATCTAACGAAAGAAAGAGAGCATGGCTAGAACACTTCTCAACTCTACTTGGGAAACCACCATCCATCCCCGCCCAAGACTTCACCATAGCCCACGTTGTCAAAGCAGTATTACTTCCGAAGAAATATTTATTTATAAATATCTTTATCATATTGTCAAATTTCAAATAGTTAGAACCTGTGACAATTTCTCCGATTACCAGCAGTTGAAAATAGTTATTGCAATAAAAATAGTTTATTATTTAGAACATTGCTATGATGTAATTATTGTTGAATATTCAAATAAGTGAAGAAAGAAAACCCAAATGTAAAACAGAACTTTGAAATGAACTTAGTTTGACCAAACGTACAGTTAATATTTCGGAGAATAAATTACATGTTCGGAAAACTTGCAATAACGCACAAGTGCAGTGCAACGCATGTGTGGCTAATTGTTAAATTAGAAAAATCGAGTTCTGACCACAGTAGTATAGGAGGTGACATTACATGAGGATTTCGGGGCAAAACTCAAGAGAAGATGTCAAGGTCGGGGTCGTTGACACAGGAAATTGGCGTTAATGAGAGGAAATCACACCTTTTTGGTCCGAATGCTGCCCTCTGATTGGTCCATTCCCAGGTTTTACGAGGAAAGTGGTGGGTGAATCACCGGATTACATAAGTTGCTCCTGAAAGCGGGGCAATGTGTCGGGGCAGACGGGGCAGGAGTAACTTTCAGCTTTTTTTATTGGATTATATCTTTACGGTATCGTTTCTCAAATAGGGCCCACGAATAATAATAAAACTCTATTTTGGCGCTGTTAATTCAAAAGTAAATATGTATATAAATGTATACTCTACTTGAATACGTTTGAGAGACTTATAATTCCTCTATGTAGTCCTATTGAATTGAAGATCTCTTAGTTCTTATGAACATCAAATATGACTCTCGCAGGGTTCTCCAGGGGGAGAGTTAGACCTTGGTTGTCCTGGTCTGGTTCTGTCTAATCAGAGGGCATATTTGTTCCAGGAAAATCAGTCATCTTTATTGTTTATAGTATGGTTAAGATATATCTGACATTTAGAACGGTTATAATTGACCGATAGGTACGTTTTACCTATTACAATAGGTTAAATGAATAGCACTAAAGGCGACATTTTGTTCTTTTTCATCCGTTTCCGTCACACTAAATTACACTAAGTTTGGTTGTCACTGTATCTCCAGAAAATACAACCATTACACAGATCAATTTGCATTGAATCTGTAGCTGAGGTTCCAAGCTACAATTGTGTGATATTTCATAAGACTGGCTTATATAAAATAACAAAGTTATGAGGTAGGAGGTAGAACTTATTGAATGACCCTCGTATATCTTTCCTCGATGTAATCTGACCGAAACAAAATACTTTATGATAAAACAATTTTCAGTCATTTTAATAAAATCCGTGGCAATTGCGTACATTAATAGTGCATCAGTTCATTGACTTTTTGTTAATTTCCGTTCTAAATACATTTTCAATTGATCACCGCATTTTATTGCTTCTCTCCCTTAATGTTGTTTTAATCACTTATTGAAGTGCATCAACGCAGTTGCTTTTTCTTCTTTTAATTTCCGTTCTAAATACATTTTCTATTAATCATCGCGCTTTATTGCTTCTCTCCCTATATTGTTTTTTAAAACAATAAGGGATAAAAATCCTTTAAAATGCATTAACACATTTTTGTTTTTCTTTAAAATTTCCCTTTTAACTACATTTTGTATTAATCATCGCGTTTTATCGCTTATGGCATCAATCCATTTACTTTTGGTCAATATCCCTTCTAAATGCATTTTATATTGACCACCGCGCTATATTGCATCTACCCCAGTGGCGTATCTGGGGTCTTTTTCAGAGGGGAAGGCAAAGGGTATTTTTTTCCCGGTGTAGGGGCAAAGTTATCATTTAAATGTGAATTAGGTAAATCCCTTGATTTTCTCTTTCCTTTTCCCTTTTATCTTCGTCTTCTCCCTTTCCTCTCTTTTCCTTTCCCTTTTCCTTCTCTCTTTCTCCCCTCTCTTTCCTTTCTTTCCCTTTCCTTCCCCTTTTCCCTGTCCCTTTTCTCTTCGATTTTTTTTAGCCCGGTAGTTTGAGCTGGCCTTCCCGGTCAAAGCCGTCGGGGGGGGGGGGGGGGGGGGCACTCTGACCCCCGGGAGATACGCTACTGATCTACCCCTGGCCTTGCTTATATGATCTTACGAAAGCAGATCAACAACTTTACACAGGACTTTTGATACGAAACCTGTCCTTGAATAATTATAAATAACTCATCTTGTTCTGTAACAAAACTACCATGGGATGTACACATGGATGTTATTTCTTCTTTTTTCCCTAAAATGAGAAATATCTGGTATTCGTTCTACCTTCTTTTCACCTTTGATATCACTGTTTTCAAGTTTAGTGTCTAAATCTTAAATTATTTTCTTATGTAATTCTTTAATACTAATATTACACAGCTTTATTACATCAATCATTTTGTTTTTTCGACCTTAGGTTTTCACAGTGAATATTGTCGGAATGGACTCCTAATCTAAGCCTAGCCTACATATTATAACCAATTATAAAAATGATAAATGAATACAAAACAAAACAATCTTGAAAAACTGCAAACCTTATTTTTTTTATTTTACAGAGCAATATGATTGCTAAATATCATCCTTTTAAAAAGACCGTCATCATATTTTAACAAATCATTTCCCTTATATTATATCTTTCTTGGTAAATTTAGATGTGCAAAAAATTGTGTGTTAAAGTCAAATTCCTGAAAGGCGATAACTGCATATTGCTGCTGTAGCATATAACATGTTTTGAGTTTAAATAAGTTTAATATTCACTTATTTCATCATGTTCATATTGGCTATCAAGGCTATAAAAGTGCCCTGCTATATTGGCTATTTATATATATATATATATATGCTGACCGCCCGCTCCCCTGGCCCTAGCTCTCACGTCCCTTTTATAGTATATGCTTACCTTCAGCCGTTGTAACCGTTAACGCCAACATCACAACTGTTATCACCACTTTCGCAGGTATACGGACACGATGAAACCTAAATGCAGCCATATTCATGGACATTCTCAAACTTCTGGAGGGGGAGTCAGATGAGCACTATGAAATATAAAACGTGGATGATTTTATTGGTCTTGATAGGGCTGCAGATCTAATGTCTGAAATCAATGAACCATTTAACCGTAACTCTACAATCCAAAACATTTTTAAACTTTAGGGTATTTACACACGTGATTTTCTCCAGATCTTTGAAGCCAACTCTCGAGTGACTGATTGAAAATTCACAGATAGTATGGGCAATATATGAAGATGGGTTTAGATCATGTTTAATGTACTTTATATGATTGACAGATATGCAACAGTAAATATATACATGCAGTACAGTCGTCTTAAGATGCTAGGTGCATATTGCATTTGATGGGTGCTATATTGTAGTGTGCTTAGGGACTTACCGAAATATGATTAAAACCATAGGTTGTGGTTGAAATGACCGTAAAATGGCGCATATTGCTAAATTGGGATATTGGTGGTTTGGATTTGCGATCAATATTATCATTTAAAGAATGCTTCAACTTAAATCATTATCACGGGTATTCATTTGGTAGAGTTATTAGTTCATGAATTTGCAAATAACAAAGTACACCATTTCTTATTTTATTTAAAGACACTCGTCTACTTGTAAGACCCGAACGCCGTAATATTTGCGAATTCAAAGATACTCGCTGGCTACAGAAATCTGTGTAATGGCTCAAAACAAAAATGGTGGTATGTTTTAAAACATTTTGGCGTAAAATGTATTACGTCACAGGCGTGTTTGAATAATGTTTCATCTCGACAAAGTGCTACGTCATTTGTTGGGGCAAGTGGTCCGAAGGGATATGGGGCAACTGGTCCGCCTGCAAAGGCTTAATCAAAATTGTGAAAATTAGTTGTTAGTGTCAATAAAACATGATGTGAATAGAATATGAAATAATTCACATTCTTTCTAGTTCTTAGACATTTTGGGGCATTTCGGGTCTGATACCACTATTTCTGCTATTGAAGGATTACAATATGACATGAATTTGCTTTAGAATGGTTTAAAACCGCGGTATTATGAATTACATCTTTATTATATTTTGAATGGTGTCTGTAAAGGTATTTGCTACGACGAAATATCATGATTTATGTATTTTATCCACTGCTTTTTGTGTATATTAACCGTTGGGTCATCATTGTCATATTGACTAACTTTCCCTGTAACATGAAAAGCTGGCTAAATATCAAGATGGTTTATTATAATTACTAAATGATGATTATATGAAGTAAATAAAATCATTAAAGAAAGGGGTATATATAGGCCCAAGTGATCATGTCAGCAGTGCCCAAAACATTAATTTCAGTGTTTATAAGCTCGTTGAAAGCCAAGATGTACCTTCCAATCATGGCAAAATGAGTGAAAACTGTCAAATTATTTGCACGATGGGGGAGGAGGAGGGGACGATAAGGACTTGATTTCAAGTCTATGATATACAGTGGTCAAAAAAACAAACTATACAGGTAATAAATGGGCTTGTAACTCTAAAAATATATATCCTACCTAAAAATATTAAATGATAAAGTTGTTGAGAAATTTATCTATACTTTTATATGAGATATTGCACGCTAGGATCGGTTGAATATTGAAGAAGTGACAATCGAAAATGTAAGGTAAAGTCACATTTTCAGTTTCACATTTTACTTTTCAACAGGGGGAGAGAATGACGGGGTGCGTGTGTGTGGCGTATTGATCCATCGGAACAATACGGCCGACTATCCAACCTGCGCATATGCATCCCATACAAATTGCACTACCGGTAATCGATAATGTACCCATAGCTGGGCCACGTGTATAAAAGAAAAATGTGAACATGAAATTGTGACTTTACCTTATACATTTTCGATTGTCACTTCTTCAATATTTAACCGATCCTAGCGTGCAATATCTCATATGAAAAAGAAGAAAACATTCTCAACAACTTTATAATCTAATATTTTTAGGTAGGATATATATTTTTAGAGTTAAAAGCCCACTTATTACCTGTATAGTTACTTTTGTTGACCACTGTATACACCAAGTTACACAATAATAACCGCGGGCATTTTTCATCCCTATTTAATTTACACTAAAAGGTGAGTTATTAGTACTTTGTCAACTTCTGCTACAAAAATATATAATTGTTAATAAATGTTATTCGATTAACTTACCTTCTGAAAAATCACAAATTAACACATGTTTAAACTGCATCGATAGAAAAATGTCTTTAACACTTCGTGATATACCAAGTTACAACAATAATAATAATAACCGCGGGCATATTTCATCCGTATTTTATTTAGTTATAAGTTCTTTGTCAACCTACTGTTGCCAATATGTAACACTAATAATTGTTAATAATTGTTATTCGATTAACTTACCTTCTGAAAAATCACAAATTTGCTTTTTATTAGAGTTAACTTTACAACTGACCAGTGATAACAGGATGGACGAACACAGCAGACGGTCCCGGGCAGACGGCACTTTCTCATAAAATGAACGCAATGACTAATTTATGCGATTGAACTCGGAAGTTCGGAACAATCATCGGTATGATTAGTGATTATTGCTATAATAGTGCATGGTCGGCTGGTGTCGTTATTGCTAAATCCCAGGGTTCAGGTGAAAGCCCTTTGGAGCGCGATCAAGATCAATTGGTAAGGAACGGGGGGGGGGGGGGGGGGGGGGGGGGGGGGTAGGCCACCATTTGATTGTGTTGGTATTTGGGCAATGAAGCTCTAAAATGCTTAAATATCAGATATTTTATACACTAAACGAACAAATTTTCCTCTCCACAATATTATATACAATGAACGGATTAGCCTTTCATCAAGGCGTTGTGGTAGTGTCGGTGAGCTAGACTACATGTAAATCCGCTCAGAGTCTCTGTATTCGAGGCAGTTCCACAAGGCCAACGCATGTGCACACAAAATAATGAAGCCGACGTTCATGAGGGGACTGGTAGACGATGCCGGACACGAACGGCCGTAAATTTTTTAATTTCCGTGGGTTTCAATATAACGATGGATTTTGATCCCATAACATTTATCACACGTTGGAACTATTTTTATTTAATCCTAAATCGCTGTAGTTGGATAATCAACTCCAGTGTCAATATCATTTTTTTGAATTTAATCCATTGCTAAGCGTTCTTCTCATTTACTTCATCACGAAACCTCGTACGCATAATGTTAACCTTGAATATTCGTGATTACGCCCATGTCCGGCATCGTCTGGGGACTGGCGGAAAAGTGTGAGCGCCCTCTATAAAATACGCTACACTCGGCCTACGTCTTTGCTTCGCTCGGCGCTTGACAGGTACTTTTGCTTTGTCTTTGACAAAGTCTATGAGCTACGAAGCTTTATTGGTATCATTTCGTGTCGCGCAAGGGGAGATTAGTAAAAGGCAAAAGGGATATAAAAATGGAGAGTAAAATCCATTATGGTGAAAGATGACTACAAATAAATAATAAAAATGGATGGAAATGTAAAATGACTGAGGGATGCATGAGAAAACAAGATAAAACAAAGTAGGAGAAGTTCTATGGTAACAAATAATGGAAATGCACTGGAACGAGTAATGAAAATTACTGTGCATTGAAGACAATGTCGAAAATGAAAACATAGTATCACACATAACAAGAAGTAAAAAATTGAAAAATAAAGTGAAGAAAAAGTGGAGAAAAACAAATGTGTAAAAAAACCAATTGATTAAAAACATTTATTAGGAATTATAACTAATTTGTATCGTGTACAAAGAATATGTATAACAAAATAAAAGCTGCCGTGCTATTTTTTGTAGCTTATGAAACTCAATCTGTGTAGGTTTGCCTTTGATGGTACGTGATCAAAAAACAAGTAGGCACTCATTTAACGGTGCATTTTATGCTACAATCTTCAGAATTGGGTCGCGAACGACACCGTGTAAATCGATAGCTCTGTCCTAGCTCTCATACGACTCAGTATGAGAGCTATGGAATTAGAGCAAAGGTTGTCGCCGATTTTCGTTTCTAGTTTGCCTATTTCTAGAATATTTGTATCAGCTTACCAGGGTCATGCCTGTGCTATGTACTGTAATTACATCATAGATACATTTTCAGCTCCATAAATGCTACCAAAAATGAAATATTAATGATATAAAAACGGCCCTAATCACAGCGAAGATGTAGAAAATATGCTTCTCCCCATCCGGAAGAGCTACTATGAGGTCAATTCGCGTTCATATTTGCGTATCTAAAATATTTCAAATCCTAAAATATACGATCGGTTCCGGATGGTTTCGATTAGTCTCGTTCCACTTCTTATGGGTGTACGCGTGTATGTAAACATAGTAAATCACTAAGCGGAAAACCAATGCTATCAACTGTTGCGAAAAACTAAAAGTTTTTCGCAACAGTTAATTAAAATTAGGGAGAGATCCTTGCAAGTTGAATTGATGGTCTCACTATTTCGATCGCAGAGCCTTTTTAAAGGCTTGTAACATTAAAATGTTACAAGCCGGTAAAACCGAAAATTTTGATGTAATGTTCCAATTCCTGGAAAGGATTTCTTTCTCTGGCCGAGCAGTTTATGTTTCGTCCCTTGTTTACTTATTACGCTTAAGCTTAATTACTTTCTGAACTGACTTGTTATGACTATCATGACTATGGCACTCTCGAACGTATCGTCCTCCCACCATTGATTCGATATAGGTGTGCTTTATTCTACTTTGGCGTCTCGGCCAGTTTTTTAGAAGACCTTGTTGAACATGTTGAAGTAATGATAGCTTTTTAGTAACGACATCAACGGGGAAAAAGTTGTTTTGTATGGGATGTCATTGATTTGTATTGAACACTGTGTGCTATCAAAACCAGCAGGCGTGTATAGATATAGAAGCATGGTGAGCTGTGATACATTTCACACATATTGTTACTGCTGAGCACACTCTAGGCGATGATATCCCAATTCTACTGCAACTTTGTTCTCGGTTGGTATGGTTACTTAAAGTTATCATAACTTTAAAACAAATCTTTCCAAACGATTTTCATGAGGTTTCTTATTGTGGAGAGGAAATTTGCTCGTTGAAATGTCTCATGTATATCTCATTTTTTGGATAACTATTTAGCTAACATTAAAACACCTGGTCAGGAACTGTATGCGTTAGGTGTAGGATAAGAGCAGGTCAAATGATGATGAATTTTTGTGGGTTCCTTGGAAAATTAATAGAAATACCATTTACTGACAAGCTACATCCTATGGCAGCTCTGTGATTGGACGCGGCGTTGGTGCTCGGAGGGTCCGGGGGTCGAATCCCGGGGGTTTCGCGGAAATTCGTTGAGTAAAAAATGCATACTTTGTCCCCCTTTCCCGGTTTCCACACACTTGAAAACATAGCCTGGCTGGTTAGGATTAAAAAAGACTTTGCAGCTAGGACTTTGTTATGTATGTTGTTGTAGACATAGAACACACAGTTCAAAAGTTATGGGTTAGGCAACAAGAAGAAAAAAACCCTGTTCTACGGGCAAACAGACTTCCCAGGTAGGGTCGGTCAGCATGGTCAGTCACGCGTTTTAATGTGTTTTCTTCTTTTAATTTGCGTAAACATTTTTGTGAATTTCAGCAATTTTTAAAACATTTAATTGTTTAAAAAAAATTTACCAATTACAAAACTGTTGGTTCGAAAATGTGGGGAAAAAATGAGTCAGTCGGGCCTGTAGAACAAGGTGGTTTTTTGTCGCCTTGCAGCCTCGGTGAACCATATGCTGTTTGGTCGGTAGTATTGTGACAATTTAAGTCAACTATCTGACTTGACATTACCTTAAACCTGAAAACCCACTAGGAGAGTTTGCCATCTTACACACGCTCACTTGATGACAGACTGTGAGAGTTAACGTAGACAGATTTGTAACCTTGTCGAATTCCCAAGTGCAGGACTGAATGTGGCGAGCAACCCAGAGTAGAAGCATATGCCTTTAAGGCTGACTTGACTTGATTTATGTAACTAAGAGCAATCGCTTGACTTCCCTCTAGTGACTTGGTTTCAAAATGTTTCAAAAGAATTGACTTGACTTGACTTGAATCATAAATTCAAGAGACATGACGTAACTTGAGTCACTGTTCGGAAAAGTGTAAAAGTGCAATTTTTTAAAATATTTGTTCCTTAAGTTATGTCAGTAACGTCGGTTCTCAAAATGTTCATAAAAAGGTTGGTGAATTTAAACCATGTTTGATTCGATTTGATTATTTCTAAATATATATTTTTTAAATGTTGAAAGTTCTTAAACAAAATGGATCGGTCGGGCACGTGGAAAGAATTATTTTCGAGTTACGTTTGTTCTTGTGTTTAGCCAATCAGAGACATTGCATGGTAACCAAGGCAACCAGATCAAAATAACATGCAGTTTCTTAAAGGTCTTGACCTAAGCTTTAATTTGATATATAGCACTAAGCGGTAGGTCACGGTAACATTGAGAAAATGTGTTCCAACATTTGGGTCAAATCAACCTAGACCCCCCCTTAATGATATACCAAATTACAACAATAATAACCGCGGGTATATTTCATCCTTATTTTTATTTACACTAAAGGTAGTAACCTCCTGTTCCCTAAATATATAACTGTCAATAAATGGTATTCGATTAAATTACCTTCTGAAAATCACAAATTTGCCTTTATTAGAGAAAAGACTGTTTTTAAGAATAAAAAGTTACATAGCCACCTATTTCAACATATGAAAGTTATGACCTATTATACCCCCTCCCCTCTCCAGCATAAATAATAAATGATGAGGTTCTATTCCACTATATCTGCAGACCAATTGTCAGCCAACTTTGTTTGCAGAAAAGAACAAAAGAAGATGAGAAAAATAAATAAATGAAATTTATTTACCACCTCGCAAGCTACACAAAATCTATGTTTTATGTTCTCTTTGAATAAGTTTTATCTGTCATTTTCAAGCTAAAAATTAGGTTTGTATCATGATATTAAAATATCAATTTCGCTTTTTGGAGACAACTGTTCTGATGCGATATTATTCAAAAGGAAGACTTAATTGGCCCTGAGCAGAAATGACATGTTCATCTTCACGGTCCCATCACGGATCTTATTATTTTGTTGTAAGAGCGTTGTGTTTGAGGTACCACAAGTTAGTTAATGATTAATCAGGAACTATTTTCATTTACTAAAAACATTTTTCCATTATTATGGTTGAAGCCTTAGGAAGAGGAGTGTTTTAACTTTATGAATTTGTAAAAATAATTAAGGTATACACGGCACATGTTATATTGGGTTGAAATTAGAAAGAGAGTTAAAGAGGTACTAAGAGATGTGTTGAAGGCCCGGTTGAAGGCTGCGCCCTAAATTAGGATAAAATCTGGGATTTGTACATTTTTACAATTGTATTACATACACAAACTTACAACTGTAAGGATTAAGAAAAATCAGCCGTCTTTGTGCAATAAAACGTCATTTTAAAATATTCCATCCCCGGTTCGGACAGCATTTTATGGTAAACAGCGTTACGCTATTTTTCTTTTCGATTCAAATTACATACGATATTACATAGAGGGCGTTTTTTTATAAACAAATTCAATAAAATAGCGATGATATTTCAAGACATTTAAACATTGTTTTATTCAAGTTTTGCTGCTTTTTTTGTAAGTAGAAACAACAATATTGGCCAATTATAATGATTATCTTTAATATTAATCTCTAAGTACACCTTTAAACAACCTGAATGCCAACACAGAAAGCTTTGTTATTTGTGTGTGTGGGGCTGACTATTTTGTTGTGTTAATGGTTTCTTATGCCATTTATTGAATATGTACTTGACATAAGGGACTGTCCCTGATTTCACCGTGACTGCATGAATACAATAGAAACTGGTGACAAATTAATATTTCTTTATGCATGATTTGTGTATAGGGTATAGGATATAATTCCATGTACAACTTTGCTGAACAACGTTTTTCGATCAGATGACTAGAAATATATACCCACATTTGCATCAAAATATTTCTATACATTAGCTATGTCGTCTAGCCCTCCTCGTAGGGCCACTATTTGAACAAGGTCTTCTAAAAAACTGGGGGGGGGGGGGGGACGACGAGTGTTTAAGGTGGCAAAAGGATGAGAAGATTTGGAATGGATCTGTTGAATTTTGTGGAAATATTATTATTTATAATTTGATTTAGATTTGTAATAATATATTTCGATGTAAATGACATGATTATGTACAATACAGCAATCCTTCCAGAAACAACACTAGTGATCCTCTTGCCAACTTCCACAAAATTCAATAGATCCATTCCAAGTCTTATCATCCTTTAACACAATGCGAATATTTTAGTAGAAAAGCATTCCTTAATATTTCGATTCAATATTATGCTGCACCAATATAGGCCGTTTTTGTTTTGTATTGCATAGATGGTAGGTTTTGATGGATAATTGTAGTCAATCGTTTTGTAAAAATAAACATCACGAACAGCCAGCCGAACGAACATAACAACATGAGCCGAATCAAAAAAGAAATCGTGATTATTTATATTCATTGAACAAAAATTGTAAACAATATTAATAGTTAAAAAAGAGTCTCTTTAATAAACAAACTAACGATATTGTAAGTAAACAATATAATGGAACATAAAAAAGTACAAATGTAATATTAAAAAATGGTGCTCCCCAGCGAAATAGAACTCTGGATTCCTGCGTGACAGTGCAGGTAACTTAAACCATTAGACCACAGTATCTTATTCACAATCGCAGATGTTACAACAGTATACATCCATTGAGATTGTCTCGGATACTGCTAAAACGAAAATTAAAATGTGATATTTAAACTTCATTGTCTATTAAAGTTATTTACGGTAATAGACACATTATTATCATAAAATACAATATCATTAAAATACATTAAAATTAAAATGTGATATTTAAACTTCATTGTCTATTAAAGCACCATTTTATTTACGGTAATAGACACATTGAATATGAAATATCATTAAAATACTAATTTCGCACTGAAAATCTAAATTTGGCGATTTTTTCGCATTTTATACTAAACACTACTCACCGACTGTATTAAAAACCTCAAATTGCATGGAACCACAGATAAAGTTCGTTTTCCTTTCTTCCTTTATGTATAATAAAATTTACATTATTTAGTAAATACAATAATTGTAACGTTTCACCTCACCACTAGCTAATTGAAACAATAATAATGATGACCACGTGACCTTTCATTTTAATAACTAAGGGGTCCGAGTTAACTCGTCCCCCAAAAACAGCATATCCAGGGAAATGACTAAGATTGAATATAGAAACACCGTTGGCCATCCTAGCTGAGCTGAAATAGGGGCGGCTCTCGGTTTGATAGCGGTTCTCAGATTGGGAGCAGTATTTCTAGGCTTAGAATAGGGTAGTCCTATGGCTATTTTCGATAAAATGTTGGCTATTTTCGGGGGAAAAAGGATGATTATATTATTATATGCTTAGGTGTTGTTTAAGGAGAATCCGAACAATGCAGTTTAATCCGTCCATTGTAACGACGTTAAGGCGGTAAAAACAAAGTAAATTCCCCTCCTTCCGCAATTAAAGTATGATGCCTCCCCCAATGAAATGTCATACTCTATGTTAAACAATAGTCGGTTGTGGCCCCTCTGATAATACAATAATAATACAAAATACTTATAAAGCGCCTTATACAACAAGTTCTCAAAGCGCTATACAAAGAGAAAAATACAAATACATAACAAAATATATAATTATTGACAACCATTTCTAGTTAGACTAGCAATTGAACAAAGTGCTCAATACCGTAAACGGCAGAGCTTATAAAAATTCAGAGGTATAGACCTTCCGGAATATATCGCTACTCTGAGTTTCATGGACAATCCCATACGGTCATTTTGTCCAATCATCAGGCGAAAGGATGTTTCTCTGATCGCTGGCAATGTTCAATTGGTCAAATTGCCAGCGATCAGAGAAACATCTTTTCGCCTGATGATTGGACAAAATGACCGTATGGGATTGTCCATGAAACTCGGAGTAGCGATATATTCCGGAAGGTCTATACCTCTGAATCTTTAACAAAATATATATATGAGAGACTACATATCAAAATACAGAGGGCCTGCTCATTAACAAAACTAAAGAATGAAAAATGAAAAATGATGCAAACCATTATACAAAAACAGTATACTAATCAATTAAACACTATTATATATATGTGTGGACTTAAAGATACGAGTGCACATACGGTATGCCGGAAGGCTTGCCCATCCCCTGATGCCCCAAAATGAAATGACAAACTCTATGTATATTAACAAAAAGTAATGGGTTCATGCCCCCACCCCCTGATCACAGGCATGATGCCCCCCCCCCCCCCATCCCCGAATTCGAGATCCGTTATAGTTACGTCACTGTTATGCCCCCTAGTTACGCCTTGTTGTGTTAAACATTAATTTTAATTAATGTTTAACACAAAAGTATGTACCGATACTACACCAATTCAATTTCTTTCCAGCCATTAGGCCCTGTTAGTTTTATAGTGTTTTATGTGGCACCATTCAAAACATGAGAATTTCGCAACAATTTTACAGTCATACCAGCTTTATTAACATAAAAACTAATCAATTATCTACCCAATTATTACATAAATATACTATGGTAATTTAAAAGTGGGTTACCAGATATTTCCCTGTGACATTACCCAAGTGGTTCGGAGTTGTAATGATAAAGTCAAAAAGTCATGCCCCTGGAACAGAACACAAAATTTATATAGATGATGTATTGGGGATAATTCAGTACCTTTGTACTATTAATAATTCTGAAGGACTCTTCCAGGCCTGGAATTTTGCAAGGGTAAAGCACCCCCTGGTCTATGGGCGAACAAGTAGGGTCGGTTGGTTGGGCGTTGTTTTTTGTTTTGTATTTTTCTCAGAATGTTCTTGAACATTTTGGTGAATTTAAACATTTGTTGGGGAAAAAAAATAAATGTCACACATTTCACAAACTATCCAAACAAACATTACCCCAAAAGGCCTTTTTATGACAAAAATCCCAAGCCTACAGCCTGATCTCATGTTGTACTGTCGGTTGGACATTTTTATTTTCTTCTTCAAAATAACACACAAACAGCACAAGTCACAAACATCATTTTTTGACATACACGTACACAAACCCATTTCCTAAAATATCCAAAATTGAGTATGGTAAAGAAATCTAGTAGAACATCTTATCAGCTTATTATTATTAGTTTAGTAGTCTGGCATCAACCAGCAAGAGCTACGCAATCTAATGCAGGACAGAGTGAACTGGCGAAAATTCATCATGGCTTCCGACCGAGGTCGACGAAAGTAAAGTAAAGTAAGTATTATTAGTTAAACTGCTGCATGATGAGGATAACCATGAACGAGATTATAAGCATGAAGACACGTGATTGGTTGATTGAGATGCCTGCAATAGAAGAAAAAACACACATTTAGCATGTTTAGTGTTGGTGAATATCCAAAAGAAAACGTTCTCAAAGCTGAACAAAATGTATCATTACACCTCATAAATATTCATGAGATAAAAGGTATACATTCTGCCATTTCATTGGTCAATTGAGCTGGACACAGTAATAATAAATTGAGCTATTGACGAAATTGAGCTATTTCCCGTGTGGTAATTTTGACTTTTTTCCTATATCATCGTACCCTGAGACAAAAGTTCTCTACGTAATAGCGTTCTCACGTACTTTAATTTAAGAGGTGTAATAAAACAAATGCTACATGCATGACATGGTACATCGGGGAAATGGTGCAACCAGGCTGCGCCTGTAGCCAGTACATCGGGGAAAATAGTTGCACTATTTCCCCTCTAACCATGTAGTATTGTATACTGACATATACAGCATGTGCGTCCAACAATTGGAGAGCTTACAACTTTGAAAATGATTCAAGTTAATACATCTTGATTTGTTATTGATACAAAGTGAATATATTTGTCCTTAACTTTTCTTCATTTCACGCAAATACAACAAAAACTGTATACATGTATAGAGATACAGAGCGTTGAGGCATGTCAGAAAACGTTTCCCTCAATTTTAAAAACCCGCACAAGAGCGTTGCATTTGCACCCATTCCAGCAAGGAGTGTATTTTGTTTAATTGACTGAAAAGGGTATTTCAAATTGTTTGAGCCATTAGTATGCGATCAAACGAAACAAGCATGTTTAAGTTGTTGTTTTTAACCCAAAGCAGTCACGGTCAGGTTCTTTCAAAAAGAAAAGAAATCACCAGATCAAAATATCTCTAAAAATCAAAATCATAGTATTGGTGTTTTTGCTCCTATATATTTGGCATACCATTTAGTGGCTTATTTGACATGCCGCTACCAGTACAGGTGCGTAGCCAACATTGTCATTCCGGGGGGGGGGGCAAGCATCAATCGTCCCTATTTTTTTTTTTATGTCCCTAAAAAAATTTCGTAAAAGGTTGCCCCAATTTTTTTTCTAGTCACTTACCTCGTGAATTTCACGTAAGTGGGGGGGGGGGGGGGGGGGGGGGGGGGGGGGGGGGGGGGGGGGGGGGGGGGGTACAGTTCGTACAGTCCTAAAAAAAAATTCGTACAGTCCTAAAAAAATCGCACAGTCAAACAAAATCCAACAGTACCAATTTTTCGTCCCCATTTTTTAGCTTCTCCGTCCCCATTTTAGCACAAAATGGCGCACAGTTTAAAAAAAATCGCACAGTCCAAAAAAAAATCGCACAGTAAATGTACTACATTAACAATTTCTCGTCCCCATTTCTCTTCTCTTTCCCTTCTCCTTCCCCTTTCCCTTCTCTTTCTCCCGCTCCTTCCCTTTTCCCTTCTCTTTCTCCCTCTCCTCCCCCTTTCTCTTCTCTTTCTCCCTCTCCTTCCTCCTTCTTTCTCTCTTTTCTCCCCTTCTTCTCGTCCCCATTTCCCGCTTCGCCGTCCCCATTTTAGGTGTCCGGGGGGAAATCGCCCCCGGCCCCCCCGCTGGCTGCGCTACTGTACCAGTACCATACTCAAACAATTACTGCGGGGAACACCTTTATCCAGTAACGTAACCAGCATTTTGATATAAGGGGGATGCAGCACAGGCCCCACCCCACATATGGCTGTACGCCACTGTCTTTATCACTATCATTGCAACATAAGCATGAAGTCAATTGTAGAAAAAGCGCCTTCTCTTCAGCTATTTGCGGTCATCTCTCTAATACTGCCTTTTTCAGTTTGCTAAATATTATCAACCACTCGTGTATAACATACCTGCACATTTCGCCATACCGTTGGGGCACTTATCCAAACCATCGTCCTTAGTTGTTGATGCTTGTGTTGTTGGCTTAGCGGTCATAGTAGTAGTTGGTTGGGCAACACACATCGGTTCCGCACTAACTGGCAAAATATCGCAATCCAAAGGTGGACCACCGCTTGCAGTGTATTGCGCTCCACAACCTAGGAGAAAGCCTTCACACTGAGATCTGATCGGGTAAACCAATCCCTCATTTGGTCGACATTCTGGAACCAGTGCTCCACACAGGAGATCTTTGGACTGTGCATAGCAGTTAGTTATAACAGCTATACCTATGTAGGGGAGGAATTCGTCAGCTTCGGCAAAAGTGGTATGACCGAAGATATTGGGAAAACCTGTCGTCGTCCGAGGGTCACAGTCAGTAATCCCTGCGGGTATCTTTTCGCATTGACGGTTGCACGTCATGTTCGAGCCTCCTATAAATTGAACAATGTAAATGTATATTATATAGTATTGATAGTCTTATTACAAATGCAAGTCTCAAATTAAACAAGATACTCTGCAGTGTTTTGGATACGGTAATCATGTAATATAACTATATTAGGGGAAAAAAGGAAAAATAATTAACGACAATTCAGTCCCAAACCAGGACAAAGGAAGCCAGGACACATTCCGCTTGATTACGTCGACTGCGCTTCCCAAACAACTTTGTCTTGAACATACCTTTCTTTAACCCATATCAGTGATTAAGGCATTCTACTTTATGGCGCAGAAGGGTGGACACTATCAAACAGACTTCAGGCAAGACTCGATGGCTGCTATACCAGACTACTAATGAAGGTATTAAACCTCAACTGGAAGGATCATCCCACAAGCAACAAGAGAGGATATCTATGCAGGGCTACCAAAAATATCAGAAATTGTCAGGGGTCGACGCCTCAAGACGGCTGAAATAACCAGTGTCTCAACTAGTCTTCTGGACCCCAACTCAAGGTCAACGTACTCAAGGGAGACCAAGGTTGACATACCCCACGCTGCTTAGTCAAGATGCTGGCATCAGCCAGCAAGAGCTACGCAATCTAATGCAGGACAGAGTGAACTGGCGAATATTCATCATGGCTTTCGACCGAGGTCGACTAAAGTAAAGTAAGTAAGGACCTTCCTCTTACCCATATCTGTTATAAGGACTTTCCTCTTACCCATTATATGTTATTAGGACCGTCCTCTTACCCATACCTGTTAATAATACTTTCCTCTTACACATTAGTATGGCTTGCCTCGTACCCATTTCTGTTACAAAGACCGTCCTCTACCCATACATAATTAGGGCTTTCCTCTCACCCATATTTGTTATTAGGACCTTTATCAGTATTTCAATGTTTAAAATGATGAAATAAAATAATTGCGATATTTCTTACGAAAAACGCTCGATTCCTTGAAATCGCGGCCGATTTGTAAGTCCAGAATGTTGCCATATCTGTTATTTAGGGCTTTCCTTTTACCCATGTCTGTTATGAGGCCTTTCCACCGACCGGTATATTTTAAGGACCTTCTCTTTATCCATATCAGGACCTTCCTCTCACCCATATGTTATTAAGACTTTCCTCTTACCCACATCTGCTATTAGGACTCGTATCCTGCCCATATCTGTTACACACTACCCCGGTTATCTGATCCCCGATTATTAGGATTACTCTGTTATCCGGACACTGGGTCTATATATGAATTTATTTGTCTGTAGATTTGTACTCTCAAAAGGAATAATAGCAAGTGTCACATTATTTGTGGTCATTTCCAATCATAATGCGATCGTTTCTCAAGGTTTCATGTGGTATACACTCACTTATTGCAACGCGATCTCTCTTCGTGGCGCGTTTCTCTCTTTTGGGAGTATATCTTATATCTCGCTTTCTTACAAATCGCCCGCGATTTCAAGGAATCGTAAGAAATATTGCAATTTTTTATTTCACCATTTTAAACATTGAAATACTGATGAAATCTACCAAAATATCAACCACTAATTCACAGTCCGTGAATAGAGTTAATTGTCAAGTTAAATCCTTCTATCAATTGCGAAACTTACGAAGATGACCCATGGGGAAATACCTTTTCGATTCGATTGCTAGAGTCTGAACTTGGGTACAATATTCCCGATGTGTTAGTTTCTCCATGTTACGCTATTGCGTTAAATTTCGGTTTGGTACCACCCATATTGTTCTGAAACAAACACTCGTGTTAACAAGAATCCATGTAATAAGTTTTGTCGATATTTATTCACTAAATTTAAGTTACTTAAGCTTAGAAAATCACTTCTTCCCCATGGATATTTGGTATTACTCATATGTACACGCCAGTTAAAATATATTTCACGTATCCGACCTACCGGCGGTCACGACGTGGTCGGATAACCGGGGTCAGACTTGTACAAGGACCTTCCTTTTTACCCATATCTGTTATTAGGGCTTTCCTTCTACCCATATCTGTTTTAAGGACCTTTCTCCTATCAATATTTGTTATTAGGACCTTCCTCCTATCCATATGTTATTAGGACCTTCCTCATATCTGTTATTAGGACGTTCCTCTTACCCATATCTGTTATATAGGACGTTCCTCTTACCCATATCTGTTATTAGGACCTTCCTCTTACGTATAATCTTTATAAGGACCTTCCTTTTACCCATATCTGTTATAAGGACTTTCCTCTACCCATATGTTATTAGGGCTTTCTTCTTATCGTATATATGGTATTAGGACTTTCCTCTTACCCATATCTGTTATTAGGACCTTTCTCCTACCCATATCTATTATTAAGACTTTCCTCATACCCATATCTCTTATAAGGACTTCCTCTAACTCTTACCCATATCTGTTATAAGGACTTTCTTCTATAACCATATGTTATTAGGGCTTTTCTAATATCCTAATATTTTACATTCTCTTAATCCATATGTTATGAATACTTTTTTAATTACCAAAGGTAGTTGTATAGGTACCTCTAGTCTAGATGCCCTTTGAGGTATAGGTGTACCCGACGACGTCACTAAGGTTCAGGTTTAAGGTCACGATATACACCCCAAGGTTAAATTTTCTCCTTCATGAGGTAAAAAAACGATGTAAGTTATCACTTTAACGGGCCAGTGATTCCTTTGGGTTCAAGGTCAATAATATCTTGACCTTAAACCTTGAACCTGATGATATCATCGGGTGCACATACACCTCACAGGGCTCTTGAGGTACCTATATAACTACTACCAAAAGTAAATAAAGGCTTGCTTAGCCAAATGTAGCCATAAAGACCTGTCCCTTACCCATATCTGTTACGACTTCACGTGGAGTCACCGATACCGGTGGAATAGTAGTCATAGGCGGCGCAGTAACACATTGAGGGTCGTCTGGTGCATCAGGAAAACTAGAGCAGTCTCCTAACAGAGCGGCTAAGACACGTCCAGCTCCAGATGGGTCTGCCTGTAAGATGACGCTACAGCCCGCCAGAAAGGCGTTACACATTGCCTTAGCTGGAAGAATCAACCCGTTGTCGACACATTCTGGAACCAGCGCACCACAAAGCAGCTCTTTTGATTGGGCGTAACAGCCAGTGGCGACAACGATTGGAATGACTTCACCGTATGATGATGATATAGCTGCCGCTTGACTATCGTGATTGAAGTTGTTTGGAAAACCTGTCTGAGTGTATGATAATCCCTGGCAGGCCTGGATGGTGATTGATTCGCATGGGATACTGCATTGACCTGTAGAAATAAAATGTTTTGTAAATCATTAACCACCCCTCATACACAATATCATAAGCATGCAATCCTTAAGGGGTCACACCACTAAATAGAGCTCCATAGGGATATGTACAAAAACACTGATATAAACCTCTGTTTTAGACCACTAAATTGCGAAATTGGACCCTGTAGAGTGATTTTTTTTAAAGATTATCTCATTTCCCCACCAAAAAGTGAGAAAAAAATAGGTAGGTTGACCTGCTCGATTTTCTAAAATATGCCCATGGAGTTGACTACCTAGCTCTCTGACGAGCTTGGAAATGTCGCCGTAATCGACAATGTTTCCAGTAAAAAGCACACATTTGAAAGATCTCTCAACATTTACCAAGATGATATTCACAGTTTATAGTCAGGGTGCATGTAGGTGATGTCCCTTTAATCATAATTAATCAAAAAACATAGGCATTTACGCAATTGTATTACTGTCAAGTCTTTTTAAATTGAGGATTTTGTGATGCATACTTTCCGATTCTAGCTTTAAACACCGACTTATTAAGGGTCTTATTTTCTATAACTAAATTGGAGGCATTCAGCCGGCCTTTTATTAAGTCATTGTGGCCTTGTGTACAGGTACTCCTGTCATGATAGCACCCTACCCCCTGTTCAAACAGCGTTGTATCAAATTCTTAAAGATTGTGTACATGCTAGAAAGGGTGATGGGACGGGCATTATCCCTTTAACCCCTGCGTAGCTTCTCATCCATCCCGAGAGCACCACCTGGTTTTGATTGTAATAGAGCTTCCTCCAGTTCGTCCAGCGTAAACTCCGGTGTTGATATTGGCAATACTCCTTTTGCCAACCTGGGTTATGGTGAAGTCTTTGGCGGTGATGGATGGTGGTTTCCCAAGTAGAGTTGAGAAGTGATTTAGTTCACGCATTTGTAACATCACGTCTCGACTGTACGGCCTACCAACTGGTGATATTAAATCTCTCCAGCGGATTCAAAACTCGGCGGCTAGGCTGGTAACTAGGACTAAGCGTCATAATCACATCTCCCCCATTCTCCGTAAACTTCACTGATTGATTGATTGATTGATTGATTGATTGATTGATTGATTGATTGATTGATTGATTGATTGATTGATTGATTGATTGATTGATTGATTGATTGATTGATTGATTGATTGATTGATTGATTGATTGATTGATTGATTGATTGATTGATTGATTGATTGATTGATTGATTGATTGATCAATACTAAATGAAATCATGAATGCATAGATTAATTAGATAATCCTTCAATTGGATTAATAAGTCATTTATAGAAATAGTTAAAGAATATATAATACATAAATATATAAATAATGTAAACATCCTATCTATAGTCTATTTGGCCATCACGAGACAGTGACGTAACCGCGTATTCTACTAATTGCACTACATAACACTCGCGGCGCTGGCACATGAGCGTTGAAAGGCGGAATATACATACGCGTGCGTACAAGCTGCGTCTGGTAAGTTACGCCACTGTCCAGAGGAAGCCAAATAGAGTCAGCCTCCGTAAAACTGCCGTAACTTCTTCAATATTCATTTAAACTTTATAAACGTATACAGTTTTTTGCTGGAAAGGGTTCAATGAATCCAACCATGATAATGAAATTGACCATTTTGGAAAAAACTATAAAAAACACGTTTTTTGACCCATTTTAGGTTTGGAAAAGATAACTCAAAATATATTTTGTTAAATTTTGTCATACTAGTTTTATGATGATTCTGATAACATTCCCCAGGAGAGTTTTTTTTTTTTTTGAAAATCTTTTTTATTTTTTGAGTTATAGACCAAAAAGTGCCAAAAAATGTGATTTTTTTACCGCCAAAATCGTGAAAATCACAATTTTTGGGAAAACTTCACATTTTTTGGCATTATTATTCCATACAAACCATCTAGGCCGAAAGATAATTCAATTGGCATACTGCTCTGCTTCATCTCAGGCATTTTAAAATTAAAATGAGTAGGCCTATGTAGGGTTGTTCTGAATCATACCATCGTCGTAGGAATGTTGGGGCGTTGGTAGCTGTTGTCGTTTCCTTAGTGCTAACTGCTAAGTGGGAAAATTAAAGGTTTGGTCCTCTCTTATTGTCCTGTATCATTAGGAATTTGCAGACCGCTGATCACGCTCCCCCTTCTCGCGCCCCTTCTATTCTTACCTTGAGCCGTTGTAACCGTTAAGGCCAACATCAGAGCAGTTATCACGACTTTCGCAGGTATACTGAGACGATGAAACCTTAATGCAGCCATATTCGTGGAAATTCTCAAACTTCTGGAGACGGATAATAAGCGCTATATAAAATATAAAACGGGGATGATTTTATTAGTCTTGATAGGGCTGCAGTCTGCAGATCAAATGTCTGAAATCAATGAATCCTTTAAGGACGGTGTATTTTAATCAATCAATACAATATTGTTTGACAACTCTATATTGTTGTAGGCCTACGAGAACCATTAATTCATGTATGGAATCTTGGGGACTTCGTGCTGAAATTGCTTGTGATATTAGCAGTGCTTTTTTCTTCAAATAATGTTCGAAATAATGACAACAATAACTTATTTCCTTTGTTAATCGTCCATTTGTTGTATGTTCTGATTTTTTAAGGACCACCAACCGGACATCTTTCCAGATTGCTAAATACCTACAAAGTGGTTAATGATGTAGGTAAATAAACCCACCAATTCCCAACCGCTTATAAGATCTTGGATTTAATAGCCGTAATAGGGCCCCCTTAATAGTTACGCCATTGAAAACGATTGTCATGTCAGTGTCACTGATTCCTTACGTTTACTCTAAAAACATGTAATGCAAATCATCTTAATTGTTCATAAGATCATAACCACATTTTGTCCACCATACAATCGAAAAAGTTAAAATTATAGATTACTTTAAATTGGTCTGAAACGTCTAATTTAGAACAAATTAAGCTAATTTCAGAAAAAACTTTACTATAAAAGACAAACAAACAAGTTAAGCTAATTTTGTCTTGCCTTTCCCGATTGGTTCTTGCCCCCCCCCCCCCCGATCCCCCACCCCTACCCCAAAAGATAACACATTGGATACTGGTGCCGCCAATGCATGACCATAACAGTGGTGGCAGCATACATTTTCCCAATTTTGGCTTTTAATGTAAAAATTGCGTGAAGTTAGCTTAATTTGTTCTGAATTAGACATTTTAGACCTTTTTTGTGAATAAGTTGTATTTACGACTTCCATAGGCCACCCTGGCTATGACAACATGGTATCACTTCACTCGTTAAATATTCTTAACCTGGGTGTTTACATTTTAAAATACCTATCTTATAATATGTCTGAAAACCGTTCTTTTTATACGTAGCCTATCTATTTGGCTTAGTTATAGGCCCTACTCGGTAATCAACCAATGAAAAAATAAAAATGGCACTTACCTAAAAATTGGTTCGATTTGTCAAATTGTGTGATCTGATGTATCTAACACTATGCCGTACCAAGGTATAACATAACAATAGCCGACCATAATGTGACTAATGTCATACATATTATACTTAAAAAGTTGGCATTTATTAGTCACACTTAAGTTACTTTGTCAGAATGTGATAAATATAAATGTGTTAGAACTGAATATATATAATTAAATGTACTTACCTTCTGAACAATTGACAAATGTGCCTTTATTGAAGTAAACTTTCCCACGAATTTGAAGAGGAAGTGATGGACGAAAAGCAAACGGCACCTTGCTCATGAAATTAACGCATAGATATGATTGAAACCGGAACAATCATCGGTATTGGTGCTATAGGCCATCAGGTTCATGGTCATGGTTTGGTGTTCCTCAACTCCAGGGTTCAATGAAAACCAGTGGAGCGTGAGAATCTTGATCAAGTTGGTAAACGGGGGTGGGTGCTGTTGGGAATAAGGGGACTACTCGTTATTCCGAAGGGTCGTTATTCCGAAGGGTCATTATTCCGAAGGGTCGTTATTCCGAAGGGTCATTATTCCGAAATAACTGTTAGGGTCATTATTCCGAAGGGTCGTAATTCCGAATTGGCAATAAGGGTCGTTATTCCGAAAATACAATGAGGGTCGTTATTCCGAATATAAAATAAGGGTCATAATTCCGAATATAAAATAAGGGTCGTTATTCCGAAATAAGCAGGAGGATCGTTATTCCGAAGGGTCGTTATTCCGAAAATACAATAAGGGTCGTTATTCCGAAGGGTCATTATTCCGAAATAACTGTAAGGGTCATTATTCCGAAGGGTCATAATTCCGAATTGGCAATAAGGGTCGTTATTCCGAAAATACAATGAGGGTCGTTATTCCGAAGGGTCATTATTCCGAATTAACTGCAAGGGTCGTTATTCCTTATTCCGAAGGGTCGTTATTCCGAAAATACAATAAGGGTCGTTATTCCGAAGGGTCGTTATTCCGAAAATACAATAAGGGTCGTTATTCCGAAGGGTCGTTATTCCGAAAATACAATAAGGGTCGTTATTCCGAAGGGTCGTTATTCCGAAAATACAATAAGGGTCGTTATTCCGAAGGGTCGTTATTCCGAAAATACAATAAGGGTCGTTATTCCGAAGGGTCGTTATTCCGAAAATACAATAAGGGTCGTTATTCCGAAGGGTCGTTATTCCGAAAATACAATAAGGGTCGTTATTCCGAAGGGTCGTTATTCCGAAAATACAATAAGGGTCGTTATTCCGAAGGGTCGTTATTCCGAATATAAAATAAGGGTCGTTATTCCGAATATAAAATAAGGGTCGTTATTCCGAATATAAAATAAGGGTCTTTATTCCGAAAATAAAATAAGGGTCGTTATTTACAGATAACAGACACAGGAGAAACAAAAATGGAGGTATTGCTCATCGGCTACAACGATTTATTAAACCTTTGCTGAGCACCAAAAATGGCACTCTTATTCATTTTCAACTATGTGGAATCACTATAATTTATACTGGAAATTTCAATTACATCATTCATTTGTAGAATTAAATTTAAACATAGTTTTAATTTATTCACGATATGTCACTACATAGGCCTATAGTAGTACCTTAATAATACATTGGATAGTAAATGTATCATACATTTATCATACATACATACAATGTATAGTTAGATTGATCTGACCGTCCATTTGACGATGCTTATTTGTATAATAAAATAATATTAAATAAGTCATGGAAATATAAAATAAGGGTCGTAATTCCGAAAATATAATAAGGGTCGTAATTCCGAAAATAAAATAACGGTCGTTATTCCCCTGAAACTGAAAATTACATGACCCTCCCCCTGCTAACCAGTATCTTTTAACACCCCCCCCCCACCCCCCCCCCCCCCCCCCCCCCCCCCCCCCCCACTTCCGAAAAAAAAAATCAAATTACCATTATTTGACAAGTTGTTTTTTTCCTTTGGAATTTTGTTGGCAAATTGTGTTTATGCCATGTCTGAACAGCCAATTTTATGTGTGAATAATTGCAAAATAATTGTCATATTTATACATTTTGGGTGATTTTTTGTCTTTATATTTAGTCTTTATATTTATAACCCGAACAAGTTAGAACATCCTGGGCAGAAACGTGTGTTATAGTGATGAAACATCCTACTTTTGTGAGCATTGGTGCAAAGCAAAGAAGATTTCTTGATGTGCCCCATCATGCTTAGCGCCCCTACAGTACCAGCAGGGCTTATCACCAAAACAAATAGTGCAACACATGTGTTAAAGTAATTAACAGCTGGAGGTCGTCTGACCTCTACCATAATAATACATGTTCAGATAGGATAAATTTTGCCACAAATATGAAAGAAGTTGAATCCCAACTAAAACTTGCATTTTTAAAAATATAGGGTCTTTAAGAAAATCAAGAGAGAACTGTATTTAAGACACATCAATCATATTACTTGCAACAGTATTTTCTTAAAGACCCTCGTTTAACAACTTTATAAGCATTTCCTTGCACTGTAATTTCAATGGGAACCAGTAGACACTGGTGACAGAAATCAGTGGTCATGTGATGAAAGTGAAGCATCCTGGGGTGCATCAAGAAATCTTCTTTGGGTGCAAAGCTGACACGAGGTGAATCAAAAGCAAATTACAATTTTTAATCACAACATTGAATTTGTTAATATAGGCTAAGTGTTTGGGGACCCCAAGTGTTTTGGCCCGCCCAGAAGAAATTTGTTCTCCGGGGGAGTCGTCTCATAGCAAATGTTTATCGAGGGTTTAATGCAACAAAAGGCTATCTGCATTTTTAGCCAACATGAGATTTTGGTAATAAAATTATCCGCACAAGATCGGGAACCTAATCATAAGACAATAGTAAATTTACTTAATTAAAAAGGTTTGAATATAATTTCTTTTAATTTGTCGAAACCAATAGGTGACAATGATGGGTACAAATCTTGAATTAACTTTTTCTCTCAAAATGACCGAAATGCAGATAGCCCTTTGTTGCACTAACCCCTTGTATGTTGCAAGAAAAACTTGCACTAACTAGAGATATGGCCCCTTATCTATAGATAAGGCGCGTTATTCGGGGTTTACGTCCCTTATCTGTTGTAAACGCGCCTTAATCCCAGGAGCGTTAACTAGGGATAAGGCGCCTTAAACCCAGATAAGGAGTGTTAACCAGTAGCGTATCTGGGGTATTTTTCAAGGGGGAAGGGTTTTTCCCCGGGGAACACCCGTTCGACCCTATTAAGTAAAAAAAATTGCGCAGCTGGGTTGTTTATTCCAGCGAATGACGTTGCATTCTAAAGTTGATGCTCGCGTATAGCGCGAAATTTTTCTTTCAAACGGGCTTCTATAATGATATTCCTGGACAAAACAAAAATTTGCCATTTTTATACTAAATCCCTTAGATTTTCTCTTTCCTTTCCCTTTTATCTCCTCTTCTCCCTTTCCTTTCCTTTCTTTCCCTTTCCTTCGATTTTTTTAGCCCGGTGGTTTGAGCTGGCCTTTCCGGTCAAAGCCTTCTGGGGCACTCTGCCCCCATGACCCCCCGGACGATACGCTACTGGCGTTAACCCCAGATAGAGCCGTCTATCAGCACTCACAATACCCATGAACAAACAAACCAAAAACAAACCCCGTAAAAAACTCGAAAGAGACAATTTTAAATAATCATTTACCTGCAGACATGTATAACATTGCATATACACCAACAATACTATAACAATAAAAATGGATTTATAGAGTGATACAAAATGTAAACCACTAAAAGACCAATATACATACACAATAATTTGGTAACAAATCAGGCTGAATTATTCCACGGGGAACAGATTAGAGTTAAAAAGCTTTTTAAAGCGTAGCCAGCTTTCCCGGTCAGGAGATGGGGGGGGGGGGGGGGGGGGGGGGGGGAGGGGGGGGGGGAGGGAGAATACAATTTTCGTCCCGGTGTTGGTAACTGTGGGAAGTCGGGTAGTCTCAGCATGTATTGTTTCTTCTTCGTTGTTCGTTGTGGAAGAGTCAGATGGATATATAACCATCAACGGCGGAACCAGCATTCTTTTTCATTCGAACATTTTTGGGAGCAGAACATTTCGGCTTTTTAAAGCCGAAATGTTCTAATGTCAAAATTGCATGAAATTAACTGCATGGAATTAGATATTTCAGATGGCAACATAGGTATCTTGCCAAGTCGACATATTATCAACATTATGTCGACGTGGTCATATATTTTGTCTCGCTTTCTTGACTTAATAAGGTGTTTAGGTTATCATGCGGAGATAAATTATCTTACCAAGTTTACTTCACAAAAAGTAGATGTCATCATGGTTAAATAGATCATCTTGCCAAGTTGACTTCACAAAAAGTAGATGTCATCATGGCGAGATAGAGTATCCTCCCAAGTTGACTTCACCTAACGTAGATGTTGTCATGGTAACTGGGACATGACATAAGTTGCCCTATAAATGCTATTAATCTGGTGAATCTATTGTAAGTGGTTATACAGGCTGTCCCAAAATGATTAGTACCCATCGATGCCCAAAGTTCAATCATTTTTGTCATCATCAAAATCAATAGGATTAGGTTCGCTTTTTTACATCATCTTTGTCATACTGTACTATTTTATTAGAATTTTAGATCATGAATATCGGATTTATCAAACTCAAGATACACTCCATTATGTAAAACATGGTGATTTTACCTTTTTGACAAAGTGCTAAAAAAATGTGTGTGCTATTACAGCTTGTTTGAAAGAAACTTGTGTATTCTCATAATCTCTTGTTACTCGATATAATCTTGTGTGTCTTTCTGTTGTAACTGTTATTAGTTATGGGTGTTCAAATCATTAATAATTATATTCCTTAATTCAATTTAACGGGTAAAAGAAGTTTGTCACACGTGAGTGACCCCATGCATTGTTTTATTTGACAAGTGTTTAGCGACTTCTAAATGAAGTGGTATTTGGTGAATCACCAGATATCATTTTAACGTTGTATAATGGATTTCGTGAGATTAAACACTAAGGGACTATTATCATTTTCAGCAAGTTTGTAGGAAATTGCATCCCCAATATGAAAAAGAAGTCTAAGCCACTGCTAATTACCCATGACCACGTATATATTTACCTGTTTAAATGTCCCTCAAGTTTAGCCTCAGAACTTGCTCATTATAGAAACAAAGCTTGGGGTCGCTCATGCGTGACGATCCAATTTTACTCTTCAAATTGAATCAAAATGAAGAAGTATTAATGGTTTGAACAACAATATGATACAACAGCAGTTTAAAATAGAAAGGAACCAAAGCTATTAGCAGACAAGCGATTGAGAGAATGTATTAGTTTCTTTCAAACAGGCTGTTTAAATCACATTTTTTTGCACTTTGCCAAAAAGGTGAAATAACCATGTCTTACACAATGGAGTGTAACTTCAATAAAATAAGTCCGATATTCATAATCTAAAATTCTAATAAAAGGGTGGAGTATAGCAAATATGATAGAAAATTAACGAATCTAATTTCATTGATTTTGATGATGAACAAATTTATTGAACTTTGGGCATCGATGGGTACTAATCATTTTGGGACAACCTGTATACTAGGCGTGTTTAGGCGTGCATTGCTCTATGCATGCTTTAAACATGTTAAATATAAGCATGAACTAATATATGGCACATAATTTTAAATTCGGGCAATGTTTACTGTTGTAAAGCGCATGGATGAGTTTTCAATTTTTCATTATTGAAATGCAATGATTCAAACTGCTTTCAATTATGATACCAAGTTTCCAAGCGGAATAAAGCTGTGCTATTGGGTTGTTAAGTCAAGTTAAATTCACTGAATAGTATCAATTCGTTATTGGCATTACCTTATCACAGTATCGCCCGGTATTGGAACATAAACATGTTCCAGTATCGCTCAATACTGACACATGACATAAATTGCCCGCTTACAAATCTATTGTAAATAGTTACTAGGCGTGTTTAGGCGTGCATTGCCCTATGCATGTTTAAGGGGAAGTAGGGGTTAAGAGGTTTTATAATATGGATTTTCCGTGGTTTGCAATTGCAGCCCAGAGAATTAGCTTTCTTTTGCTTCAAAAATGAACACAATCGGATATTCCTCTGCAACGTTATGATACATTTTGCGCGTCCAAGTCTGTCGCGAAGTCGAAAATTTCGTTTATTAACGCATGTATTTAGTTCTTATGTATTCTCATGTTTTAAGTATCACATTTCTGGTCAAAAATGTCATATTTTATTTGATTGACCCAATAAGTGATGCATTTAGTGTTCTAAGTTGCCTAAAAAATAAGTGAAAACTTCATTTTTAAATTCAAATACTTTCCCTGGTTAATAGTGTCCAATTGCTTAGATCCTAGTTCATTACAGCCTTATCAATCAGTTGTCATTTGATTTTTGTCCCAATACTCTACGATAAATAGTTTTTAGATAACTTGCGCGCAAGGTGTAGTAAAGGATGATCCAAGATGGCGGTTCAATGACAACGGGTCACATAACCGACCAAGTAGAGATATTTTTTGAACCTACAACACATACCCAATTATATAACAATAACCATGGACTTATCAGTCTGATAAGTCCATGCAATAACAGTACCTTAACAATAACAGAAAAATTAGTTTTAGTAAAATGTGCTCTGAACCCATACTTCCCCCCTTAATGTTTATAAGCATGAATTTACATGGCACATCATTTTATATTCGGGGCATGTTTACTGCTACTGTTTGTAAAGCGCTTGGATGAGTTTTCAATTTTTCATTATTGAAATGCAATGATTCAAACTGCCTTTCATTTATAATACCAATAAATAAATAAAGCTGTGCTATTGGGTTGCTTAAAAGTCAAGTCAAAATTCACTCAATAGTATCAATTCACTATCATCATTGTCTTTATCTTTCCTTGTCATCAAAAGTTAACACACATTGCTTCCGGGCATTTCGTCTTCACAGAGTAGTGTTTGATTTTGTAAGAAATTGACAATGGATGTTCGAACTTAATGAGGCGGGGAGGGAGTATTTAATTTAGCAAATTACCGGGTGTCCCTAAAAAAGTGTGCACATGTTTGCGCAACCTGTTGACCATGAAGTCCTACAGTTTAGTGCAATATATTTATACACCCGGAAAGGAAAAACACTCAACTTTCAGATGCCGTTTATTTTATTTCATTTGGATTTGTCAATCTAGAGATATACCAGTTTATTAAAGCTACCTAAAATCTACGTTGTGCCACTTTACAGTTTCAAAGGTTTAATCCTAAGAATAAGATACAACTCTTTGCCCTTCACCAGTGTTATGCAAAATAACATTTTGTATTGAGATTGAATAGGTTTAAATAATAGAATGAGTGCCTGTGTATCCAAGCAGAACTGAATATAAAGATGTTTGTTACATGATTCGAACCAGTCCTTTTGACGAGGTTTCACAAAATGTTTATTGGGCTTACATTTTCAAAACAAGACAGAAGTCCATATGGCTGGGTGAGGCCTCGATTTCCATTAGAAAAGGGTGTTCAAGGTCTTAAAATATCATGAAACGAGATGTCCAGCAGAAGTCACTATAGAGTTTGCCATTCATTTCCTAAACACTCACGTACCATTAAGAAACCTGCAATTTAACCTTTTCAAATTGGGAAATACGGTGAGGGCCTATTCAAAGACAACACATTTAACGAAAAGGGCAATTATGTATTCATTTTATTACTTCAGAAAAACAAGAAGAAAGGGGTTTAATTTATTGCTTTATATATACACATGGAAAAAAGTATCGCACCACTTGTTGAAAAGTGCAAATGTGGCCTCGAATTTTGCCACCATGGTGTGATATTAAGGATCATTTGTTTGCGTAAGCTGTCCAACAAAATGTTATGCAATAAAAGGGCCACATTTTAGTTTGTGATGTAATCGATGTAATGATTTTCAAGGCCAAAGTGAAAATGCATAAAACAAGTTTGGGTAAAACGCGATATTGAGAGGCCCAATGATTAATCTCTATAGTTGCAATCCTTGGTAACACATTCAAGTCTTCCAAGGTCAAAGGTCATCTGGGGTAAAATTTCAAAAGTTGCCCAATTGTTCTCAAACGTGAAAAAACTCCCTTTTTCGTACGCCCAATGGTTATGGGGTCGAAGGTCAAAATAGGTCAAATTTGAAATAAGTTCAAATGACAAAAGCAATATTGCGGAAGTGTTGACCTAGGTCAAATAAATTTAAAAAAATCAACGGTGACATCATCGTATGTTTTGGCATGTTTGGACTCATTCACTGTATTGTAGCCTATAACGTCTAAATGAAACATTTCTTGCGCCAAATACAGAACTAATATAATAACTATTTTAAGTTGTTGAAGTCTATTCAATATCGAGTTATACCCAAACTTGTTTCATGCATGTTTTTTGGACAAAAGCATGCATTTCCCCTTGGCCTTGAAAAACATCACATCGATTACGTCACAAACTAAAATGTAGCCCTTTTATTGCATAGTATTTTGTTGGACAGCTTACGCAAACAAATGATCCTTAATATCACACCATGGTGGCAAAATTCGAGGCCACATTTGCACTTTTCAACAACAAAAAAGTGGTGCGATACTTTTTTCCATGTGTATATAAATATCAAATATTTTAGAATCTGCGACAATTTCTCCGATTTCGAGCATAATTGAAAATAGTTGTTGCAATAAAATAAGTTTATTATTTACACATACAGATTAAAACAGCGTTCTTTGCAAAGATGTAATTATTGTAGAAATAAGTGAAGAAAGAAAATCCAAATGTAGGCCTAAGACAGAGATTTTAGATGAACTTAGGCCGTGTTCCCACATAAGTAGAAGTTGTCCCGATCTGGACTAGTCCGGACCAAGACCCACTTGTTCCCACATAAGTGGTGGTCGTCGCAACGGTGTCTATACACATGGGTGCTTTATTCCTAAATTGGAAAAAGTGGGTTCTGAACACGCTCTATTTACACATTTGACATCAGATGGATCGCACTATTTCACCAGTTAAGGTCAGATTGATTTGGCTTTTTATCATGTATATCTTAAGTTATACGCTCTCAAGTGTTTGAACACAGTTTTGGGGACACGCTGTATATTAAAATTCTTTTAAAGATCCGAAAAATAATCCTGAAACGCTTTACATGTTTTAAATGTCGATTTTGCGAAATTTATCAAATCAAGTACATTCATCTATACGGCACGCTGTGCCAAAATGAATATAAAGGACATTCTGGAAGAAAAAACATATTGACATAGGTTATGAAATAAAGCACTTACCATCGAGAAATTTTTGAATCTTTTAATCGTAGGCTATTTTATTTTAAACATAGACATAAGAAACCATTTCTTATAGGTACTTATGATGATACCCTTTTTGCTTCAAACGTTTGACAACGTTTCATATAGGCCTATCCTATGCTCGTTTTGATAAATACGCGCAACTATGTGATTGGTGCGCAGAAGGATGTGCCGATTTGTGCTTACTCGATATCCATGAGGCTGGAGGCGAGGCTTGAAAGCACACAAAATGCCGATAGTTCGGTCCCGGTCCGATAAAACTGGAGTTATTCGCATTCAACGTCAAAGGTCACATGTGTTTCAACGGGACCTTAAAAATGAATCTTAATAAAAAACCCTTTAAAAGGGAAGAGCTAGTACAAATGAAAGACTTTAATATTTTTTAGGAAAGCAGTTGGTAGAATAATGACATGTAATTGGGTAATCAGGGATTGGCACAAGAGCAGGCAGTGAACGTATTGGCAAATTTGGGCATGATATCAAGTAATGAATATGAAGACAAATTTGCAGTAGTTGTCCGTATATGTGACGAGGTCTACCGAAATCAGACACAATTAGGCAAGATATCAAAATTGAGTTTGTAATTGATTATTGTAGTAGAGATCTTCCGCTTAACAATGGTACTTTTTTTAATCGGACTTCCCAAAGCGGAGTTATATCATTTTCAAGTTAAAGGGGCACTAAGAGATGTGTTGGAGGATGCGCCCTCAATTATGATAAAAACTGGGAGTAGCATATTTTTATAATTGTATTACATGTATGAACTTACACCTATAAGGATTAAGAAAAATCAGCCCTCTATGTACAAGAAAACGTCGATTCAAAAAATTCTCGTCCCGTGGGACGAGCATTTTACGTCCAACAGTATCCCCCTGCAGTACGCGTGATACATAACGCGAACCATATTTGCATAGAGGGCGTTTTTAAATAAATAGCGATGATATTGTTTTAATCAACTTTTGCTGTGTTTTTGCTAGTAGAAACAACAGTAATGGCCATTTTTAATGTTCATCTTGAATTCTGAAGTAAATATTTAAACATTTAAAATGTTCAACACCACTTAATGTGCCTTTAATAGTCTATATTATGAAAACTCCAAACTGAGATATTATCCTTTAAAGTTGTACTTACAATGTACAAAAATTATTAATATATATATTTGTTTATATGTCCATGAAACTCAGAGTAGCGATAATATTCCGGAAGGTCTATACCTCTGAATTTGTATACGCTCTACCGTTTACGGTATTGAGCACTTTGTTCAATGGCTAATCTAACCAGAAACGGTTGTCAATACATATTTTTTATATATATATATTTTTGGTCTTATTTTTTAATCTGAAACTTTTTTTATTATTGACAAGAAATCACAAAAATAAATCACCTAAATTAGGTTTTGGGCTATTTCTCAGTTTGGAGCTCTGCCCAATTCATTTGGTTTCGGTAGAACAGATACATATGATGTAACCACAGGGTTGTCATTTAGAAACATGTAAATATCCTCTAGTTGTTATTATGGTGCAATTTGTAATTGAGACTCTAAGAGGATGTACACATTTACTGGCAATCAAACAAGAAATACAAAAACAAGTTACATAAGAAGCATAAAACGGTTTCTTTGTTTTGTAATTTTATTAGAAACAAATGTAATGTATGTACACGATGAGAAGTTACGTACAAATAAAAGTTCAGGAGGGACCATAATGTTGCGTATAATAAACTGAATCAATGTATGGTTGATTCAGCCAGAGTTCAGATGAAGAATAAATGAATTATTTATTCGTAACAAACATTTGGCCAAACACTGTATACAACATGCTGTACAATGTTTCTTTCTTTCTTTCTTTCTTTCTTTCTTTCTTTCTTTCTTTCTTTCTTTCTTTCTTTCTTTCTTTCTTTCTTTCTTTCTTTCTTTCTTTCTTTCTTTCTTTCTTTCTTTCTTTCTTTCTTTCTTTCTTTCTCTTTCTTTCTTTCTTTCTTTCTTTCTTTCTTTCTTTCTTTCTTTCTTTCTTTCTTTCTTTCTTTCTTTCTTTCTTTCTTTCTTTCTTTGAGTTCATGATATTACATCTAACCATGGACTTATCAGAATAATAAGTCCATGATCTAACTGCCCACGCACGTTTAAGGTATGATTTGCAGAATTGGTCAAAGATAGCATATGCATTACAGGCATCTTTAGTGTGTCTGTAAGGCGTGGTGATATTTATTGGACAACCGAGCATTATATACAATTTTGAGTCCAGATTACTGATATTAATGAATTCCAGCCAAACATCACTAAAACCATTGTTGCATAGGTTATTTTCTAGTTTGAGATATTCCTCGACCCTTATCTCATTCAGTGATCTACATGTAAATAAGAAATGTCTCAGGTCTTCCACTGAATCATCATTATCATTACAAAGCATACATTTACCATCCTTATTTATGTATACTATACACGCCTTTACTCAGTCAAGATATCAAATGTTTGTTAACGGTCAGCACGGTTCTCGTCATCAAATCCTCGACATCCCCTTTGTAAACATATACAAACCCCTCGTCCAATAAAATCCATCGACACGGCTGGACTCAGAGGCGCTTGTACTTGATCCATGATACAACAAATACACAACACAATGGTATCCAAGCGTCACACTTCTCGTCCAATCAATTTACCCGCATGAGAGTGTCATTTGGCTGGACCCGTTTGACAATTATACCGATTTGGTCACGGTTTTCTGAGCCAAGTGACTCGAAGCCATTATGAATTCAGGGGATATTGCTGTATTCAGGGGATAAGAGCGAGCCCCTTGGGGCTAGCTCAAAAAAGGTTATTGACCCAAAGAGTATCATGTTGTTGGACTAAGTGTTTCGAACAAAAAGGTTATTACAAATTTGTATCGTTAATCAACGGTTATTTTTTAATGTAGGCAAATAGAGTTCAAATTGCAAAATACTCAGATACTGCGCTGTACATATCAGATTGTTCCTAGATCTGCTTAAAAGCAGCAAACAATTTAACAGTTAAAGCAGCAAACATCTAAACAGTTAAAGCACCAGATAATAAGTTTTCGTCTAATGGCAGGATAGGTCAGAGGTCACATTTATTCCTCAAATACGTTACAATACAGAGCTTAAATTCTGAAATGGTCCCTGATTTAAATGAACATGGCTTCAAACTAGCCGTCGGATTGATAACAATATGCTCAAAACCATGACGTCTCTAACGACGGTAGACTTTATTGTGATGTGTGTATCATTTACTATAAAAAGAAACATAAAACAAAGAATTCACTATCCACGTTATTTTGACTTATTCTAAATCGGCGCAGGCTCAGAGCAATTATTTCTCGTCAAAAACATTACAATATTCTTCTTTTTCTGAACTGTGAACTTGTAAATAGTTTGTTTAAGTTAATTTCAAGAATATATAGTAAAGTCAAATAATGAACAGTTTAGAAGTATGAAGATATTTTTTTTAATATTTAGTACGGCAAAATTCTCCATATAATAGCCAACAGCATGATAGCTCACTTAAATTCCTATTCGGCGTAACGTAAATGCGCTAAAAGTGAGAATTACGTCAATAGAAATATTTATTAATGCTGAAACACTAAAGGTGTTATTGCAGACTACGCCTTATCCGCTGTATTTTTTACATGTATACATCATGTTTGTTTCGTGGATAGCGTTCATAACTCGCCATTTACGTGAATTTATGTTAATTTAACAGTTAAAATGATTTCTTTCATATTTGTTGTTATTTTAATTTGTAGTCCTAAAAAGTTGATATTTAGATATGTTGACGTTTATGAACACATAAGAGAATTGAAGACGAAAAGAAGAAAACAGTCAAATGCAATCTCATTTGAATACTAGTGGTGGCCCTTGATTTTTTTTACTTAAAAAAAAATTGCATATGCATACACTATGAATGTTAGGATGGCATATTGTAGTCAATTAAGGAGGAAGACAATGTTTCTTGATACTTACAATTTTAAGAGGAGTATAGATATCTCATTACCTTAGATGTTGTCAGGGTCATCCTTTGGTTCGTGTGGTTACGACAATTCTATTTTTATTTTATTTGAAAGAACTTGGATTTTGGGGTTTAAACACATGACACGAACGGTCACAGGTGCCGCCAAAAACATATAATTTTGTTTTTGCAATAGTACAATTTAGATGGGCTTCTTTTCAATAAAATACGCCTTTAAGGGTGATTAAAAAAGTGTACTGAACTTAAAGAAATTTAAAGAATTTTAGCTGATTTGGTACACCGAACACTCTTTGCAAATATTTTCTCTATAAGATGTATTGAATTCTACTATTTAAAACAGTCCAGTACGAGCTTAGTCAGAATACCACAAATCCATATTGTTTACTTCTGTTGCTGAAACCGTGTAACAATTTCTTTTTAATGATTACTTTCATTATTTCGTATTTAATGTGCGAAAATACCACTGAGAATATTGTCTTTGTCTGTATTAGTTAGGTCTTATGTACCTTATAAATACATGATCCACTTGTTCATTAATAACAAGTACTATTGAATAAAATATTCAATATTGTGTTACGTTTCAAAACGCAGTAACTTTACCAAAACCTTAATTTACTTTAAGTACACTTGTTTTCAATCACCCTGTCGTTAACATCGTTTAATACTAATGATAAAAGGCATTCCGGTACAACTTTTGTTACTAGCGTTTTTCACTGTAAACATGTTTTACGATTGTTAATGTAAAGATTACAACGAAATATGATTATGGTTCACATATAAACATGTTTCCATTTAAGAGAATTCTGTAACTTTGATTGTATATAGAAGTTTTTCATCTGCCTAGCGCCTATAGATATTTCAGTGTAAGGCGTTTCTAATTGGTATGTGTATTGATCATTTATGTGACTTACGGTATATTATCTGACGCCCTCAATCCTCGAAAAATAATTTGAAAACAGATGTTCTTGCAGATTCACATTTTTGATCATGAATCGTAGGCATACATATACATTCCAAGATACAGGACGACACGATTCTTTCAAAATCATGTTTTAGAGTGAAAATAAACTGTCGGAGTCTGCGTCGACAACTTATTTTTACTCTAAATTCACTCTGAACCATGCTGAACCAAAAAATCACCGCGTTGCTAATACGAGGGGGTATCAAAAGGGTTTTTGAAATCACCCATCCAGAAGTGAAGGAGCTATATCGATGAAATCTTGCCAGTGTAATCACTGGTCCTTACAAACATTATGGTGCAAAAATGGTCTCACAAGTGTGTTTACTTTTTATACAGGTGGCGCTAGATGCCAAGGCCATGTGAATCAATGACGTCTCCCAACGATGCTGTGTACATGGTAAATGATAATGGTCCAAAAACTGATCCTTGTGGGTAGCCTTCCAGAGGAGTACGAGGCTTAAAATTGTCATTTACAGAAATGAATTGAGACCTACGAGTGAAAAATGACAACATTTAAAAACAAATCTGAGCCTAATATTCTTCTGGAAGGCGTCCCACAAGAATCAGTTATTGGACCATTATAATTGTCCATGTACACATCACCGTTGGAAGACGTCATTGATTTACATGGCTTTGGCATCTAGCGCCACCTGTATAAAAAGTGAACATAGGCCTACTTATCATTGGCGGAGCCAGGGGGGCACGTGCCCCCCGGGTCCCTGGCACCAAAAAAAAAAAGGAGAAGAAAAGAAAGAAAAAGAAAGAAAAAGGAGAAAAAGGAAGAAAGAAAAGAGAAATAGTAGATGGTATAGAGTTCTTTATTTGTTACATAGTAAGTTTCCATGCCCCCACCCCTTATTTTGTACGTTCCCGGCACAGATCCCGGCATATCAAGGCAATAATGGCGTAGCCAGAGGGTTAAGAAGGGGCCGACCGCTCCTTCTCCCCTGTCACCCAATTTTGCCATTGTCGCCTCAATTTTGATAAGAGAAATCATAGTTAAATTATGACGTTCAAATACAAAGATAGCATTTTTCGTTGTATGTGCCCCTTCCCCAAAAAATAAATTCATTGCAAATTAAGAAGATAGTTTGAAGCCAAAATGTACCTCAATCCTAGCAAACCAAAACAATAAAAGCAGTGTCATAAGGCCAAAATATATCTCAAATGTGGCAAATAAGTATAAAGAAACCAGGGGTTTTCGTAAAAAAATAAAAATAAAATGTGACATTTTAATAGAAGCAACAATGTATCTCAATCTTGGTAAAATTAATGTAAAGAAGTCAATTTTGCGTGGTTGGTATCTCAATCGCGGCACAATTTATGTAAAATAGCCCCAAAAAATTCGCACGCTACGCGCGCACGTGACATGAACGTTAACTTTAATTTTGGAATCTAATTTTAAGACAAAATGTATCTCGATCATGACAAAATTAGTTAAAAAGCCAATATTTTGCGCGTTTTGCTCATGTCAGGCCCGTAAGAAGGGAGGGTGGGGGGGCGATGGTGGCGATCGCCCCCCCCCCCTTTGAAAATCTTCCCGGAAAATGTGTACACAGATGAAAAAATTTCGCGCGCTACGCGCGCATTTGTCTTCCCAAAATGCAATATTCTTTGCTACAAGCTTGTTTAAAGCAAAAATGTACCTCGATCGTGCAAAAAATAGGTGCAAATTCGAAAAGTTATTTTTTTTTGGAAAACGCCCCCCCCCCCCTTGAAAAAAGTGTCTTACGGCCCTGCATGTGCCTCCAAATATTTGCTTTTTAAGGCTTGTACCAGCGACAATTGGCAAAATATGTAGAATAGCAAACAAAATTGCGCGCTACGCACGCACATGCCCCAAACGATAAGACTTGGGACCAGTCCTTGTGTGACTTCATTTCTTGTTGTCCGTTTCGGGAGAGCCCGAGCTGGTGGGTGAAGGGTGGGTGAAGGGTGGGTGGATGTTTTAGAACCTCAAAATATTTACATTTCTTTTTAAAAGCTTGTGATCAGCAAAAAAAAGTCGCTCAATTAGTGTAAAATATGCAATTTTGCGCGCTAAGCTCGCATGAACCTTCAAACATTACATTTAGCTTCATAACAAATTAGTATCAAATGTTGTGCGCTACGCGCTAATGTGACTTCAAACATTAACTTTATCTTTATGAAACTTTTATGAAGGCAAGCCTCAATCATAGCAAACTGTAGTAAAATAGCATATTTTTCGCGCGCTACGCGCACCTGTTAAGGTATCAGGTCACTTTTTCGTTACTTCGTCAATGTATAGGTATCTGATTAATAATAATTTCAAAAATATATGATTTTGATTTGCAGCTTTAGTTTTCTTTTAAATTAAGATTTTGATATTCATATAACGTACAAAAAAGAAGATAGAATTACCCGAAAGAAAATGTTTTTATTGCCAGTAATATAGCAAACATCTAGAATATATTAGTATAATTATGCTCAACTTCTTTCGTGCATTGATAAAATTTTTTTTTTATTAGAAATGAAGAGGTGACTTTTCGATAAAATGTTGGTCAAAAGTATACACCAGATCGCACCAAATGAGTTCCAAAATTGAAATATTTTCTACTACTGAAGGGGGGCACATCCCCCTCAGACACCCCCCTGTCCGAGCATAGCTCGGAGGGCAGTGCTGCGCACCGCTTGGATGGTACCTTATCAAATTCAGTTTTTCTGGATCTGAGCCTGAGTGCCCCCCGGATAAAATAATCCTGGCTACGCCTATGCTTATGATACCATTATTGCACCATAATGTTTTAAGGACCAGTGATTACACTGACAAAATTTCATCGATATAGCTCTTTCACTTCTGGGTGATTTCAAACACTTTTTGATACCCCTCCTATAACTTTTCTTTATCATCTTCATCTGTATATATAATTTCTATGCTCTGAGGTCTCTGGGCTGCGGACCAGACTCTGGCGGGTTAAACCGGTTTTGTGAGCGCTAAGCCGTCCCCTTCCCTCATGGCATATTGTTGGAAGTGGAATTAACTTCGCTTGTCTGAAAGCCTTGGTGCTTCTGCAAAGCCATGTAGCGGGTTTTGGCTGCTGTGTCTAATATTGGTTTTTTCCTAGTTAGGTCAGGCATTTACTGATCGTGGTATTATAAATCCCCCTGCTTCCCGGGAAGTTTACAGACCATCCGTTATTTTCACATTCTGCTACAAGGTCTTGGTATTTATATGTACATTTCTTCCTGGCGAATTCATTTGCAAGGTTTTCCTCTGCGGGGACTGTCAATTCAATGTTGATGACATTTTTAAATATGCAATCATGGCAATACAATATGCTTCCAATTTATTTTCGAGGATTGAGGGCATCCCCTGGAAAAGATCACATAATAAACCTTTAATCCTGGAAAATAAATTGAAACCTTTATCGCTAAAGGAGCCAGAAAACTGTGATATGTGATCCTTCAGACATCTTTACAAAGTCACTGTGCAAAATCACACATGCCTTTCACTATTACCTGTCCACAGCTCAGACCGCCATTGTAGAGATCCTCAGGTTGACCGTCATTGATTGAGGCTCAGATTGCCTCAGATTGCGATATTACCAAAACAGCAATAAACAGTTAAGTTTTTTTTTTATAAAAAGGGGGTCAAAGGTCATTATAATTTATAAACAAGCTTGGTGACAATCATCTTATGGGTAACATCGGGTGTACACATATTGACCTCTAATAAATGACCCCTACATGACCTTTAACCCCTTTGTCAAAACTTTAATTTATTGCTGTTTTGGAAATAACGCAATCTGTGGAAATCTGCAATCAATGGCGGTCAATCTGAGGATCTCTATAGGCTAATATAATGAAAGTTCCAGTTTCCCGTTTCTCTACCGACTTAACAGTTCAGTTGTACCAAAACTTTCATTATTTTCTGACAAACTTGAATAAAAATCAAAACTTTTAGATGCTCAAAATACCAGACATATCTTCCTGTTTAAAGGATTTTAATGGCAGTGGTGTCATGGCATATATGGTTATTAATAATAATAATGATATTGTTTGCATTACCTACTCAGATTTCAGACAGATTTGTTAACATTTTCAATAACACATCTACAAATGGTTCCTTAATTGTTTTTCAAAGTGTTAAAGTGTTAATTAAGGTGTATATAATATACGAATCAATAGTTATTAGTTAACACCCCTTAATACAGATGCAATAATAAATTGAGTGAAATAAAGAATAATGAATAATGAAATAGACACCTACCCACTCCTTTAAAAATATGAAACGGGAAACTTGGTATCATATTATTTCATATGGCCCAATGGCGGTCTGTGGACTTTGTAAAGATGTCTGATGGATCACATCAAAATAAAAAATTGTGGCTCCTTCATTTCTGGATTATTTATACAACCTGTTGATACTCCCTCGCATTGACTCCTTTCTTGTATTTGAATTTGAGTAAGCATAGATCCTTGAGAGGATCTATGAGTAAATGTAATTGACATTGTATGGCATGCAATGACTGCGTGATTTGACAATAGTTTAAACTTTTTTCATCATCTTGCAGTTCCATAATCATATAGTTTCCTTGACACAGTTTCTTAACAGGAAACATCTTAGAAACTTATGGAAATAAACAGCATCTCACTTTTTCCTTTTAATTAGCGACGTGAGTAACCATATTTATTTATATGTTGTATGCCATGTTTATATTGTTAGGTTTTAAAATAGTTTTGCACTTTTTCAGTCATTAAGGGATATATTTATGTTATTCCTTCAAGTTCAACCACGTTGTGCATGACATGCATGATTTGTGTTGATATTCGCTCGTTGCATGGATTCGCCAATTGCGAGAAAAGCCGAACTGGAATCAGATTGGCGTGATGCAACTCACAAACTCACTGCATGACCAATCATTTTCTTCTGAGGAAGGCGAACTATACATGTACAGTCATCACAAATAAATAACTGACCAGGTAATAAATGGGCTGATAACTCTAATAGTATAACTCCTACATAAACACATTAAATTATAAACATGTTGAGCAATTTCTCCTCTTGAATTTGAGATATTACACGCTAAGAATAGCTGATTATTAAAGATGTTACAATCCCAAGTACTGTCAAGTCTGATTTTCATTTTCACATTTTACAATTTCAACACGGGAACTCAGACCCGCAAATTATTGATTACTGGTAGTGGTAGCTTCCAATTCAGCCGTCGATGCCCTGGTTGTTGGATAGTCGGCCGGTGGCATTGTTACGGTTGATCAATACGGCACACACGCTTTACCTGTCGTACTCTCCCCGTGTTGAAAAGAAAAATTTTAAATTGAAAATCAGACTTAACCTCACGTTTGGGATTGTAACTACCTCATTAATCAACCATTCTTAGCGTGTACTATCTCAAATTCAAGAAGATACATTTGTAAACAACCTTATATTTAAATATGTTTATGTATTAGAGTTATACTTTTAGAGTTATCAGCATATGTATTACCTGGTCAGTTACTTATTGTGATGACTGTATACGTATACCGGGGTATACATAATGTTATGAAATAGTCCCATTCAATTAGTACCAGTTCCAGCTCTCCTCTCCTCGTAAACTGTTAATCCGTGCAAAGAGCCAAAAAACAGTTCGTGACTGTTGTTTGATAACTGTATGTTGGTATTATTGTATTGCAATTACAATTTGTATCCATAAAGAACGTGTATTTCATGTTAAAAATGTATAACACGTAATTGCTGTTGCTAACATTAGCATTGTTCAGGTGCCTTGTGTGTAGTTTGACCCTTGAGGAATAATATAATTTATTCACATACACCCAGTCTATTCATATTGAACAGTCCGGGCCGATTTCCCGTTCAGGTTGCCTGAGTGAAAGTAGTATCCTTAATCCCGTGCTAATGTATGGCAAAGTATTTGTAGCATGGTTATAGGCTACCAATTTATACATTTCAACCAAAAATAATGGATCTACGAACCAATGACCGTTGGATTTTACATTGCATGAGGCGCGACCGAGTGTAATGGAACTGATACAGTTTTACTATTACAAAAAAAACGTTCAGTATTTGTTTTATATCATGATACCACATCATACTTTTCCAGCCATAAGGATATTGACTGCAATGAGTGGCATGGTACAAATTATATTCCCAAGGTGATCTGGTCTGGAGATCACCGCGGGCCTATCATTTGTACCGAATGAAAGCAATCAATATTTGATTTATATACCAACAATTATATAGATTGTTGTCTTTGATTGGTTCAAAGAACATTTCCTATAGACTTATTCACCTTAGGCCAACCAAAGTTCCATGAAATTAATATACACTAGACCAAATTAATTGTTCTGTCGCCTAAGAAAAAAGCAGAATCGGACAAAAATATCGATTTCTGAATGTGGAAGGTTTGTAATTCGTCGTATTACTGCTAAACTGCTAGAGGTAGCGATTCTAGGCGTATTTCACTGAACACTTTGCATTTAGGCTAACTGAATCCATGATATCTTCGATACCTTCTTCGTCAACAAGCGCAGAGCTATTTGCTTTTAGTCATTTCTTAAAACGGTAAAACAACACGAAACGCGCATAGTCGCGACTAAGCTCGGGCATAGTTGTTTTCATGGCGTCATCTTGAAATTGAAGACATAGTTTGACCGGGAACAATCCCCCACTTTTAACCAATCAAACAACAGGAATTATATGTATGCGGTATATAATAAAAATTATATCCTTCATCAATATATTCCTGTTCATTAATTGGTTAAAAGTGTGTCACATGATCAAAAATAGTCTCACCATTAGGCAAGAAAGACCAAAAATGCTATTGACGAGGGAGAGAGGTACTATTTGGAGAATGAAATAGTCTACTATTACCCTATGACCTCGATTTACGTGTCAAAGTTCTCTTTATGTTAATATTAGGACAGTTGACTTTAGGATTGACAAGCCTTAAAACGTAAACAGACAACAGTTTCAACAATGGCGGCTGCTGGTGAAACTCCACGGTTTCGGCGTGTAAATGAGGATCAATTGACAGCGCAGACAGCGAGAACACTATAAACAAATAAAATATGGGGTGTCATTTTTTCGCGAATTTTGCAAGGAAACCAACGCCGATTACACTTTATTGGAAAACGCCGTACCCTGGCCGTAGGCCTACTCGACATGTTGCTTTCCAAGTTGTACGCCGGTGCCCGTAACCGAATGAAATTTGAATTGAACAGTTCGTGAGTTGGAACTTTTTGAAACTTTTGAACAGTTAACTTTTGACTTTGAAACATACTGCAGCTAGTGCCAGGTAGTGAGTAAAATTCTTTTTTTATATTTCTCGTTGCCTATGCCCTAGGCCTAGGCTAAAATGTGCAAAGCTGAGTGTTAGCCTAGTAAGGCCTAGGCTTAGCTCAGTCTTGAGAGTCTACTTTTAACAAATTAATGAACAAGAAATATATTGATGAAGGATATAAAACAAATATTTTCTGCTCTTTATTCGGGATCTGGTGGAATCTATTTGGCCCCTCGGTGAACTGGAGACCGTGGGGTACTATTTTCCCTCGACCTTCGGTCTCGGGAAAATAGTACCCCACGGTCTCCAGTTCACCTCGGGGCCCAATAGATTCCACCAGATCCCTCAAGAGCAGTAAATATTTGTATATTCTATAACATGGTTGAAATCAAGCCTAGCATGATATAACACTAAGCGGCGACCATGGGATTATCTTCCTTCCAGTCCATCCAGTGAACACTAATCGGTCAATCATAGGTCTGATATGTTTCTGTGCAAGCATATAATAAAAGCGTGTTTACCGGAAAACACGTGCCTTTGATCATTTCGCATGTTTGTAATGTCATAAGAAATGGGTCGAAAAAGCCAAATGCAATTGATGAAACTACGAACATCAAACGACAAACTTATTACAGTTTGAGACAAAGCCTTTTCTCATCTTAATTGTAAAGTGTTCAACAAAAGAAAGTCGAACACTTTAATTTTACCCTGTGCTTTTTAATGCTGAACCAAAAAGGTTAAACATTTGGTTAAATCTGTATGATACGATTTGGGAACCAAATCTGCCCTCAAATAAATAATAAGCCATGATAGTAGTACGGAAAATCTGTGCAGTTCCAAATTCTCATGTTTCTATAAACTACGATTGAAGAAAAGATCAACGCAGTTACTCTGTGATTTACCGCAGATTTTGACGAAAATGTGGATTTTGTAATGTCACGGATTATCATTAAAGGGCGCTAATAATGGGCTGATGTTATTTGTTGGTAGCAAAATGGTTACGAAATGTGCCATTTTTTAAAGATCCAAATGTCTATCTAGCCTGTAAGTCGGAAAGCACGCGATCGATAGAGATAGGAGTCTGGAAGCCCTATTTCGTGATTTGATGGGAGTGGGAAGGGTATTTCCTTCAATTCATTTTTCCTTGGAGCCCAAGGATCTGATATAGGCCTACAACAAGCAACAAGCAAGCGTATTTTTATACACAGAAACCTCGTTGCAATGGTTGTAAGGTTATAAATTGTGGTATTGAAACATGAAAAAGTCACACAATTATTTTACCTTTAAGGTGGGTTAGGATCAGCCCATATATTTGAACAGTTATTTATTGATTGAGAGTTATGTACTCTATGTTGAGTTTTCTATTTACACTGAACGTACAGGTACGTGCATGAACCATTACTAAGTATCATGATTATGGTCGCTGAAAAAGAAATATGTTTATATTCAATAAAAAACCAATTAGCTGTTGACAAACAATTGTTTTAATCGTCTCATTGCATTTAGGTCTATTGCCAGTTGGCCTAAACCACTTGGCCTAGGTCCAGTTGTTCTATCCAAAATTGGTTGAAATATATAGTCTGACCCATTTTGTCTATAATACCCATTAAACATCCAAGTGAGCTAACATCCAAATGGTCTAATAACACTCGTGAGAGTGTGAGTGTATTGGAGAAAAGAACATTCTCGGAGAGACTTTCTTTAACTAAACTAACGTGCGTGACCGGTCAGTGACGGATCCATGTGGTAGAAAAATAAACAAGAAGCGTCTTAAAAAAGACAAACAGTGCTCAGAAGGTGTAAATTTGAATTAAGAGGAACTTAACAGGGGTGAAAGAGGTTATCAGTCACACCCAGGATATTGTCACATAGGATAATTATGTGAGTATTGCTCCAATGGCCCATACCTAAAGAAAAATGATTCATTCTGCATTAGCAGGTTGTTAAGGGAACACAATGTGAATACGCACTGTAAAAACTCACAGCTAATCAGCTAAGACTTGTATTCTTCACAGCCAGATACACCCTTTGTCCCGCACATTGCGGTTATCACTCCAGACCCATTCATCTGTCTCGTTCAGATAGCACACATAACAGTTATGACAGTAATCACACACAAATCAATGATTCCTATACCTAGTGCAACTTTTCTCTGTTGCATGCGCGGTCATTGAAATCGCCATAACTTTAAAAGTATCCATTCGATTTTGTTGAATGAGGTATCAAACAGAAAAAGAAATTTGCTCATTTAATGTATATCTCAGATTTTTTGTACCGATTATATATTTTGAATTAGCGAACCTCAAAGCCCTTGGTCAGGGACTTTATGTGCTAGGTGTATATAAGGAATAAGAAAAATCAGCCCTCTTTGAACAGCAAAACGTCGATTTGTTTTATTTTATTTTGATAGAGCCGTAACCAGCATTTTACCGTAGATAGTGTCCCCCTGCAGCACGCGGACTAAAATCAATCCAATCACCACCACCTTTTCGTTTAAACACGTGTACATTTGTTTAAAAGAAAAGATGGTGGTGATTGGATTGATTTTAGAGACTATTTTGGAGTGTAAATGGCATTTTTTTCTGCGCTTCGCGCATATTTTCGAAAAACCTATCGACTTAAGAAACTTTTACTTTGAGACGACTTCTGGACAGCAAATCGACGATATGGTGGAAAAAACATCTATATAATCATCAACGGTCGAGACATTGGAACCACAGGGTGTATAATGTTACAAAATCCAATATCATGATTTAAAAATGTTATTTATTGCATACTTTTCACCTCATCTCTGCTTTGCCCCAATTGCTCACAAAAGTAGAACGTTTCACTGGATTATACGTTTCTGCTCAGAATGTTCTAACTTGTTCGGGTTATAAAGACTCACAAAACCATCCAAAATGTATAAATATGAAGGAGCATCATAACAATATTGGCCGTTCGTTCAGATAGGGCACAAACAACATTTTCCAACGTATCCATGAACACAATTCCAAAGGTAAAGACAGCCACTTAGTATGAGAAAAAGGCTACTGGTTAGCAGGGGGGTCATGTACTTTTCAGTTTCAGCCGTAGGGGGGGGGGGGGGGGGGGGGGGGGGGGGGGTAATATTAACATACGAGTCTCAAATCCCCCCCCCCCCCACCATAAACTGATTGACCAATAGGTACGTTTCATCTCTTAACATAGGCCAAATCAATAATACTTCGGCGATATTTTGCTTTTTTCATACGTTTCCGTCACAATAAATGATGTTCGGTTTTCAATGCATCTCCAGAATAGTACAACCATTACTCGGATCAATTTACAATAAATCTGTAGCTGAGATTCCAAGATACAATTGTGTAATATTTCATAAAACTGGCTTATATGATAACAAAGTTATAAGGTAGGAGGTAGAACTTATTGAATGACCCTCATATTTCGGAATTACGACCCTTATTTTATATTCGGAATAACGACCCTTATTTTATATTCGGAATAACGACCCTTATTTTATATTCGGAATAATGACCCTTATTTTATATTCGGAATAACGACCCTTCGGAATAACGACCCTCATTGTATTTTCGGAATAACGACCCTTCCGAATAACGACCCTTATTGTATTTTCGGAATAACGACCCTTCGGAATAACGACCCTTATTGTATTTTCGGAATAACGACCCTTCGGAATAACGACCCTTATTGTATTTTCGGAATAACGACCCTTCGGAATAACGACCCTTATTGTATTTTCGGAATAACGACCCTTCGGAATAACGACCCTTATTGTATTTTCGGAATAACGACCCTTCGGAATAACGACCCTTATTGTATTTTCGGAATAACGACCCTTCGGAATAACGACCCTTATTGTATTTTCGGAATAACGACCCTTCGGAATAACGACCCTTATTGTATTTTCGGAATAACGACCCTTCGGAATAACGACCCTTATTGTATTTTCGGAATAACGACCCTTCGGAATAACGACCCTTATTGTATTTTCGGAATAACGACCCTTCGGAATAACGACCCTCTTGCTTATTTCGGAATAACGACCCTTCGGAATAACGACCCTCTTGCTTATTTCGGAATAACGACCCTTGCAATTATTTCGGAATAATGACCCTTCGGAATAACGACCCTCATTGTATCTTCGGAATTACGACCCTTATGTTATTTTCGGAATTACGACCCTTCGGAATAACGACCCTTACAGTTATTTCGGAATAATGACCCTTCGGAATAACGACCCTTATTGTATTTTCGGAATAACGACCCTTCGGAATAATGACCCTTACAGTTATTTCGGAATAATGACCCTTCGGAATAACGACCCTTATTGTATATTCGGAATAACGACCCCTATTACATTTTCGGAATAATGACCCTTCGGAATAGTGACCCTTATAGTTATTTCGGAATAACGACCCTTCGGAATAACGAACCCACCCCGGGAATAACGGGGAAGAGGGTGGTGGGGCTATAGTAATGTATCGAAACAAAAGACGTATCAAGATATTATTTCCAATTTTCCTATAGTACCGCGCACGATTTTGTTGGTATAAGAACAGTGACGCTATAATTCCGAAACATGGATATATAGGCCTAACATTCCTCGATGTTTACCCATTTGGAGCTATTTGACATGCTTAAAACCTGAACACACAGACTGTGAAACTCTCGAAAATTTGACGTCCATGTTGGACACAGTAGTTCACATATTTTATTTAGAATTGATGCCATTTATCATGTTTTCGTATAAACACGAAATGTCCGAATATACATGTATGCATCTGGGGAACTGTACACAGTAACAACTATTTAAAACAACGCCCAACAGTTGTTTAAGCCTGTCACTCTAACAACTATTGTTCAAAATGTTAAACAATTGTTTAAACAACTGCTGCAGCATGTCCAAAAGATTTAGAGTGTATCCTATAGTCCTATTAACAGTTTTGTTTAAAGTAGATCTGTCATTAAAGAAAGCCTTACACCTATTCCAACAAGATTTCAATTTAGGCATACAATATTCCCCACAAATAATATTATTTTAATAACGGGCCCATACTAGGATCGCAGACCCCTCTGTACCCCCTCTGTACTGTTGTTGGAGCGTGATCATTAATACACGGGACTCATTATTTACGTCAACAATGTGGTCTTTGGTTTCATTTATCGCCGTGTTACTTGTTGTCAATACCTACCCGGACAAGCTCTAGAATACACATTTACCTTTGACATTTATTTGACTATGGTATCCTGACTGCAGCTAGCTAAAGAGAATAATGTAAAATGACATTATTTTTTTCAATAGAATCATTGCTCAATCATAATGAAAACATATATATACACATTGAAAAAAGTATCGCACCGCTGGTTGAAAAGTGCAAATGTGGCCTCGAATTTTGCCACCATGGTGTGATATTAAGGATCATTTGTTTGCGAAAACTGTCCAGCAAAATGTTATGCAATAAAAGGGCCACATTTGAGTTTGTGACGTAATCGATGTAATGTTTTTCAAGGCCAAGGGGAAAATGCATTAAACAAGTTTGGGTATAACGCGATATTGAGAGGCCCGATGATTAATCTCTATATAGTTGTAATCCTTGGTAACACATTCAAGTCTTCCAAGGTCAAAGGTCGTCTGGGGTCAAATTTCAAAAGTTGCCCGATTGTCCTCAAACATGAAAATCTCCCTTTTTCGTACACCCAACGGTTATTGGGGCAAAGGTCAAAATAGGTCAAATTTTAAATAAGTTCAAATGACAAAAGCAATATTGCTGAAGTGTTGACCTAGGTCAAATGAACATAAAAAAAAAATCAACGGTGACCTTTTTGTATATGCTGAATTTATGAGCAACAAAAAAGGCATGTTTGGACTCATTCACTGCATTGTAGCCTATAACGTCTAAATGGAACATATCTTGCGCCAATTACAGAACTAATATAATGACTATTTTAAGTTTTTAAAGTCTATTCAATATCGCGTTATACCCAAACTTGTTTCATGCATGCTTTTGGACAAAAATATGCATTTTCCCCTTGGCCTTGAAAAACATTACATCGATTACGTCACAAACTAAATTGTGGCCCTTTTATTGCATACAATTTTGTTGGACAGCTTACGCAAACAAATGATCCTTAATATCACACCATGGTGGCAAAATTCGAGGCGAAATTTGCACTTTTCAACAAAAAAAGCAGTGGTGCGATACTTTTTTTCAATGTGTATATAATATCAACATATTCCAATAGAGCGTTGGAATCAGAATTTCAATTGTCTTTATGTAAAATGGCATCATTTTTTCTATGGAATCATTGCTCAAAATCATAATGTAAACAAAACTGAAAACAAATTTCCGTAACAAATCAGATTTAATATCACTAAAAACGAAGATTGGTTTTTACCGGGTTTTTTATAACCCAGAACAACTAACAAATTTGTAAGATTTTAGGGATAAGTCTGTGTCGTATAAAACGATTAGTTGTATCACGAAATAACGATCGTGTTCAGAGGTTATTCTTCACATGCTTCAATAGCGTAGTCGTAGGAATTTCATGCGGAAGATTGCCGGTTAACGTGGTTTTATTCGCTTTGAAACACAATCCTACAAGATACTTTAAATGAGTTGAACACAATTGTTTATAAATAAATGGTCGATGTAAACTGATACTATTTCATGTTTAGTGTTTGGTGCTTTTGGTAATTTGTTTTCTATTTTTGGTGTATTCCACAAGCAAGTATTAAAGGTGTACTAAGAGATGTTTAAGATTTTTTTCACGAGTACTTAAAAACGGGTTGTGCCACTTTTTAAGAAGAAAAAAGATCCTTGTGGAAAGATTCATTTTTCTCATTTAATAATAATAAAGTTAATGAAATCGCATGCGCATCGTGAACTCTTTTGATTACTGAGCAGGAAATTGCTTGAGTATCTGGCGTCCTTCTGCCATAGCGACCGTGTGCAGAGCCAATCAGTGATCGCGATTTTTGGTCCGCGAAAATTTCCTTTGTCCAAGATGTGGGCGGCAGTGGCTCACATCTGCTATAGCTACTACATTCAGTGGTTCATAATTGTGGTTAGCTTCGATACGAGAGGTCGAGTTTATGGGCTGCATTTTTCAGAGGAAGGGCTTATTAAATCCTAAATGTTGCTGTTTTTCGCCGAAATTTTAGCATAATCTGTCAAATATATAGGACAATTATGGATTTCCTGTAAACAATAAGGGCAATGACGTTGAACACAATCACTCTTTTGAGGGACACCCTGTATAAGTGGTAGCCGCAGTAGAACACCAATGCCCAGTGGCGGATCCAGGAAAATTTTAGGGGGGGGCCCCAAAAAAGAAATTGTTGCCGGTACCATCCAAGCGGTGCGCAGCACCGCCCTGCGAGCTATGCTTGGACAGGGGGGTGTCTGAGGGGGGATGTGCCCCCCTCAGAAGTAGAAAATTTTTCAATTTCCGAACTCATTTGGTGCGATCTGGTGTATACTTTTGACCAACATTTTATCAAAAAGCCACCTCTTAATTTCCAATAAATATTTTGTTTTTTTATCAATGCACGAAAGAAGTTGAGCATAATATACTGATATATTTTTGATTTAAGTATAGATGATTTGAAAGGTCGAACAGGGGGGAGTCTGAGGGGGGAAGTGCCCCCCTCAGAAGTAGAAAATTTTTCAATTTCCGAACTCATTTGGTGCGATCTGGTGTATACTTTTGACCAACATTTTATCAAAAAGCCACCTCTTCATTCACAATAAATATTTGGTTTTTTTATAAATGCACGAAAGAAGTTGAGCATATTATACTGATATATTTTTGATCTAAGTATAGATGATTTGAAAGGTCGAACAGGGGGGAGTCTGAGGGGGGAAGTGCCCCCCTCAGAAGTAGAAAATGTTTCAATTTTCGAACTCATTTGGTGCGATCTGGTGTATACTTTTGACCAACATTTTATCAAAAAGCCACCTCTTCATTTCCAATCAATATATATTTGTTATCAATGCAAGAAAGAAGTAGAGCATACGACGTATATACTGATTTTTTCTGAATTTAAGTATAGATTGTTTAAAAGCTCGAACAGGGGGAGTCTAAGGGGTGATGTGCCCCCCCCCCCCCTCTTCTTCCTCTCTTTCTTTTTTTTTTTTTTTTTTTTCCTTTTTTTTTTTTTTTTTTTTGGTAGGGGGGGGGGGGGGCCGGGCCCGTCGGGCCCCCCCTGTATCCGCGCCTGCCAATGCCATAAATACTCAGAAGTACCGGGCTTTTCAAACATGCTATTCCGACAGGTGTGAAACACACAATTCTGGATGCACAACGTTTCATTAGAAACGCTAATCCCCTTCTCATAATCGTATTTTACGTGCGAAATGTTACGTGTAATCTGATTGTCATGGCATCTGGAGCACGCTGAGTCCTAATCCCCGATCGAAATGATCGCTACGTAAGGAAACAGTTCCATTTATACGTTATACATTCATCGATAACGTATCGGGGCTCGATACGTTTTTAAGTTGAGACTCGATAAAATAGATATGGGGGCTCGATATCGAGCTATATACGCATGATACGTGGGCAGCTGTGGACCATACCAGTATTTGTATGGTTTGCTTTATTACACTAAATACATTGTCCAAACTGAACTGAAAATTGGAAGAAAAAGCTTACGGTGCTCAGCGTAGTACTAGTAGGCCTATATGGTTTCACACCACTAAATAACGTCTGGCCCTACCCCCTTTGAGGCAATAGTCCAAAACCGGCCCGTTTCTATGCCGAAACGGGAGACCTCTTCTAAATTACAGTTTAAAATTAGGGTTTTTATTACATGATATGGCGAAATTAATATAGTGTGAATTTTGACAGACACATCAGCGTTCTTCAGGTCCAAAAAAATTGATGCAATGATGATTTTTTAATATTTTAACAGAGACATTTGTGTTCAGGTCATTTCCGGTAGCTGACGCCATCATCTAAATCAACAATTGCGTGTGACCAGGAAAACCCAACTCGTAGTTTTTGAAAAGGCTCTAGCTCAAAATTATGCCGGTTACCCCCCATATATGAGTTGTTGAGTTAGTAGTCATGGCTTTCATCTTCAAGTTGAAACCAAATTCCAAGATACCAGTTTCTTATAACGTCGAGAAATATCCATTTTAAAATTGTGCATTTCACGTGTAACCCTATGGGAGATGTATTTAGTGGTGTGCAACACGCGGGGCTCGGGTCAAGGCCTAAATTTGACCTCTACTCGCTGTAATGCTCTTTCTCGGAACTAGTATCGTCTCGTGAGTGGTGTTTTGAACTTGTAAACAAAATAACGACCCTGCCTTGCATCTTTACCTTCTTAGTATTACAGCTTTGTTATATATATAGCCTATATATCAGTTCTATTCTGTTGATTCTCTGTAGACGGTGAGTTTTTCCCGAATGCAAGTGGCACTGTTTTGAATTTTGCTTTCTAAGCTTTTTATACCCGTAGGCCTACATGTACATCTACATGTATTGAACATCTCTCACTGTGTAGTTAATCGTTCGATGGACGATTGTCATGATGTTTAACTTATACAGGGATGGTGCTACATGGAGACTAAATGCATTGCTGTCATCAATGACGTAATTTCACCAAAGACAACGTGTGTATAATTATTACTAAAGTATTACAGAGCACCGCGTTTAGGCCGTATTGTGAGTCAGTCAGTCAGTCAGTCAGTGAGTCAGTCAGTCAGACAGTCAGTCAGTCAGTCAGTACTATTTCGAAAGTGAAATTTGTTTTTGTTGTTGTTTTTGTTTTATTTAATTATAAATCAGTGCTCAAGGCACGTAAAGGTCCTAATCAAAGCACATTTATTGTTAACTCGTGGTGAAAAGCATGTCACCTGGTCTGTTTCTGTCACGTAAATTGGACCACAAATGGACCACCTTGTTGAAATCAGGTAAACATGTAATAGACTTATGATACACTTTTGCACAACATGTAAGGCCTATTTATACAAATGTTGGTTGATAAAAGAATTTTATGTTTTATTAATTTATTTAAAATTAATGTTGTACTTCATTTTATTTTCATTCCTTAAATTATAGGCATGGCAGATATTCCAGTCAAGTTTTGGGAAGGTGTCCGCCGGCGAATTACCGACAAAGCAGTAAAAGGCAGCTTTAACAAAGAGTGTTGGCAGTGGACCGGGCCCCTGAGAAAAGATAGGCGATATGGTCAGTTTTCAATGACAATTCTAGGAGATAGACTACGCGTGAATGCCCATAGAGCTGCATACATGGCATTTAACCAAATCCTTGATTTACCAAATGACATATCCCATCTGTGCCATGAGGGCCATTGTGTCAATCCAGAACACCTATATCATGAGGATCGAGTTGTGAATTTAGAAAGGAACAGTTGTAAAGAGAGCGGTGAATGCAAAGGGCACATATTCAACAACGACACATACCCAGCCTGTATATTTTGAAGGTATTTATTTACATGTTTAAGTATTTCCAAATGTCAGTAAAGATTGTCTCCAAATGATAGGCCTAAGCCCGAACTAAATTTCATCAAGTTCAAAGATTCTAAATACACGCATACACGCAGCACGCAACGCGTGGAGTGTGTAGTGCGTTAATTCTAATGGAGATTGCCAAGATACATTGAGATTTACGCATTGAGAGATTTACGGCCTCGTTAAATAGTTCGGAAAGCAAAATTGATCTTTAAGAAGTTTACACCATTTATTTTTGGCGCCTGAATTTAAGATCCAAGCTATATGAATTATTTTGAAACTTTTCTTTGTATCTATTTTCCATACAGTCTGTTACTATCAGCCTCTGCACTCGGACTTGCTATCGACCGTCATATTGACATCAAGAACATAGAACATGAGCGACATGTTGCATGCATACATACATTTACCACTTGCAAACACTTCGAAATTACCACCAATTTATATTACTTGAATGCTGCCGGCAAACAATGATTAACAATTGACTAAGCACGGACGGTACACATTTTGTTTGCATGCATGAATCGTAATTCCAAAGTATGCTATCTACTGAAGATTGCGCATATAGGGTATACTGTGATTTATTGTTTTTTATCACTTCAAAGTCTAATGTTTGCACCAAAAACATAACTGTGCATCATTTACTGATACAAGATTCATAAAATACAAAAGTCAAGACAAAAGTGGTTTCTTCAGGTTTCACACCACTAAATAACGTCTGGCCCTACCCCCTTTGAGGCAATAGTCCAAAACCGGCCCGTTTCTATGCCGAAACGGGAGACCTCTTCTAAATTACAGTTTAAAATTAGGGTTTTTATTACATGATATGGCGAAATTAATATAGTGTGAATTTTGACAGACACATCAGCGTTCTTCAGGTCCAAAAAAATTGATGCAATGATGATTTTTTAATATTTTAACAGAGACATTTGTGTTCAGGTCATTTCCGGTAGCTGACGCCATCATCTAAATCAACAATTGCGTGTGACCAGGAAAACCCAACTCGTAGTTTTTGAAAAGGCTCTAGCTCAAAATTATGCCGGTTACCCCCCATATATGAGTTGTTGAGTTAGTAGTCATGGCTTTCATCTTCAAGTTGAAACCAAATTCCAAGATACCAGTTTCTTATAACGTCGAGAAATATCCATTTTAAAATTGTGCATTTCACGTGTAACCCTATGGGAGATGTATTTAGTGGTGTGCAACACGCGGGGCTCGGGTCAAGGCCTAAATTTGACCTCTACTCGCTGTAATGCTCTTTCTCGGAACTAGTATCGTCTCGTGAGTGGTGTTTTGAACTTGTAAACAAAATAACGACCCTGCCTTGCATCTTTACCTTCTTAGTATTACAGCTTTGTTATATATATAGCCTATATATCAGTTCTATTCTGTTGATTCTCTGTAGACGGTGAGTTTTTCCCGAATGCAAGTGGCACTGTTTTGAATTTTGCTTTCTAAGCTTTTTATACCCGTAGGCCTACATGTACATCTACATGTATTGAACATCTCTCACTGTGTAGTTAATCGTTCGATGGACGATTGTCATGATGTTTAACTTATACAGGGATGGTGCTACATGGAGACTAAATGCATTGCTGTCATCAATGACGTAATTTCACCAAAGACAACGTGTGTATAATTATTACTAAAGTATTACAGAGCACCGCGTTTAGGCCGTATTGTGAGTCAGTCAGTCAGTCAGTCAGTGAGTCAGTCAGTCAGACAGTCAGTCAGTCAGTCAGTACTATTTCGAAAGTGAAATTTGTTTTTGTTGTTGTTTTTGTTTTATTTAATTATAAATCAGTGCTCAAGGCACGTAAAGGTCCTAATCAAAGCACATTTATTGTTAACTCGTGGTGAAAAGCATGTCACCTGGTCTGTTTCTGTCACGTAAATTGGACCACAAATGGACCACCTTGTTGAAATCAGGTAAACATGTAATAGACTTATGATACACTTTTGCACAACATGTAAGGCCTATTTATACAAATGTTGGTTGATAAAAGAATTTTATGTTTTATTAATTTATTTAAAATTAATGTTGTACTTCATTTTATTTTCATTCCTTAAATTATAGGCATGGCAGATATTCCAGTCAAGTTTTGGGAAGGTGTCCGCCGGCGAATTACCGACAAAGCAGTAAAAGGCAGCTTTAACAAAGAGTGTTGGCAGTGGACCGGGCCCCTGAGAAAAGATAGGCGATATGGTCAGTTTTCAATGACAATTCTAGGAGATAGACTACGCGTGAATGCCCATAGAGCTGCATACATGGCATTTAACCAAATCCTTGATTTACCAAATGACATATCCCATCTGTGCCATGAGGGCCATTGTGTCAATCCAGAACACCTATATCATGAGGATCGAGTTGTGAATTTAGAAAGGAACAGTTGTAAAGAGAGCGGTGAATGCAAAGGGCACATATTCAACAACGACACATACCCAGCCTGTATATTTTGAAGGTATTTATTTACATGTTTAAGTATTTCCAAATGTCAGTAAAGATTGTCTCCAAATGATAGGCCTAAGCCCGAACTAAATTTCATCAAGTTCAAAGATTCTAAATACACGCATACACGCAGCACGCAACGCGTGGAGTGTGTAGTGCGTTAATTCTAATGGAGATTGCCAAGATACATTGAGATTTACGCATTGAGAGATTTACGGCCTCGTTAAATAGTTCGGAAAGCAAAATTGATCTTTAAGAAGTTTACACCATTTATTTTTGGCGCCTGAATTTAAGATCCAAGCTATATGAATTATTTTGAAACTTTTCTTTGTATCTATTTTCCATACAGTCTGTTACTATCAGCCTCTGCACTCGGACTTGCTATCGACCGTCATATTGACATCAAGAACATAGAACATGAGCGACATGTTGCATGCATACATACATTTACCACTTGCAAACACTTCGAAATTACCACCAATTTATATTACTTGAATGCTGCCGGCAAACAATGATTAACAATTGACTAAGCACGGACGGTACACATTTTGTTTGCATGCATGAATCGTAATTCCAAAGTATGCTATCTACTGAAGATTGCGCATATAGGGTATACTGTGATTTATTGTTTTTTATCACTTCAAAGTCTAATGTTTGCACCAAAAACATAACTGTGCATCATTTACTGATACAAGATTCATAAAATACAAAAGTCAAGACAAAAGTGGTTTCTTCAGGTTTCACACCACTAAATAACGTCTGGCCCTACCCCCTTTGAGGCAATAGTCCAAAACCGGCCCGTTTCTATGCCGAAACGGGAGACCTCTTCTAAATTACAGTTTAAAATTAGGGTTTTTATTACATGATATGGCGAAATTAATATAGTGTGAATTTTGACAGACACATCAGCGTTCTTCAGGTCCAAAAAAATTGATGCAATGATGATTTTTTAATATTTTAACAGAGACATTTGTGTTCAGGTCATTTCCGGTAGCTGACGCCATCATCTAAATCAACAATTGCGTGTGACCAGGAAAACCCAACTCGTAGTTTTTGAAAAGGCTCTAGCTCAAAATTATGCCGGTTACCCCCCATATATGAGTTGTTGAGTTAGTAGTCATGGCTTTCATCTTCAAGTTGAAACCAAATTCCAAGATACCAGTTTCTTATAACGTCGAGAAATATCCATTTTAAAATTGTGCATTTCACGTGTAACCCTATGGGAGATGTATTTAGTGGTGTGCAACACGCGGGGCTCGGGTCAAGGCCTAAATTTGACCTCTACTCGCTGTAATGCTCTTTCTCGGAACTAGTATCGTCTCGTGAGTGGTGTTTTGAACTTGTAAACAAAATAACGACCCTGCCTTGCATCTTTACCTTCTTAGTATTACAGCTTTGTTATATATATAGCCTATATATCAGTTCTATTCTGTTGATTCTCTGTAGACGGTGAGTTTTTCCCGAATGCAAGTGGCACTGTTTTGAATTTTGCTTTCTAAGCTTTTTATACCCGTAGGCCTACATGTACATCTACATGTATTGAACATCTCTCACTGTGTAGTTAATCGTTCGATGGACGATTGTCATGATGTTTAACTTATACAGGGATGGTGCTACATGGAGACTAAATGCATTGCTGTCATCAATGACGTAATTTCACCAAAGACAACGTGTGTATAATTATTACTAAAGTATTACAGAGCACCGCGTTTAGGCCGTATTGTGAGTCAGTCAGTCAGTCAGTCAGTGAGTCAGTCAGTCAGACAGTCAGTCAGTCAGTCAGTACTATTTCGAAAGTGAAATTTGTTTTTGTTGTTGTTTTTGTTTTATTTAATTATAAATCAGTGCTCAAGGCACGTAAAGGTCCTAATCAAAGCACATTTATTGTTAACTCGTGGTGAAAAGCATGTCACCTGGTCTGTTTCTGTCACGTAAATTGGACCACAAATGGACCACCTTGTTGAAATCAGGTAAACATGTAATAGACTTATGATACACTTTTGCACAACATGTAAGGCCTATTTATACAAATGTTGGTTGATAAAAGAATTTTATGTTTTATTAATTTATTTAAAATTAATGTTGTACTTCATTTTATTTTCATTCCTTAAATTATAGGCATGGCAGATATTCCAGTCAAGTTTTGGGAAGGTGTCCGCCGGCGAATTACCGACAAAGCAGTAAAAGGCAGCTTTAACAAAGAGTGTTGGCAGTGGACCGGGCCCCTGAGAAAAGATAGGCGATATGGTCAGTTTTCAATGACAATTCTAGGAGATAGACTACGCGTGAATGCCCATAGAGCTGCATACATGGCATTTAACCAAATCCTTGATTTACCAAATGACATATCCCATCTGTGCCATGAGGGCCATTGTGTCAATCCAGAACACCTATATCATGAGGATCGAGTTGTGAATTTAGAAAGGAACAGTTGTAAAGAGAGCGGTGAATGCAAAGGGCACATATTCAACAACGACACATACCCAGCCTGTATATTTTGAAGGTATTTATTTACATGTTTAAGTATTTCCAAATGTCAGTAAAGATTGTCTCCAAATGATAGGCCTAAGCCCGAACTAAATTTCATCAAGTTCAAAGATTCTAAATACACGCATACACGCAGCACGCAACGCGTGGAGTGTGTAGTGCGTTAATTCTAATGGAGATTGCCAAGATACATTGAGATTTACGCATTGAGAGATTTACGGCCTCGTTAAATAGTTCGGAAAGCAAAATTGATCTTTAAGAAGTTTACACCATTTATTTTTGGCGCCTGAATTTAAGATCCAAGCTATATGAATTATTTTGAAACTTTTCTTTGTATCTATTTTCCATACAGTCTGTTACTATCAGCCTCTGCACTCGGACTTGCTATCGACCGTCATATTGACATCAAGAACATAGAACATGAGCGACATGTTGCATGCATACATACATTTACCACTTGCAAACACTTCGAAATTACCACCAATTTATATTACTTGAATGCTGCCGGCAAACAATGATTAACAATTGACTAAGCACGGACGGTACACATTTTGTTTGCATGCATGAATCGTAATTCCAAAGTATGCTATCTACTGAAGATTGCGCATATAGGGTATACTGTGATTTATTGTTTTTTATCACTTCAAAGTCTAATGTTTGCACCAAAAACATAACTGTGCATCATTTACTGATACAAGATTCATAAAATACAAAAGTCAAGACAAAAGTGGTTTCTTCAGGTTTCACACCACTAAATAACGTCTGGCCCTACCCCCTTTGAGGCAATAGTCCAAAACCGGCCCGTTTCTATGCCGAAACGGGAGACCTCTTCTAAATTACAGTTTAAAATTAGGGTTTTTATTACATGATATGGCGAAATTAATATAGTGTGAATTTTGACAGACACATCAGCGTTCTTCAGGTCCAAAAAAATTGATGCAATGATGATTTTTTAATATTTTAACAGAGACATTTGTGTTCAGGTCATTTCCGGTAGCTGACGCCATCATCTAAATCAACAATTGCGTGTGACCAGGAAAACCCAACTCGTAGTTTTTGAAAAGGCTCTAGCTCAAAATTATGCCGGTTACCCCCCATATATGAGTTGTTGAGTTAGTAGTCATGGCTTTCATCTTCAAGTTGAAACCAAATTCCAAGATACCAGTTTCTTATAACGTCGAGAAATATCCATTTTAAAATTGTGCATTTCACGTGTAACCCTATGGGAGATGTATTTAGTGGTGTGCAACACGCGGGGCTCGGGTCAAGGCCTAAATTTGACCTCTACTCGCTGTAATGCTCTTTCTCGGAACTAGTATCGTCTCGTGAGTGGTGTTTTGAACTTGTAAACAAAATAACGACCCTGCCTTGCATCTTTACCTTCTTAGTATTACAGCTTTGTTATATATATAGCCTATATATCAGTTCTATTCTGTTGATTCTCTGTAGACGGTGAGTTTTTCCCGAATGCAAGTGGCACTGTTTTGAATTTTGCTTTCTAAGCTTTTTATACCCGTAGGCCTACATGTACATCTACATGTATTGAACATCTCTCACTGTGTAGTTAATCGTTCGATGGACGATTGTCATGATGTTTAACTTATACAGGGATGGTGCTACATGGAGACTAAATGCATTGCTGTCATCAATGACGTAATTTCACCAAAGACAACGTGTGTATAATTATTACTAAAGTATTACAGAGCACCGCGTTTAGGCCGTATTGTGAGTCAGTCAGTCAGTCAGTCAGTGAGTCAGTCAGTCAGACAGTCAGTCAGTCAGTCAGTACTATTTCGAAAGTGAAATTTGTTTTTGTTGTTGTTTTTGTTTTATTTAATTATAAATCAGTGCTCAAGGCACGTAAAGGTCCTAATCAAAGCACATTTATTGTTAACTCGTGGTGAAAAGCATGTCACCTGGTCTGTTTCTGTCACGTAAATTGGACCACAAATGGACCACCTTGTTGAAATCAGGTAAACATGTAATAGACTTATGATACACTTTTGCACAACATGTAAGGCCTATTTATACAAATGTTGGTTGATAAAAGAATTTTATGTTTTATTAATTTATTTAAAATTAATGTTGTACTTCATTTTATTTTCATTCCTTAAATTATAGGCATGGCAGATATTCCAGTCAAGTTTTGGGAAGGTGTCCGCCGGCGAATTACCGACAAAGCAGTAAAAGGCAGCTTTAACAAAGAGTGTTGGCAGTGGACCGGGCCCCTGAGAAAAGATAGGCGATATGGTCAGTTTTCAATGACAATTCTAGGAGATAGACTACGCGTGAATGCCCATAGAGCTGCATACATGGCATTTAACCAAATCCTTGATTTACCAAATGACATATCCCATCTGTGCCATGAGGGCCATTGTGTCAATCCAGAACACCTATATCATGAGGATCGAGTTGTGAATTTAGAAAGGAACAGTTGTAAAGAGAGCGGTGAATGCAAAGGGCACATATTCAACAACGACACATACCCAGCCTGTATATTTTGAAGGTATTTATTTACATGTTTAAGTATTTCCAAATGTCAGTAAAGATTGTCTCCAAATGATAGGCCTAAGCCCGAACTAAATTTCATCAAGTTCAAAGATTCTAAATACACGCATACACGCAGCACGCAACGCGTGGAGTGTGTAGTGCGTTAATTCTAATGGAGATTGCCAAGATACATTGAGATTTACGCATTGAGAGATTTACGGCCTCGTTAAATAGTTCGGAAAGCAAAATTGATCTTTAAGAAGTTTACACCATTTATTTTTGGCGCCTGAATTTAAGATCCAAGCTATATGAATTATTTTGAAACTTTTCTTTGTATCTATTTTCCATACAGTCTGTTACTATCAGCCTCTGCACTCGGACTTGCTATCGACCGTCATATTGACATCAAGAACATAGAACATGAGCGACATGTTGCATGCATACATACATTTACCACTTGCAAACACTTCGAAATTACCACCAATTTATATTACTTGAATGCTGCCGGCAAACAATGATTAACAATTGACTAAGCACGGACGGTACACATTTTGTTTGCATGCATGAATCGTAATTCCAAAGTATGCTATCTACTGAAGATTGCGCATATAGGGTATACTGTGATTTATTGTTTTTTATCACTTCAAAGTCTAATGTTTGCACCAAAAACATAACTGTGCATCATTTACTGATACAAGATTCATAAAATACAAAAGTCAAGACAAAAGTGGTTTCTTCAGGTTTCACACCACTAAATAACGTCTGGCCCTACCCCCTTTGAGGCAATAGTCCAAAACCGGCCCGTTTCTATGCCGAAACGGGAGACCTCTTCTAAATTACAGTTTAAAATTAGGGTTTTTATTACATGATATGGCGAAATTAATATAGTGTGAATTTTGACAGACACATCAGCGTTCTTCAGGTCCAAAAAAATTGATGCAATGATGATTTTTTAATATTTTAACAGAGACATTTGTGTTCAGGTCATTTCCGGTAGCTGACGCCATCATCTAAATCAACAATTGCGTGTGACCAGGAAAACCCAACTCGTAGTTTTTGAAAAGGCTCTAGCTCAAAATTATGCCGGTTACCCCCCATATATGAGTTGTTGAGTTAGTAGTCATGGCTTTCATCTTCAAGTTGAAACCAAATTCCAAGATACCAGTTTCTTATAACGTCGAGAAATATCCATTTTAAAATTGTGCATTTCACGTGTAACCCTATGGGAGATGTATTTAGTGGTGTGCAACACGCGGGGCTCGGGTCAAGGCCTAAATTTGACCTCTACTCGCTGTAATGCTCTTTCTCGGAACTAGTATCGTCTCGTGAGTGGTGTTTTGAACTTGTAAACAAAATAACGACCCTGCCTTGCATCTTTACCTTCTTAGTATTACAGCTTTGTTATATATATAGCCTATATATCAGTTCTATTCTGTTGATTCTCTGTAGACGGTGAGTTTTTCCCGAATGCAAGTGGCACTGTTTTGAATTTTGCTTTCTAAGCTTTTTATACCCGTAGGCCTACATGTACATCTACATGTATTGAACATCTCTCACTGTGTAGTTAATCGTTCGATGGACGATTGTCATGATGTTTAACTTATACAGGGATGGTGCTACATGGAGACTAAATGCATTGCTGTCATCAATGACGTAATTTCACCAAAGACAACGTGTGTATAATTATTACTAAAGTATTACAGAGCACCGCGTTTAGGCCGTATTGTGAGTCAGTCAGTCAGTCAGTCAGTGAGTCAGTCAGTCAGACAGTCAGTCAGTCAGTCAGTACTATTTCGAAAGTGAAATTTGTTTTTGTTGTTGTTTTTGTTTTATTTAATTATAAATCAGTGCTCAAGGCACGTAAAGGTCCTAATCAAAGCACATTTATTGTTAACTCGTGGTGAAAAGCATGTCACCTGGTCTGTTTCTGTCACGTAAATTGGACCACAAATGGACCACCTTGTTGAAATCAGGTAAACATGTAATAGACTTATGATACACTTTTGCACAACATGTAAGGCCTATTTATACAAATGTTGGTTGATAAAAGAATTTTATGTTTTATTAATTTATTTAAAATTAATGTTGTACTTCATTTTATTTTCATTCCTTAAATTATAGGCATGGCAGATATTCCAGTCAAGTTTTGGGAAGGTGTCCGCCGGCGAATTACCGACAAAGCAGTAAAAGGCAGCTTTAACAAAGAGTGTTGGCAGTGGACCGGGCCCCTGAGAAAAGATAGGCGATATGGTCAGTTTTCAATGACAATTCTAGGAGATAGACTACGCGTGAATGCCCATAGAGCTGCATACATGGCATTTAACCAAATCCTTGATTTACCAAATGACATATCCCATCTGTGCCATGAGGGCCATTGTGTCAATCCAGAACACCTATATCATGAGGATCGAGTTGTGAATTTAGAAAGGAACAGTTGTAAAGAGAGCGGTGAATGCAAAGGGCACATATTCAACAACGACACATACCCAGCCTGTATATTTTGAAGGTATTTATTTACATGTTTAAGTATTTCCAAATGTCAGTAAAGATTGTCTCCAAATGATAGGCCTAAGCCCGAACTAAATTTCATCAAGTTCAAAGATTCTAAATACACGCATACACGCAGCACGCAACGCGTGGAGTGTGTAGTGCGTTAATTCTAATGGAGATTGCCAAGATACATTGAGATTTACGCATTGAGAGATTTACGGCCTCGTTAAATAGTTCGGAAAGCAAAATTGATCTTTAAGAAGTTTACACCATTTATTTTTGGCGCCTGAATTTAAGATCCAAGCTATATGAATTATTTTGAAACTTTTCTTTGTATCTATTTTCCATACAGTCTGTTACTATCAGCCTCTGCACTCGGACTTGCTATCGACCGTCATATTGACATCAAGAACATAGAACATGAGCGACATGTTGCATGCATACATACATTTACCACTTGCAAACACTTCGAAATTACCACCAATTTATATTACTTGAATGCTGCCGGCAAACAATGATTAACAATTGACTAAGCACGGACGGTACACATTTTGTTTGCATGCATGAATCGTAATTCCAAAGTATGCTATCTACTGAAGATTGCGCATATAGGGTATACTGTGATTTATTGTTTTTTATCACTTCAAAGTCTAATGTTTGCACCAAAAACATAACTGTGCATCATTTACTGATACAAGATTCATAAAATACAAAAGTCAAGACAAAAGTGGTTTCTTCAGGTTTCACACCACTAAATAACGTCTGGCCCTACCCCCTTTGAGGCAATAGTCCAAAACCGGCCCGTTTCTATGCCGAAACGGGAGACCTCTTCTAAATTACAGTTTAAAATTAGGGTTTTTATTACATGATATGGCGAAATTAATATAGTGTGAATTTTGACAGACACATCAGCGTTCTTCAGGTCCAAAAAAATTGATGCAATGATGATTTTTTAATATTTTAACAGAGACATTTGTGTTCAGGTCATTTCCGGTAGCTGACGCCATCATCTAAATCAACAATTGCGTGTGACCAGGAAAACCCAACTCGTAGTTTTTGAAAAGGCTCTAGCTCAAAATTATGCCGGTTACCCCCCATATATGAGTTGTTGAGTTAGTAGTCATGGCTTTCATCTTCAAGTTGAAACCAAATTCCAAGATACCAGTTTCTTATAACGTCGAGAAATATCCATTTTAAAATTGTGCATTTCACGTGTAACCCTATGGGAGATGTATTTAGTGGTGTGCAACACGCGGGGCTCGGGTCAAGGCCTAAATTTGACCTCTACTCGCTGTAATGCTCTTTCTCGGAACTAGTATCGTCTCGTGAGTGGTGTTTTGAACTTGTAAACAAAATAACGACCCTGCCTTGCATCTTTACCTTCTTAGTATTACAGCTTTGTTATATATATAGCCTATATATCAGTTCTATTCTGTTGATTCTCTGTAGACGGTGAGTTTTTCCCGAATGCAAGTGGCACTGTTTTGAATTTTGCTTTCTAAGCTTTTTATACCCGTAGGCCTACATGTACATCTACATGTATTGAACATCTCTCACTGTGTAGTTAATCGTTCGATGGACGATTGTCATGATGTTTAACTTATACAGGGATGGTGCTACATGGAGACTAAATGCATTGCTGTCATCAATGACGTAATTTCACCAAAGACAACGTGTGTATAATTATTACTAAAGTATTACAGAGCACCGCGTTTAGGCCGTATTGTGAGTCAGTCAGTCAGTCAGTCAGTGAGTCAGTCAGTCAGACAGTCAGTCAGTCAGTCAGTACTATTTCGAAAGTGAAATTTGTTTTTGTTGTTGTTTTTGTTTTATTTAATTATAAATCAGTGCTCAAGGCACGTAAAGGTCCTAATCAAAGCACATTTATTGTTAACTCGTGGTGAAAAGCATGTCACCTGGTCTGTTTCTGTCACGTAAATTGGACCACAAATGGACCACCTTGTTGAAATCAGGTAAACATGTAATAGACTTATGATACACTTTTGCACAACATGTAAGGCCTATTTATACAAATGTTGGTTGATAAAAGAATTTTATGTTTTATTAATTTATTTAAAATTAATGTTGTACTTCATTTTATTTTCATTCCTTAAATTATAGGCATGGCAGATATTCCAGTCAAGTTTTGGGAAGGTGTCCGCCGGCGAATTACCGACAAAGCAGTAAAAGGCAGCTTTAACAAAGAGTGTTGGCAGTGGACCGGGCCCCTGAGAAAAGATAGGCGATATGGTCAGTTTTCAATGACAATTCTAGGAGATAGACTACGCGTGAATGCCCATAGAGCTGCATACATGGCATTTAACCAAATCCTTGATTTACCAAATGACATATCCCATCTGTGCCATGAGGGCCATTGTGTCAATCCAGAACACCTATATCATGAGGATCGAGTTGTGAATTTAGAAAGGAACAGTTGTAAAGAGAGCGGTGAATGCAAAGGGCACATATTCAACAACGACACATACCCAGCCTGTATATTTTGAAGGTATTTATTTACATGTTTAAGTATTTCCAAATGTCAGTAAAGATTGTCTCCAAATGATAGGCCTAAGCCCGAACTAAATTTCATCAAGTTCAAAGATTCTAAATACACGCATACACGCAGCACGCAACGCGTGGAGTGTGTAGTGCGTTAATTCTAATGGAGATTGCCAAGATACATTGAGATTTACGCATTGAGAGATTTACGGCCTCGTTAAATAGTTCGGAAAGCAAAATTGATCTTTAAGAAGTTTACACCATTTATTTTTGGCGCCTGAATTTAAGATCCAAGCTATATGAATTATTTTGAAACTTTTCTTTGTATC